>JANAVB010024095.1:0-142802 GCA_029216955.1 Iris pallida
GAATACGAGGCATTCAAGATGAAGCCAAACGAGACGATCACACAGATGTTCACAAGATTCCTCGACATCATCAACCCCTTGTCTTCACTTGGAAAGCAATATTCAAATCATGAGAAGATTCGCAAGCTGCTTAGGGGGCTACCAAAAATTTGGAACCCTAAGGTGACAGCCATCATAGAAGGGAATGATCTCACAACCATGTCAATGGAGACCTTGATGGGTAAGCTCATGACTCACGAGCTTGACCTCAAGGACTTCGAAGAGCCTGCTCCGAAGACGAAGGAGATCGCTCTCAAAGCTCATCGACGAAGGGCTGAGCACGATGAGACCGAAGACGACAACTCGGATGACGAAGACCAAGCTCTCATGGTTCGCAATTTCAAGAAATTCCTTCCCTTCAATAGAAGAAAGAAGGAACCACAAGAAGACGATGAAGAAGAGCCAACCTGTTATGGTTGCAAGAAGACTGGACACGTCCGAAAAGACTGTCCATTCTTGAAGAAAAGCAACCGCTATGAAAAGCCATACAAGAAGACCTCATCAAAGAAATATGCCAACACAAGTATTTGGCATGAAAGTGAAGCGAGTGACTCCGAGGAAGAAAAGGACTCTCCTCAAGATAAAGCAAATGTGTGCCTAATGGCAACCTCCAACAAGGTATCTAACGAAACTCTAGACGACTTCTCTTTTGATGAACTTGGCGATGCCTTTACTGATTTACTCGATGATCACAAAAAGGTCATCGGTAAATACAAACATGCCAAGGACAAAATCAAAAGTCTTGAAGACGAAATACAAAGAATTTCTCTATTACTTAATAACATTAGAGACACGTCACCCACTGATATCACTGATGAAGTATCCAAGCTTAAAATAAGCTTACATGATGCTGAAGCACGTATTGAGCAACAAACTCAAGAAATCACTACACTCAACACGTTGCTTGCTGAAGAAAGGAGTAGACACAAGATTTTCATGACTAAGATATATGGCTTAAATATTAAGGTTAATGAACTGCAAGCTGTTTCTAAGAGATTAGAAACCAAATTGGGAAAACAGGTTGCTCAACCTCAAACCCAATCACATGGGCACAACACCACTCAAGCTAGCCAACCACGTCATCCTCATGCAGCACATAACCATGCTTTTTTATACACTAACTTTCATAAAACACAAAAACCACGTGCACGTAAGAATACTTCTCATACTCATCATGCTGCACAAAGACACAACCAACATCACTCAACATATAGAAATCATCACAATGCCATGCCATATAGACAAGATCATCATGTCATGCCATATAGACAAGATCACCATATCATGCCATATCACCATGCTGTGCCATATAGACAATATCAGCATGACATGCCATATAGACAACATCACCATGCCACTCCACAGCACTCTATGCATAATCATCATTATCATACTAATTCTGCTCATTACACTATTTATAGACATCATCAGCATACTCCTACTGTGAATAGGAATGCTACATGTACTTATTGTGGTTTACATGGACACATATCACCACAATGTAGAATTAGAAAATTAGTTGATAGAAAAGTATATACATGGTTTCCAAAAACTAACTTTTCAGGACCCTCAAGAAATTGGGTACCAAAGGTCACATCTACTCTTAATGTAGGTGGACCTTCCCTCCTCAACTAAGAGTAAGTGGATTCTCGATAGTGGATGCTCGCGACATCTGACAGGAGACGCAAATCTTTTTGCATCACTATCGATGAAGAGAGAAGGATACGTATCCTTCGGTAACAATTTAAAAGGGCACATAATAGGTAATGGTATTATTGGTCATCCTCCCTCTCCTGTAATAAAGGATGTCTGCCTAGTGACCGAGTTAAAGCAGAACTTGCTCAGCATTAGTCATCTTGCTGATCATGGATATGATATTAACTTTGGACAAAACAATTGCCTCATCTATGATAGGTCAACGGGAGACATTGTTTTTGAAGGGAAAAGAGAGGATAACATTTATATTTTCTATCTTTCTATAGATACTAACAATGCAGGTAGATGTTTATATGCTCACAAAGATGAACGATTACTTTGGCACCAGCGTCTTGGTCATGCCAATATGGATACTATATCAAGGTTATCAACCAAGAAGATAGTGAGAGGATTGCCCGACATCACATTCAAAAAGGACACGGTATGTGCCGAATGTGAATTGAACAAGGCAACCAAATCCTCATTTCATTCCATCAACTCTGTAAGTACTTCCAGACCCCTGCAACTACTCCATATGGATTTATCTGGTCCTAGTAGAGTAGCTAGCCTTGGTGGTAAACTTTATGCATTTGTTATTGTTGATGATTTTTTGAGATTTACTTGGGTTTTCTTTCTCACAAACAAAAGTGATGCTATTTCAATTTTTAAGATTTTTGTCAAGAAAGTTAAAAACGAAAAAGGCTACATGATCACTCGAATCCGAAGTAACCAAGGAGGCAAATTCGAAAATTCTGATTTTGAAAAATTTTGTGATTCTAATGGTTTTGATCATGAATTTTCTTGTCCAAGAACTCCTCAACAAAATGGTGTTGTGGAGCGGAAGAATAGGACTCTCGGCGATATGGCTAGAGTCATGTTGAATAAATTTTCACTTTCGAAATATTTCTGGGCAGAAGCTGTCAGTACAGCATGCCATATTTTGAATAGGGTGCTTATTCGTCCCATTATGAAGAAAACACCCTATGAGCTTTGGTTTGGGAGAACCCCCAATGTTTCTTATTTTAAAGTTTTTGGATGTAGATGTTTTATCCTTAACACCAAAGACAACTTAGGCAAATTTGATGCCAAAGCTGACGATGGTATTTTCCTTGGCTATGCTGCCAAGAGTAAGGGATATAGAGTCTTTAATAAACGCTCACTAATTGTGAAAGAGTCAACAAATGTGACTTTTGATGAAGATAACAGTGCAACAAGTACTCTTGATGATGACATTGAGCCATCAACTTCTACTCCAATGAATACCTCAACCGAAACTAATTCTCTGGAGGGCTTGCCTAAGAAATTCTCTTTCAAGCCTTCTCATCCAGAAAATTTAGTGATAGGTGAAGTTTCACGTGGAGTAACTACCAGATCATCTCTAAGAGATTCTATTGCTAGCACTTCCTTTATTTCACAAGTTGAGCCGAAAAACATTTTTGAAGCTTTTAATGATGAATTTTGGATTTCTGCTATGCAAGATGAACTCAACCAATTCGAGAGAAGTCAAGTGTGGGAACTAGTTCCTAGACCGGCAAATCACTCGATAATTGGTACTAAATGGGTGTTTAGAAACAAAGTGAATGAAGATGGTTCAGTCACACGCAACAAAGCTCGTCTAGCAGCTCAAGGATACAACCAAGAGGAAGGTATCGACTACGATGAGACGTATGCTCCGGTTGCTAGACTAGAATCCATTCGGATGCTTTGTGCATTTGCAAATTATCAAAATTTCAAATTATTTCAAATGGATGTGAAAAGTGCTTTCTTGAATGGTTTTATTAAGGAGGAAGTTTATGTAAAACAACCCCCTGGCTTTGAAAATCACAAATTTCCCGACCACGTGTTCAAGCTAAAGAAAGCGCTATATGGCCTTAAACAAGTCCCCAGAGCTTGGTATGAAAGGCTAAGCAGTTTCTTGCTTGAGAAAGGTTTTTTAAAAGGGAAAATTGACACTATACTTTTTATAAAATCTTTTAAAGACACTATTCTATTAATTCAAATTTATGTTGATGATATCATTTTTGGTTCTACTGATGAAACCCTCTGTCAAGAATTTGCCAAGTGTATGCAGACAGAATTTGAGATGAGCATGATGGGAGAACTCAACTACTTTCTTGGTCTGCAAGTAAAACAAATGGCTAATGGAACTTTCATCTGTCAGTCGAAGTATACAAAGGACATGCTGAAAAAGTTCGATCTTGACAACGTCAAACCAATCAGCACTCCAATGGCTACTTCAACCAAACTCGAACCAGATAAGAGTGGCAAACCCGTTGATCTACGTAAGTATCGAGGTATGATAGGCAGCTTACTTTATTTAACTGCTAGCCGCCCCGATATCATGTTTAGTGTTTGCCTATGTGCTAGATATCAAGCAAATCCTAAGGAATCACACTTGACCGCTGTTAAGCGTATCTTTCGATACCTTAAGGGTACGGTTACAGTGGGCCTATGGTATCCCAAGTCAACATCATTTAACCTCATTGGTTACTCTGATGCTGATTTTGCTGGATGCAAGGTCGACCGTAAAAGTACAAGCGGCACGTGTCATTTATTAGAAAAGGCTTTAGTCTCTTGGTTTAGCAAAAAATAGAATTTTGTTGCACTATCCACAACAGAGCTGAATACATCGCAGCTGGGCGTTGTTGTGCACAAATTCTGTAGATGAAGCAAACCCTTGAAGACTATAATCTATCTTTCATGCACATTCCTATATTCTGTGACAATACTAGTGCTATTAACATGACTAAGAACCCTATCTGTCACTCACGCACAAAACATATTGAAATTAGACACCACTTTTTGCGTGATCATCAGCAAAATGGCATGATTGACTTAGAGTTTATTGACACTGATCATCAGCTAGCAGATTTCTTTACTAAGCCATTATCCGAAGAGCGCTTCAATTTTTTTTGTCGTGAACTTGGAATTTTAGATGAAGCTGTCATAAATTGAAACTCACCTGCGTAAATATCGATTATATTATGATTCTCTTACGATGAACTTGCTATGGGTACAAGCCGAAAGGGCCCTTCTGACAACAAGGCGTAAAAGCCTAAGCGACACGGTGCACTAGTCCTCAGGACTACCGCTAGCTGGGATCCGGCCCCTGCAGCCAACCCATGGCAAATTTAAACTATTGAATTATAATATATTTCCCTGTTTATTATGTGGTTCGTTTTGATTTATTATTGCCTACTTGATATTTTCTAAGTTCATTCTGATATTAGTATACATCTCTATCTATTTGATTGATTTCATCAAGCTTTTATCCTCATTTCTAACTCCTTTTCAACACTTAACCATTTTTTTATCTTCTAGCCCATTTTTCTGTTCTGGAATACTGATCTAGAACTCGGGCCGAACTCTGCCCCTAATTTTTCCAACGTCGGGGACAGCCTCAGCCGTTTGATCATTTTAGATCGTACGGTCCAGATTCCCTCCGACCAAAGAAAATCCTCTCTTTATTTTCGGGTTTTCATCTCTCTCCTTCATTCTTACCACCACCTTCACCTCTCCAAACATTTTTTCATAAACCTTAACCCTAGTTTTCTCTTCAAAGTGCTCCATTTCTCATCAAAATCAAGGAGAAGGGCTATTTCTTCATTCTCTTTTACTGTTCATTGTTGATTTGAGGTATAACTCCTTCTTCCTCTCTATTTCAAGTTCTCTACTTGTTTGCAAATGGCTCCTCGCTTGCCCAATCGTGGGAAGAGGATCCGAACCGAGGGTGCTTCCTCTTTGAATCCTCCTCCTCCCATTGAGCAACCCGTTGAACAACAACAACCCCTTCATCCGTTGTTCAATCCACCTCCTTCCCGCGACCCTAATACTTATGACGACCGATTGTTTGTGTCGCTAAACGCCTCCAACGAGTGGTTTAGTGACTTTCGGACTCGTGCGGTCTTCACGGGACATTCTATAAATTTTACTATTTTCTTACAATTTGAATCATTGTTTCACGATCTTTGCTTAAATGAGTTAGTGGCTTCAAACTTTATTATTTATCGTAGCGCCATACAAATGTTCTATTATAACTTGACTCACGATGCCACTCACATCTATTCCCGGGTTGCCGGTATTGATATTGCTTTTGATGCTTCTGAGTTGGGCGAGTATCTTGCACTCCAAGATCTCGATATTTGGGATAAGCTTGTGGAAGCTCGCCAATTCCAATTTGTTGGTGAAACTTCTCTTGAGAGTTTCAAGGAGGAATTATGTGCTCCTAACATAAGTCCTCGCAAGCTTATGGCCAAGCACCTCAACCCATATTTCTATGAACTTCATCGCATTATTTTTAACACTATTTTGCCAAAAGCTGGCTCCACCGATGAAGTTACATATTTTGAGATCTCTGCTTTGTATCATCTTCATTATCGCATTCCATTCAATCTTCCACGTACCATGATGGACTGGATGATTAACTGTAGGAAGAAACCACGAGCCCTGGTTTATCCTTTGTATCTCCCTATGGTTTTTCGGGCGTTCATTGTCCCTCTTCATGATTGTCCGTTCTTGCCTGCTCATGCATTCCTATCTAAGGCACGACGTCTTCAGGCAGTCGTTGCTTCTCCTGAGCCTTCTGAGCATTCTGATGATGAGGAGCCCGACGCCCCTCCACTTGGACAGGATGCGTCACCTCCTCCTGCTACTCTTGACTCCATCCAGACCATGCTGAGAGATCGTTTCGCATTGGAGGACGATCGCTGGACTCAGATGGACTATCGGACTACCCTGCAGATGAGTGCCCTCAGCAACTCGCTGCACGATATCCGGTATTCCATGTCTCGTCACCCCACTATACCCATTCCCATGGAGCGGGATCCTGGTCGTGCTGGTTATCGCATTGACGACCCCTGGGTCATGCGTTACCTGGATCCGGATGCTGCTATTGTGGACCCCAGCCGTTCATTCACTGATCATTCAGACTCTGCTGGGCCTTCTCGTGCTCCGTGATGGAGATTGGCTACTATCTGCTACTGCTGCTGATGATGATCTTAGTTGATGTATTTTGATTTCTAGTTATCTAGCTTGTTTTTGGATTTATGTACTTGGATGATTTAAAACTCTGGTTGTGTGTTTGACTTTTGGTTCTGTGTGATGACATTTTTATCGTAGTTTTATATTAGTGACTCATTCATATACTGTTTCTTCTCTGCTTGGTATGGTTGCATCACTATTAATTGTCTATACTGCAGTTTCTATGCTATTCACTCATCTGCAGTCTATATTGCTAAATGCCAAAAGGGGGAGAACTATGTATATTCTGGATATATTTGTTTCTTTCGTATATCTGTGCTTGTCTGTGCTTTTCGGAGATATTATCAGGCCAACAGGTTCAATACATTATTTACGGGGGAGCTATTATTTCTAGCTCGGCATCGATTATGGGGGAGCTATGTTGCTATAATCAACTGTGTCCAGGTATGAATGTTGAATATACATATATTATTTTATCAATTATCAATATGGGGGAGATTATTGACACAAAGTCACAGTCAACCAAATATTGACAACATTGACTAAATAATATTTGTAATAATTCAATACGACACACGACGTCTGCATTAAGCTCAAGACAGATGACAGCTCAGCCTCTGCTTCTCAGTTGAATTCGAGTCTGTATTTTACACTTTCTTTGAGTCTAGACTAATGTAATCTGAGTCATGCTGAGCTCTTGAAACTTAGACTATAGCCTACCCAATAATCCCAAGCTCCACCAAACCAGAAATTGCCCAATGGTCCCCTTAGAACCACTCTGTGCTCTGGAGACAGAGTTCGGGCCGAACTCTGTCCCCTAGAAATCAGGAACCCTAATTTTAGGGTTAGCTGGTTGCTAGTTGTCCAACGGCCAAATATTTGAATTTTCCTACCCGAATTCTGGCCGAATTCTGCCTATAAAAACACTATAAATAGGGCATGAATTCTCTCATTTCAAATCATCCCTTCTTCTCTTCTCTTCTCTCTTAAAGCTCAGAAAAGTCATACCCTTCCCATCTACTAGCCACAAGCTTCCTAAGTCTCGAGTGCTCAGCATCTCTCAGTAGGATTCTTGTGCAAGAGTTGAAGAAGTCGCTTGGACAATTCCAAGCAAATCGCCACTGCGATCCTCTATAAGAAGTTGACGTGCTCTTCTAAAGAAAAGGCACGGGTTGTAAACTACTATTTCACAAATAGTGGATTTAATTCTGAGCTAGAGTTCTCAGGCCTGGACTAGTCCTCCACGAGGGAAACCAGGTTAAAATCGCTGTATTTGCGTATGCTTTCTTGCTCTTCATTTACTTTCCGCATTTTACTCTGATTATTTATTGTTCGTGAAAGAGTTAATTTTTAATTGGTTATTTTCTATATAAACTCTATTCACCCCCCTCTAGAGTTGCCACCTGTTCTTCAAGTACATGGTCATGGTTAGTCTCTAGGCTCAACAGTTCTAGAGTTCACTAGCTAACACATCAAAATTATAATTCACCAATTTTAAATAGTATTAAATTAATTAAAAAATCCTATAAATCATAAATCCTGTTATTAAATAATAAACTTTTACAAAAGTTTAAAATTACCCTCATTTTAGAAAAGTGGGTGTTACACCACTCGAGCATGTTACGTGCTCAAAGGCAAAATTTAGGAGTTAGTCAATGCTGGTGTTGTCACTCTTCAACAAGATGAGAAGAATGTTACCGCGAATATGGTCTCAGTACAGTTCGGTAACTTCCCTCCACAGATGGTACATCATGGTGTCATCCCTATCCCCAAGGCCACCCTTGAGATCGAAAATCTCCCTCCTCCACGGAGTGAAGGTCTCGTTCCCCTATCTCTTGATAACGGCGAGATTATGTGGATCCATCCAGACCTTCTTGCAGACTTCGAGGCTCCTTCTAAGCAAAAAGACCGCTCCAAGGGCAGAATAAAGATCTGCAATATGGTGTCTTTTAACCCCATAATTGAAGAAGAAATCCTACTGGGTACCAGGTCAGGAAAAGCCTATCTACGGGAACTTCCCGAAACTTAAGAAAACCCTGCTTCTTCTTCTGAGTCTGCTCCAGTACAACCTGTCTTTACAGAGGGTATCCCTTATGCATCCTCACCTGTTGTAGAACCCATTTCCCTTAAACTGACAGCAGCTGACAAAGGCAAACAACAAGTCCGCTTCGACAAACCTTTGAAGAAGTCATCTCCTTCTGGACTTGAAAAACCATACAATTTTGATATTTTAGCTCAACTAGCTAATACACCAGCTAGGCTGTCGATCTTCGAGCTCTTGTGCCTCTCCAAAGAGACTCGAGAAACCCTGAGTGAAGCTCTCATGCAGGCGGAAACCTGTCTAACTTTCCTAAAGAAGCCAGAATTAGAGCCTGTCTCTTGCCTCCACTGTCACAGTATGTTAGAGTTAATTCCAAACATTACCTTCACACAGGATGATATACTGATGGAAGACAATAGGCTTGACCGTCCTCTATACTATACAAGATACATCGACTCGATGAAGGTCGATCGTATTCTGATAGATCCCGGGTCCGTACTCAGTATAATGCCGAGGACAATGCTAGACGCACTAAAGATCCCAGTACATAGTCTTTCTAGCACAATCACTACCATCTTGGGGTTCAACCAGGAAAGAAGTGAGCCTCTGGGCAAGATTCGCCTAAAACTCCAAATAGGCAATCTCCGCACGAAGGTGACCTTCTATATTATAGATAACCATGGTTGCTCTTACAATGATCTTTTGGGGAGACCATTTCTTCATGAACACAATATTATTCCTTCAACTCTCTATCAATGTTTCAAGTATATTGATGACAATGGAGAGGTTTAAAAAGAGGTTGCGGATCTCTACCCTTTCAAAGGTGTCGAAGCATATTGTAATGATGCTCGTATGTATAAAGATGAGTTCATAAAGGTAGTGCTGGCTTTAGATACTGAAGAAGAACAAGAAGTAGTGCCCAATGACACCCTCATCATACCTATTAAAGGGCGTGTTTCTCATCCTCAGTCTTCCAAACCACTGGCTATTCACTTGCCAGTCCAGAAGCGACCAACTGATGGTGGTCAAAATCAAAGGGAGCTCACCTCTTCTGAGCCACTTGTTATCGACCTACGTCGTAACAAGGATAAAAGGCAGCTCACCTCTCCTGAGCCACTTCTTATTGATTTATCTCGTAACAAGGATAAAAGGGAGCTCACCTCTTCTGAGCCGCTTGTTATCGACCTTCGTCGTAGCAAGCCTCATACACGTTCTTCTTCTCCCCCTCTTATAATCAATCTGACCAAGCCTGCTAAGGCTAAAGGTCCTGTTGTAAATACAGATGTACAAATCAATGAAAAAGCATCTCTTTTCCAGTATACTGATGTCATTTATCATGCTAAGTGCTATTTGGATATGTTAGATAGCTTTCAGTCATTTACAATGGGAGTTGTACAGTCTCTTAAAACAGAGGTCTAACTCGAACACCCAGATGATTCATATTTTGTTGTCCCTTCTCGAAAGAGAGGCGAGAGTCCAATACTTTTTAGTAAAGGACAAGAACAAAAATTCAGCTATACGGATGATAGCAAAAATAACGATATGGGACGTCTCCAACTTCGTTGTTATAGTAAACAATCAAAAGATATCATCCGAAAGATGGGTTATGACTTCGAGAATGGCCTCAACTATGGTAAGGGTAGAAGAACTCCTATCCGTACGGTTGTTCCAAAAGGAAAATCGGAGATGTACTACAGCAGGACAAAAAGAGGTCTCGGATATGCTTTACCTCCGGTATTATCTCCAGCAGCCTCCGAGTCTGATAGTGAGGAGCGCTCTAACTCTTCTGATTCCAGATCTTGGGATTCTGACACCAGTATTGGTCAGGTTCATCGATTGATTGTATCTTCTAACATGGTCTCCGCTGAACTTCCAGAAGGTTATGACGAAGAAAATCCCGAAATAGATCCTTGGGCTCAACAAATGGATACCCAATGGGAACTCCGATTTGAACAATGAGAACATCCTACCGAAGATCGATTGGTCCAAATTGATGTAGGAGAAAATGGGTCACCTCGTCCAATATTCATCAGCAAGAATCTTCCCAAGGTGGATAAGCAAGAATTAATTCTTCTTATTCGAGAATACATTGATGTCTTCGCCTGGAGTTATGAAGACATGCCAAGTTTAGATCCCAAAATTGCCACTCATAAACTGAATATTTTGCCTAATACAAAACCAGTTAAACAGCAGCAGAGACGGTTCAAGCCAGAAATGATGGATGCAATTGATGATGAAGTCAAAAAGCTCATAGCTTGTGGCTTTATTCGAGAAGAACAACATCCAGATTGGGTAGCCAACGTTGTCCCAGTCTTGAAGAAGAATGGCAAAGTTCGAGTTTGCATCGACTTCTGGGATCTTAATGAAGCCTGTCCAAAAGACGAGTTTCCTCTCCCTTTCACAGATGTCATGATTGACAACACTTATGGATTTGAAAGGATATCCTTCATGGATGGATTCTCCGGTACAATCAGATTCGGATTAATCCAGAAGATAAAAAACACACTTCTTTTCGCACTTCTCGCGGAGTCTACTGCTATACCGTGATGCCATTTGGTCTCAAGAACGCTGGTGCAACTTACCGACGAGCTATGAGTACCATCTTTCGAGATCATCTGCACAAGACTGTTGAATGCTATGTGGACGATATTGCTGTCAAGAGCCGTCTAAAGGAAGATCACATCCAAGATTTGAGAACTATCTTCAATCTAATGTGCCAACATCAGCTGAAAATGAATCCTACCAAGTCATTCTTGGGTGTCTCTAGTGGTAAATTTCTCGGCTTCGTCATTACCTCTAAAGGTATACACGTAGATCCCGAGAAAATCAAAGCCATTCAAGAGATGCGTCCTCCACGCAACCTAAAAGAGCTACTAGGATTCTAAGGTCGACTTGCGTACATTAGGAGATTCATTTCATATCTGTCTGGACGCTGCAGACCGTTTACCCAGTTAATGAAGAAGGGAGTATCTTTCATTTGGACTGAAGAATATCAACGAGCATTTGACGACATAAACCAATATCTCATGAACCCAACAGTCTTGGTGCCACTAATCTCAGGCATACCATTCTTAATGTATGTCCGTGCTATGGATCATTCCTTGGGGGCTTTACTTGTCCAGAAGAACAAAGAAGGCCATGAAAAAGCCATATACTATCTTAGTCGTACTATGATTGGTGCTGAACACCGTTATAGTCCGGTTGAGAAAGAATGCTTAGCTCTTATGTTTGTTGTTCAAAAGACAAGACATTACATCATTGGACAAACTATTTATGTCATCTCTCGAGTTAATCCTCTTCGGGTACTGATGAAGAAGCCAAGTACACTCAACTCTCGATTGGCTACATGGGCCATTCTGCTAGCCCAATATGACATGGTTTATGTTCCACAAAAATCTGTTAAAGGTCAAGCGCTGACTGATTTCTTAGCGGCTCATCCTAATCCAGAAACATCTAAACTTTACTATGAAATTCCAGACGAGACATTGGAATCAAATATGATCTCCGAAGAATTTCCTACTTGGCGTCTATTCTTTGACGGTGTATCCAGGATCAGGCCGAATGGTGCCATTGTCGCAGGAGTTAGGGTTGTTCTTATTTCTCCAGACGGGTCAACTATCCAAAGAGCCTATTCCCTTGATGAACCCTGCTCCAATAACGTAGCAGAATACAACGCTCTTCTCATTGGCCTTCAATTAGCTAAACAACTAGACGTCGAATATCTTGAAGTCTATGGCGACTCCAAGCTGGTTGTTAACCAGGTTAGAGGAACCTATGAAGTTCGTCATCAAGATCTAGTGCCTTATCATGAATCTGCGGCTCATATGGCTACATCGTTCAACACTTTCTTTATAGAATATGTTCGACGAGCTTGTACCACTGAAGCAGATGCTTTGTCCAATCTTGCAGCAGTCTTAGCCATACCTGTTAAAAGACAACATGTGGTAGTTGTCTCCAATCGGGAATTGTTTTGCATCGAAAACAATCGCAATATTGAGTTCAGTAATTTTGCTGAGGCCAATGTTAATAATGAAGATTGGAGAGCTCCCTTCATCGACTTCGTGGTCTATGATATACTTTCTGAAGATCCCAAGGAGGCTACGAGTATTCGTCAACGGTCTCTGCGATTCTACTACGATCAGACTACTAAGACTCTCTACCGACGGACTTATGACGGTCTTCTCTTACGCTGTCTTGCTGGTGATAAAGCAAAGCAAGTGTTACGTGAAGCTCATGATGGTGTTTGCAGAGAACATCAACCCGGCCCTAAACTACAAGACCGTATCCGACGCATGGGTTACTACTGGCCCTCTATGGTAGCGGATGCCATCGAATATGCAAGGAAATATCGAGCGTGTCAAATCCATGCAGATTTCATTCACCAACCGTCGGAATTTCTATATCCAACTGCTGCTTCTTGGCCTTTCAAAGCTTGGGGCATGGATATTATAGGTCATATCAACCTTCCTTCTTCTAGAGGACATCGGTTCATACTAGCTATAACCGATTACTTCTCCAAATGGGCTGAAACTATACCTCTGGCTGAAGTCAAAACTAGCAGCGTCATCAACTTTGTCAAACATCATGTCATCTATAGATTTGGTGTACCTTAAAGGATCATTCACGACAATGGACCACAGTTCATTAGCCAGAAGTTTACCAGGTTTTGTGACCATCATCGGATTGACAATGTCGCTTCAACAGCTTACAATCCTGCTGCTAATGGTTTAGCTGAAGCATGTAACAAGACTATTATCAAACTCCTTAAGAAGTTTGTATCTACTAACAAACAAAATTAGAGTGAGAAACTTGGAGAATATCTATGGGCCTACCACACTACGGTCCGTAACCCTATAGGTTGTACACCTTTTTCTCTTGTGTATGGTTGTGAAGTAGTTCTACCTTTGGAACTTCAGATCCCATCCCTACGGATTGCCATTGCCAACGAGCTCACTACAGAGAACAACGACCTTCTTCGACTTCAAGAATTAGAAGCGCTCGACGAGAAACGGTTATTGGCTAAACAGCATATTGAGTTATATCAAGCCCGAATCTCAAAAGCTTTTAATCGCAAAGTTAAGGTCAGAGTTTTTTAGAAAGGAGAACTAGTTCTAACCGTCAGACGTCCTATGACCATGACTCATATGAGCAAAGGCAAATTCGACGCGAAGTGGGAAGGTCCATATATTGTGAGCAAAGTCTTCTCAAATGGAGCCTATCAACTTATAGAGTTGGACGGTCGAGTTGCAATGATGCCTATCAATGGCAAATTCGTTAAAAAGTACTATGTATGAATGTAAAAGGAATTTCTTATAAATACGACAAAACAGTTCATGAATAAAATTTTATTTTATTTCATCATAAATGGTGTTACAAGATATCAGGGATGAAAATCACTATCATCCTTCTTGAAGACAGGACGAGGACCACTATCATTCTTTTCAAAAATGTAATCGGCAAAAGAGCCGAGAACATCCTTGCTCGAACCCACCAAAAACTTGCAAGCAGCCATCCTCATGGCCTCTTCTTCTTCAATCTTCCCTGATTCAAGTAGGAAATCCAAGATATCCCGCGGTGGCTTTGGTGCAGACGAACCTTCGCCCGCCTCTGTCTGTTTTGGCTGGGCCGGTTCGATTGGACGTTCCTCAGTGCCCGCTTCAACCTTCGGGGCGACCTCAGCCTTCTTGGATGCATCTCCAGACGACATCTTTATGTTGAAGAGTGAAAGTGTGAAAGTGATCATTCCATCTAAATTTTTGTTCTATTTATAGACAGAGATTCGTGAAACAACGAAGCGACACATTCATCCGACGGTTCGCCCGTTCACTACATTCATCCGACGGTTCGCCCGTTCACTACATTCATCCGACGGTTCGCCCGTTCATTACATTCATCCGACGGTTCGCCCGTTCACAACATTCATCCGACGGTTCGCCCGTTCACTACATTCATCCGACAGTTTGCCCGTTTATTACATTTATCCGATGGTTCGCCCGTTCATTACATTTATCCGACGGTTCATCCGTTCATCCATTCATCCGACGGTTCACCCGTTCATCCATTCATCCGACGGATCACCCGTTCATTCAATTTCTCTGACGGTTCATCCGTTCATTCCAACGATTCATTTCGTTCATGCATTTTGACGATTCATCCGTTCATTCATATCAGCAACTTGTCATGTATTTGTTACCTTTGATTAAGTTATCTACTGAAATAATGGTATTCAACAAATTATATTCTGCCATGTCCACATTACCTTTGAGCAGATATAATGAATATAATTATTTTCTAAATCAAGAAATATATCATGTCCCGGACCTCTGAATATATTTTCTATCGCTATTATTTATATCCGAATGAGATATGCAATAAATAATAGAGCCACAAAGAGAATATCTTTTTATTGATCAAAATTAAAAGGTATTACAAAAAGACATGTCACAAAACAGAAGATACAAAAAATCTTCCTATTCAGCTGGTGGGGTCATCAAACTAGCCATCTGCTGCTTTAAAGTTTGAAGTCGCTCCTTCCGAGAATCCATCACCCGCCTTCTAGCTTCCTCCATTCCAGATTTATCATCAAAAGTCGGCAAGGTTACTAATCGGCGGGAGATTTCAGCTTGATGAGTCCTGACATACTCATTTCTTTCGTGGGTCAGAATGTCCAGTTGCTGGACTGCAGCTTGATGTTGAGTGGTGTCTTCTTCCAGAACAAGTTGAACAATTCTCAACTATTCTTGAAGTCGATCGAACTCTACTTTTAGCTCAGCAACTTTCTTTTCCTTCTTCTCAGCAGTAGATGCTATTAGTTCCATCTGGAGTTATACTCTGAAGACTTGGTAGCAAAAGTGTCCAAGAAAACCTGGAAATCAGCTTTCGTAACTGCAGCCTCTCGAGACATCCTCTCAAACTCTGCATGAACCAAGGGCTCTACCTCCCCCCGATTAAGATCTTTGTAGATCTTAACTGATTCCTCCAGCCCATCCAGTATGTGTTCAAGATAAGCAGCTTGAGCTTCATCACCCTGACTTCGGATGGCACCGATCAGATAAGAGGTTGGACCTCTAACAGTGATGAAACCAACATCTTCTTTCTCCATTACCATTTCTACTAAGGGTCCTAATGAATTGAAGAAGAGGTTGGTGAAGGAACCAATTATAAATCTGTTAGTAGCTATGGCACCGGGTGTAGCAGCTACTCCAATGGACGTTGAAGCAGCAGGTACCTGCACAGGCGGAAGTTCGGTAGCATGAACTGTAGTCTCTTTGGACAAGGGAGCCATGGTAGAGCTGGTTGCTCCTCCCAGATGTTCCTCTGCGAAATCAAATAAACCCTATTAGTTTGCTGTCATTAGCAACTCTTGAAAAGGATCAAAAGTAAGGGCAATCTTACCATCGCTGGGACCAGTGACAAGTTTGTCATCTGCTGACATGGTTGTAGCCTCGCAGAAGTAGCTTCAGACATTACTGTCTGGCTACTACCCGCTTCAGAACCGCCTGATAAATGATGGCTACTGCTGGCTATCACCTTTATTTGCACTATATCAGTGCATATTGGAGGAATCGGAGAAAGTTGAATATCTACATGGATAAAAATTAAGATGTCAGCCATTTTACCCATAAAAAAAGGGTATTAATATCAGTCAATACCAGTACCTCCTTGATGGATGACAGTAGCTCCTTCCGGTGCTACTTCTTTAACCGCATTCTTCTCTGGGGATGTATGTACATCAGTATCCTCTTCTGGATTCAGAGTGTCATCAACAGCCTCTGTTAATGTTTCTTCATCACTTGCACTCTCTTCTTGTGCTTCTTCACTATCAGTTGCGACAACTGGATCTACATCATCGTGGAAGCCAAAGTCACAGTCGTCTAGTGCCTCAATCATTAACTTATCTTCTTTGGCACGTAGTGATCGAGGAGAAGCTGGAAGGTGGGCGGTTTCTGTTTCTGGCTTATTTAACTTTGCAGCCTCATCTGCTGTCTCCGCGATTTCCTTCCTGGTCTCTACAACCTCGTCCCTCTTCTCTGGACTGAAAGCTTCTTGCCTGGGTTCAAGGACAGGTGTAGGAGACGACATCATGACTCCGACGACAGCACTAGTCACGACCGATGACAGGATAGGTCTTGGAGGAGTAGCCACTTTCCTCCTGAAAACTATCTTCTTTCTGCGTAAAGGTCTCTCCGGACTCTCTACATCTACAACATCTACTTGTCTTTGAAGAGAGGTCGGAGTCGTCGCCTCTTCTCTCTGAGTCGACTCAGTATGCTGCCGAGATTGCGACCGGGTAGTGACCATTTCTGAAGATTCTAAGACAATCTTCCTCTTAGAAACTGGAGAAGAAGGTTCTTCCGCCTTTCTTTTCTTCCTTTCCTTGATTGGAGATCTGAAGACCTTCAAAGAGATGCGCAGCGGCTCGTTGACTTCTTCAGGAAAGTTGGCTTCCCTCGAAGCTTCCAACGGTGCATCAACTGGCTCATCCTCTTCATCATTACCAGGAGCCAACACAACAGATGCTTCCTTCTTTAATCGGACCGCAGTCGCAAAACTGTCTACTAGACTGAAGTTCTCAGCAAAAGTATTTGCCGATGTGTAGAAGAGCGAATAAGTATATAACATGCGATGACCATGATCGCTCTTTAGCGGCATCGAGAACATCGTTCTCGTGTCCCGAGCATTATTGTAAGCCCAAGCCCGGGCTCCATCGATCAGATAACCTTTTCCCTGTAGGCACGTTATGGCATTGCCTACATGGAATTGGTCATAGTCGAATTGGCGTACAAAACGGCTATGGAGATAAGGCTCCAGATAACATTTATCTTCAAACCGGTACACCAAGTGAGATGGCCGGATCATCTTCAACCAGTCAAAAATTATGTGGACAAGAGGCTGTGACCTCCCAGAATTGACAAGGTTGGTAAACATATGCTCGTAGCCAGCTGGAGGGGGAACATAATAGAAGTTCCATCCCTTTCCGAGATTCAGAGCGCGTCTGCAATCTCTTAAAGTGGTATATATCCACTTGCTTTTGGAGAATCTCCTCAAGAAGCTGCCGCTCACCGCCCCCATATCGGGGTTCATCAGTGAAGGATAGTGCAGAAGCAGCCATCCGAACAGTTATGTGTATGGTAGCTCCAGTCGAGGAAAGCTTCCTTTCTCGCCCTTTCCTCGAAGCATTTGATCGACAAAAAGGCGGAGGCCAGCATTCACTCTGCAATTCATCGCTGACAATAGATCCATCTGGTAGCCGAAGACTAAACGGACAGTAGCAAATAGTACGCCTCGATGAAAGCGATCGACGGCGCTGGCTCCAGGAATGACGTTTTGTCGAAGCCAATAAGTAAGAAAACACACCAGCTTGGCTTCCTTCGACATGGGCTTGTAGCCCAGCCTCATGTAGCTTTCAATAATGTCTCCTTCCTTGAAAGGAGGACATTGAAGATCATCCTTGATCTTGATATCCATATCTTTGCTCTCTTCCATCAACCCTATCACTTCACTGTTGCTAAGTTGTCTGAAGAAGGTGGGTTTGCAGTTATCGTGCTCCTTGGTCTTCTTCTCAATGATATGGTTTAGAAAGAGATACGGAAACCATTTGGTTGAGTAGTAGGTGCCGGATGTACCATTCTTGTAGTACAAGGAACAGATCTTGTAGTGGCATAGCAGCTCTTCAAAGACAGCCACCATGTCGGCATTCTCTTGGCGTAATTTGTCTAACTCATCATTGGTCGGGACAAATTCTTCATAGGGGATATCCTCCATTGGCAGGCTGGAGATGTACTTCATCTCGTGTAAAGCCAATCCGATCTCTCCGCATGGTGTCATAAAAGTCCCCGTTCTATAATTGTATCTCTCCGCCAATGCAAGGAATAGATGCGGATTAGGCGAGAAACCATAAACGGTGGCGTACACCGCTTGGTACAGCTCAATCTCCTTAAGCCGGTCTTCAAATTGAGCCAATATCCAATTGGCTATACAGATCCATCTCTTGTTATCTGGATTCACAAGACCTGTCAATCGAATATCTTGGTCTGGATACCTTCCCTCAACCTTCGCAAACTCATTTGCGAATATCGAAGTTCTGACTGGTAGCAGCAGGGAAGAGTTTTTCGTTGGGATGTAACCGGGTTTCAGTCCTCTGAGTAGGGAGCTGTGACGCTCAGAGGAACTGTAAAACATGTCTTTGCTGTTTGGTCCCTTCTTCACACAGATATTCCCCATTCGAGCTTGCTAAAGTGGAGTTATATTCCATTCCATCCTTCTGGAATAGCTCGTAAAAGCATAGCGAGACAGGGGAAGGCATCTGGAAATCTCCGGTAGAAGTATCATCTTCTCGCCACTTTGAAAAAGTCTCTGTTCCATGCGAGGTCTAGGCTGAGAGTTCTTGTCGAAAGCCTCACAGAACAGGAACAACAGTTTCTTATGAGTAACTGTATCTGCAGTTTGGAGTGGTTGTCCGTTCATCAAACACAGGAGAGTTTCATTATCTTGTGCCATCAGGATGGCTTGCCGAGATGACGGCAAGGCATATTGAGGATATGTCACATGGGAAAGATCCTCCTTGAACTCAGGTTCAGCCAAAGATCCTGCAAAGACCTCATAATTTGGATCTTTCCTGAGGTTAACTGCATCAAATAAAGAGATAAAGATCAGTACATGCAAATTCACAAGGTTTCTTTAAAAAGAGTTCATCAATTTGCGCTATGTACAAAGCATCAGATTGCGCCAATTCAGCCTACATGCGCAAAGTATCCAATTGTGCCAACACATCCACTTGCACAAGACATCAGGTTGCGCTAACCCACTTGCGCAAGGCATCAGTTTGCGCTGGCTCAACCGACTTGCGCAAATCGATGGATTGCGCCGAACATCTTCCAGCACTTTCCAACCGATTGCGCAAGAATATAGTTTTCATAAAAATGAAAACTATTGTATGTGCAACCAAAACCCTAAATAGGGCGGCACAATACCATCAATCTCTAAAAAGAGAGAGGTATGAAGGTTCGAAAATGTCAAGAACCCTAAAAAGGGTTTCGATCAAGTTTTTCATCTACCTTGCAGCGCTGGGTGGCCAATTTCATGATAAAAGATTCGGGGTGCAACCCGAGTCGAAGGCTCGGCGGGGGCTTTGCCCTTCTTGGTGGCAGTTCGCTTAGGAGCCATTAACGTCGACGGCGAGAAGAAGGAAAAGTAGTCGGAATAGAGGAAAGCTTTTATCTCTTCAGAAAATCGAAAGCAAGTAAAGGTTGACAGAATGAGAATAGAAACTATTTATAGTTTTCAGACGTGTAACAGTCACCTCAGATTGTGCCACAAAAGTCGGAGCTGATTCCTCCAAACGCGCAGTCAAAGATCTACTTGCGCAACTTGATTTTAAATTTGAAATTCAAAGTATTTCGAAACTTTGAATATTTTCAAATTTCAAAAACTTTGAAGGGGGTCTTGTAGGTCCTAAAAATCAAGTTGCATCCATCAAAAAATCAATGAAAATCAAATGGCGAACCCTTCAAATGAACTGCACAGGAGACAGACTGCGCAACAAATCAACTGCGCAAGGCCGAACCGTGCTAACATCCAGGCGCGCTATGCTGACGTGGCAACGTCATTATTACCTGACAAAAATCCGACCTTCTGACAGCTGACAGCCCGATAAACGAGGAGTCCTTTCGTTTCTTGTGCAGCACAGCGCTCGAGGACAGCTGTACAGCCAGCACAATCTGCCAGCCCAACCGAAGCGCAGTCTGCCAGATCCTCTTCAGCGCAGTTCGATCACAGCACAGTCTGAAGCTAGCACAGTTCAAGCAGCACAATCCATCAAGATAACTAATATTTTATACGTGGCCTACATGCCATCAATTGCTCACCACGTGGCAACCGTCTGTACACGACCATGCGTATATTAATCAAACAATGCCACGCGTCTAATACAGTTGAGCCACGATCGAGTAACTGCCAGCGCAGTTCGCTGTTTGTGCAATCCAATGCCTGCACAATCCAGCCTACGCAATCCAGAAATAACTACTAATTAGTTATTTTCTAGAACTCTATAAATAGAGTTTCAAGTCCTTCATTATCAAGATCAGATCATTCAAGATCATCAGAGAGATCAGGAGTTCTTGCCCAAGTGCTGCTGCATTCTTTAGAGGTTATCGTCTTCACAGTTTACATCGTCCAAGGGATAAAGCGATCGTCTTTAGATCGGATTCCTATAGTTGTACTTTTCCAGAATTCAATTGTAATCTTCTTACAAAGTTTGTGAAATAAAAAGAACTTTTGTTTTTGCAAACAATTTATCCTCGGATAAATCTTTGGAAACAGATCGTCCTCGCTTGGACATGATGTCATACAAGTCTAAATTATACTTGTACAAGACAAAGATGGTACACAATTGATAATCTTTAAATACGAACACATTACAGTGGCACAAATAGACAAATTGAAGATGATAATGATATACCTCTCTTATTGAGTAGAACACCTTATTTATTCAAAGTAGCAAAAATTACCAAATAACTTGACGTCACAATAAGACATATAGAAAAATGTTATCTTTATTCATAATTGAAATAAAGTACAAGGCTTGCACCGGAGTACAAAAATTATAAAATATCTCATATTACATTTGATAGCCAATTGAATCACATGCCATATAGGCTTACATTTGATACTTGATACGTTGGCGTACAGCTGGATATCCCGACTTGGCTTACAACTCACTGATACACCATATATATAATGTTCCATACATTATGCCCTTATAAACAGGTCCATGCAGGTCTGTTTTTGCAAAAGATTGCGAACTCATAGTAGTATGTATATTACTCGTACTACTGCGAGCCTACAAATAGAAATGCTCATTCACAACTAGGATTAATTTAATTTTTAGAAGAATGACTAGGACTAGGAGTCCCTATTCAATTTGATTGTTGGGTAGTTATGATTGCTATATAAGCCATGTGATTTAGGTATAGATTTATTAAATTTCTATTAGGTAATTTAAGGATTTTCCTAGGAGTATATATTATGGTATTTTAATACGATGGGATGACCAAAGATGGGTAGACTATTCATTTGGTAATTTAGGACTTCCTAGGATTCAATTCCTAATCTTGATCATTTGTGCAGTTTTATTTTCTACCTTTTCTAAATATCGTCATATCATAAGTTCATATTACTTATTTATTTCTCTTTGGACATAAGAAATTATAATTTTTTTTAATTTCTGATTCAATTATGCATATGTTGATCTTAAGTCTTTGGTTAAGTTATGTAAGTTTTTCTCAATCATTGAATAGTCGTGCAATAGGGATTAGAATATTTATACTTATTTTGGCTTAGATCATTATCCTTCCTAATCGTTCGTTTATTTTCAAGAATTGATATACTTACACTTTTTCTATCTTGATCACCTTGGAATTTGTTTGAATTTCTAGAAGCTCCTTTGACATTTTTATGGACAGAGTTTGAAAGAATATTTGGTATCTTACATGGCAAGATAGATGCGTACTGTCGCCATTTATTTGAATTATGGGGACTGCAGGTTTATTGCAGCTAGCAGCGCACTGGCATGGCATGACTCCTAAGTTGAAGTAATTTCAAGAAAGCGTAGGTTATCGAATATTATTAAAACTATGTCTTAATTGCCCTATTTGATCCTTGAGTTATTATGTCAATAATGGGTTAAGTTGTTAGAGTATTTGATACCATATTATTATTTGAGTCATGATACCAAGGTTTACTGCAGCCAAATATACACTAACGAGGTATACATTTTCGGTAAAATGACTTTGGATGTGCTTACGATTTTCAGATACTATGGAGGCTATATCTTTTGTTGGCATATGACTATTATTTTTTCATGATCTGCAAATCTTGCACTCTTATTTCAAATTGATTTGATGTCTTATTTTTTTTATTACCATCTTCTCTATAATTGATAATTTTTTTTTCCTTCTTTCTTATATTTCCTATTCGAGAATCATCATTTTGTTTCTTCCTAGTAATCATTTAGATTCAATTACTCTATTTTGATTCTATTCCACTAGATTCATAATTATACCTAGATTTTAAATCTATGATCGTGTCTAAGTGATTTCTGTTTAGTAATCGTGCCGAAACAATTATGATTTGAGCATTCTTAAACAATTTTGATCGCGAGTAGACTATTTTGATTATATTTTGATCGTGCCAATTCGTATTTTTCCTAGACTTGATTTGCTGTCCAATTTGATCATTAACTGTATCCTTTCTTGGTTATATTCTTAAATCATGCCTAATCCTATTATTTAAAATTTTGAGGACAAATTTTTTTAAGGTGGATAGATTTGTAAAGCCCACTTCCCAAAATTTCAAATTATTTATTTATTTATTTAGGTTTGAATATTTTTCTAGTGAGAATTTTTTTATTTGAAATCTTATAAAAGATATTTTTGAAGAGATTTATATTTATGAAAATATACATTTAGAAATATTTTATTTGAAATCATATTAACGATATTTAATTTTATGAAATCTATTTGAAAGACTATTTAAAATACTAGATATTATTTTAGAATAATACTATTGTGATTAATTTGGATTGGGATTGGATCGAAGTCCAATTTCATTCATGGAAAGATTTGATCATGACTCAAATCCTTCCTATCTAGGAAACCCCCCACTCCTATATATAGGGGCGGCTTTCCTTTATTTTTCACATATTCATAAACATCACCTAGCCAATTACCCAACACAACCTTATATGTGTTTGTACATCATGTTTGTGTCCAACTATTCTTTTCCACTATTTTATTACAACTATATTATCCTCGTGTCCGACACACCGGACACGTTCCCCAAATTCGGTGTCGTAAAGAATACGAAGCCAATCCCTAAATCTCCAAATCAGCATAAATACTAACCCTAACCCTAACCCTAATTTTTGGTCGAACCAACTTCTCCTCCAACAGTTTTGGCCAACAACGACATTGTGTGTTGTACGATCTATCGATCTATCGCCACCTGCCAAGCCGCTCCACCTCAGACCGTCGAGCCACCTCCTCCCCTTTTCGGAGCTCAACCATTCCTGGTTGCACCCTATTGCCCCACTGACCGGCCAAACCCATGCTACAATCCACCAAGACTATTATTCTCCGCCCAAACCCCTACTTTCGGCCATTTCCTTGTTATAACCCCCCATCACAAACCATCGATCCATCGCCGGAACCGCCCGGCAAAACAGCCTACACCTAACCAACGACCAAAATAGCATCACCATAACTCATCGCAGATCCAAAGATCCTGCTACTTCTCGACCATGCTCTAGCCGTCTGAGTCGCGACGAGTAGCACCCCCATGCTAGCCAGCCTTGAGCCACCCTTCGGGCCAGCAACGCTGCCTCGTCGAGCCCCGTGCCACCTCCAAACATCGAACGAACTCCTCGCCATCTTGTCACCCTCAGCCCGCTGTCTGTAGAGCCTAAAAATTAAGATGTGCCACCTATTAAAGTGTTTGACCATCAGATGGCGCCAAAATATTATATTGTGCCAAACAAACAAGTTGCACAGCATCAGGCTGCATAAGCGTCAGGTTGTGCAAAAGTCAGGTTGTGCGAGAGCCACATGGCACACTTTCTCGAGAAGCTGTAACGGCATCATCATTATCTGACAACTGACAGCACGAAGATTAAGGAAAATCCATTTGAATCCTGCACAACGCGGCACTCAAGAAGATTTTGTCAGCATGTAATTAATGCTGACAATTGGTTCGCACAATTTACTGTATGGTACGAGGATTAATCGGTACGACACAGAAGACCTGGTCAAAGGTGTCAGTGGTTGAGTTGCGCCTATGCACAGCCTGACAAATTGGCGCTACTTGATCAACTTTTATTTTAAAACAGGGTGACATGGCGCGCAAGCCATCAACTTTGCAGAGCATGCCCACTACACTGCCCACGATTACGCACATCTCAATCAAATGATGCTACGCGTCTACAGCTGTTGGTACTAACTGCTCACGCAGGTTGTTAGGTTGTGCCCACGCGCAACCTGATAAAGCACGTGCAAGGTGATCAAATGGTGTTCAGGATAGAGTGACGTGGCGCGCAAGCCACTAATTTTGCAGAACGTGCCCACTACACTGCTCACAACCACGCTCATCTCAATCAAACGATGCCACACGTCTACAGCAGTTAGTGTAACCGTTTGTGCAAGTGAACAGGAGGAGTGCAACCTGAAGCCCGCGCGACCCAGAATAACTGCTAAATAGTTATTTCAAGAACTCTATAAATAGAGTTTTAAATCAATCTCAAAGCATCAAGAATGATCACAATCTCCTGCTAAAGTGATATTGCATCCTCCAGAGGCTCGTGTCTTCGATATCACATCGTCCAAGGGATAAAGTGGTTATTTTCTGATCAGATTCCTATAGTTGTACTTTCCCAGAAATCAATTATACTCTTGTACTCTTTTCTTAGTTTGTAATAAAACTTTTTCTTTGCAAACAAAATAGCAACTCTGCTGGGGACGACTTTCTTCTCCGACGAGAAAGTGACAACTCATTGTGATACCACGTTAATCGGCAAGACGCAGAAGACCCTGGTCATTCAATTCGACCAGACAGCCTATGAGACCATGATCAATGTTGGGGGTGCCAATAGCACTGCTACTGCTGTTAAGAGCAAGACGCGCTCTGTTTGGACTCTTAAGTCCTCAGCGGTGCAATCTTCTGCCTCTGTGCAACTTGAATCCATCACTACTTCGGCACAACTTAAGGGAAACAACATTTTGGCTAATCCCTCCACTTCTCCGATTCTGAAATCGGAGGAGACTCTGTCTCAACACACTGCTGTCCAAAATAAGAGAAAGTGCCCTTTGTCCTTCTCTTCCCTGGCGCAACCTGCACATGTTCTTGCCTCTGTGTAACTTGTGCCCGTCACTACTTTGGCGCAACCTGAGGGAGACAGTCTTTTGGCTAATCCCTTCACTTCTCCGATTCTGAAATCGAATGAGACTTTGTCTCGACACACCGCTGTTCAAAATAAAGGAAAGCGCCCTTTGGCCTTTTCTTCTCCAGCACAACTTGCACATGTTCCTGCTCCAGTACAACTTGTACGTGTTCCTGCTCTGGCACAACCGACGCATGTTCATGCTCTAGCGCAACCTGCACATGCTTCTGTACTAGCACAATTTAAAGAGAAGCATTGTTTAGTGACTCCCTCTTTGTTACCAAACCAGAAATTTAGTGAGAAGCAACTAAATCAAGGAAAACGCTCTTTAGCCTTTCCTTATTCTGCTCGAGTTATTGACTGGGTGGAAAGTACTGCCAATTCAAACAGGAATTCTATTCTCCTAACAGAGATAACCAAATCTCTGTCAGGAAGATGGGTTATATTCAGAACAAACCTTCCACGCAAAAAGGTATTATGCCTACTCCAAAGAGGTCATGGCTGTAGCTGCCCTTTCCAAAAAAATTAGAATATTTTATTATTATTATTTATTTTATTAGAATGGTGATTTTAGATTTTAGAAATAATTATTTAGTTAATTATTACGGTAGATGATTTTAGCTATGATGGAGTTTTGGAGTACACGGTGACTAAAAATCGTGGCACGGGTATTGCAATAGCGTGCTTAGACTAGTGTATTAGTCCTGATAGGGAAGGCTGAGCCATACTGATGGCCTAACTAGGAAAACCAAGCCAAGTTGCGACTTAACCCTTACCGAAGATTTATTTATTTATTATTATATTATTAAGTTTAGGGAAACCGGTTATACCATTTTAGCCCGGACTGGACCCGAACTGAGCCCAAGCCAATGTAGTCATGCGAGACGTCCGATGACATGCGTGTTGATGTATTTTGGTGAGTGGATGATTTTCCGTTTTAATGATTTAACAAATATACCTAGGTATTCATATTTAAATATTATAATATCATTATTGGTTGATAATCAATAATATTTGGTATTAAATAGGTCCTCGTACATTTTGGGATTTTTAGACTGCATATAATGGTATGTATACACCATTACTGTTTTATTGAATTTCGTTACACTTATTATTATTTTATTGAGGTTATTATATATATATAATATTATTAATTTGTTATTAGTTATATTAATTTTGTCAATTAAATATTATTATATATAGTCATATAAATATACATAGTGATATATATAATAGATATATATATATATAGTGATATATTATATAGATAAATATATATAGTGATATATATATTAGAAATATATATATAGTGATATATTATATAGATATATATATATAGTGAAATATATAATAGAAATATATATAGTGATATATATATTAGAAATATATATATAGTGATATATATATATATATATAGGACTATAGCTAATGCCAACCACACATAAGGAAAACCCACATTAAACCGAGCCCCCACA
Source organism: Iris pallida (assembly GCA_029216955.1). Lineage (NCBI taxonomy): Eukaryota > Viridiplantae > Streptophyta > Magnoliopsida > Asparagales > Iridaceae > Iris > Iris pallida. Next base: position 27,161 of record JANAVB010024095.1, read on the forward strand.
ATATTGCTTAAAGCAACAGCAAACCCATGCTAGGCTCACCAGCCCGAGCCAAGCTCTACAAGGCCCACTACCCATGTTTTCCCCAGCAAAGCGGATCTCCCCACCCCGACTCCGCTCATAAATATACGAGATCGAGAACACTAACCCAACTTCCCTCACCTGGCGACCCCCGGCCCTGCGCACGTGCGACGGAGAGCTACCGCCGGCTGGCCACACACTGTCAGTCGCATGAAACAGCACGACAGCGCATCAGTAGCAGCAAGAAACGATAGAAGTTGCGCCAACGGTGCAACTTTGCGAGGGCATTACTCCATCCACGTTCGATCGTTTTGCGTGCCGCTTTCCCTGATATGAAGACAACCTAACCTGCTTCAAAACTCTTCAAGTCGAATTAATAAAACTGCCGTAGACCATCCCGAAAGTCGATGTGAAGATCGACAAAAATCTGTCAAAACAGGACAGTTCATAGCAGTCCAACTACTCTAGTTCGCGGCCAGTTTTCTCCCAACCCATACATAATTTCGAAAATCTATTTGAAGAAACTTATAGACGATATATAGGAGATGGAAACCCTTCTTTTAGTTTCCATATTCATGCATTGTGTGCCGATTAATCAGTCCCTAAAGATTAGGAAAAAACTGTTTTAGAATATTAAAAATATTAAAAAAATCCTTCGATACGACGTGCGTCCCGCCAATCCGGGTGACGTGGTCACGAATCAAAAGCATCGAAAGCTGCGTAACGGCTTCGTGGTCGTGTGAGCTTTGATGGAATTCAAATTGGTTGCGTGTGCGCGACGAATTTGATCTGTATCCGTCGAAATTTACCGTATCGGCCTCTGTGTAAATTTTTTAATTAGTTTGTGCACGTTCATCAGATCGAAACGAAACTTATGCCAGCAGGACCGTATCATTTTTCTGGTCCTGTATGCCAAGTTTGGTCCAATTCTGAGACATTTGATTGGATCGCCGTTTGGCGGGCCCCACGGTCCAACTCAACGGGCGATTTTGTGCACGGCCTATCGGAATCCAACTTAGGACATACGGTTGGGTTCGTATCAAAAAAATAAATCCGTAGACATGTAGTTTGATGACTTTAGAGACCGTTGACTCTGACACGCTTTTCGATGTAAAGCGGGTCCAACGACGGACACCGTTTTGACCCTAAATTACCGTTTTGCCCCTGTGTCCAGAATTGGACTTAAGGATAGGCAATCCTAGCTAATTTGACTATTCTGAGAACATTGGTAATGTTTATTTCAGCTTTCGGGGACTGTTGTACGGGTTTTGACTATTGTGGCATATTGAGTAGTTCAGACTATCGGTTTTACCAGCAAAGGACCACAGGCGAGTACAGTTTATTGTTTGTTTTTAGTATTGATCTTTACTATGCATCAGTATTTAGTCGATAGATATGTGATTTCAGTTTTATGTGATTTTGTTCCTTGTTGTGTCGGGAGGTAAAGTACCAACGATGTGTGATCTGACCTTAGACCGTGTAGACAGTGTAGACAGTGATTTATTATTACAAAGTAGACAGTATAGACAGTAATTTATTATTGCAGTTATATCTTGTAGACCGTGATTATTATTGCATTTAAACTGTGTAGATCATGATTATTATTTTGTAGACAGTATTTCTTTATTGTAATATTTTCTGTAGACCGTATAACTGTAGACCGTGTAACTGTAGACCATGTAACTGTAGACCGTGTAACTTTAGACCGTGTAGACCATGTCGTATAATTGTCCCGATACCGATCACATATCAAAGGTACTTCAGTCAGTTGGTGAGTATTTTATTGCATTTCATTTTTTGTTCTTATTATTCAGTTTTATTGTCTTTCTTTATTTTATTTTATGAATCATATGTCTAAAGGCTAACCTCTGTAGTATAGTCATTTTCATATATTGGAACTGCATTCAGTGAATTGTGCTCGTTCAATTCCTGACTGGAAACTAATATTTTTCAGGTTAGCCGTTGATTCACTTAGCATGGGAGATACGGGGATACTTGCAGACGAAAATCCTAGAGACTAGCTAGATAGATGAGTTGTGGTCATTCCATATTTGTACAAGTTTATATTTTTCTGCAAATATAAAACTTATGAATATTGTAAGTTAAATTAACTATGTGAATGAGCATTATTTGTGATTTTGATCTTCATGGCCGTGACAGCGTTCTACCGTCGACACTGCGGCGTAGGCTGGCTTGGACACATCTCGTATCCGTTAAAAAAAAGGTACGGGTCGTGACAAGTTTTTGTGGTGGCCCATGCAGGTCTGTTTTCGCAAAACATGCGAACTCGTGATAGTACTTAAGTTAGTCGTACTATTGCGAGCCTGCGACTAAGAAATGCTCATTCACGAGTTAGGGATTTATTTAATTTAAGAGAGTGACTAGGACTAGGAGTCCCTTATACAAATTACCGATGGGTAGTCTAGGCCATGCAATATAGATGAGGAATTATTAATTTTTGATAGATGTCAGATCTCCATAGGTACACTATTACCTCTTGATATGACGATATGATCCAATGTGGATAGGTTATTCACTTGGTGAGACATGGCTTCCTAGAATTAATGATCTAACCTTGATAAATTGTTTAATTCCTTCTCTTTGCCTCTTAGATATCATCCACATATCTTAGTCAAATTGTCTATTTAGTTCCTATTTTTGCCCTAAGAGTTTTTTTTTGTTATCTATAGATGAACCCCAAGTTAGTTTCGATTCAAAGTTTCCTCAAAGGTGTGAATACACATGAAATAGATACTAGAGTGTTCGTATCTCTTTATCTTCATTTATTTCCTCCATATTCAATCTTTTATTGTAGGGGTTATGACTGATAGGACAAATACTTACGCTTTATGTCATAGTCAACTTGTTTGAATCTCTAGGAGCTCATAGATTTTACAGATATAGTTAGAGGAATATTAGTTAACTCATAATGGCAGGACAGCAGCGCACTGCCACCATTTATTTGAATTTTGGAGACGATGTATTCATTGCAGCCAGCAGCGCACTGGCAAGGTACGACCCCTAGAGTCAAAAATTAGTTTAGGAGAATATAGGTTATGAAATATTGCTAAAACTATAGCTAGTGGTCCCCTTTGATCGTTGTTACCCTTGAATTTATAGTGGATAGAGTTAAGACGTGTTGACTTTGTATCATATTTGAGTTAAGAAACCAAGGGTTTACCATAGCCTGAGTATACAGGCAAGGAATAATCCTCGGTGAAATGACTTCAGACATGATTACAAGTTCATGATACTATAGAGGACAGAAAATGCCCTATATGTCCCCTAAGATCCAAAGCCAATATTAGTATAAGTTTTGTAAGATGGATAGCACGTCTCCCGATCTAGCATTCCATGGTCCTTGTGACCTGGTGATGAGATATTGATTGACGCTAATAGGTTTACCTAGAATATAGAATTTTGAGGTCCATAACCCATTAGTCGACCAAGGCCTTGGACAAGAAGATAGTAGGAAGACTGTATAAGCAAGAACACCTGGTAAATTTTTTATTCTCACAAAACTCGAACTACTTGTGCCTTCTTTCAAAAATCTTGTATACTTCTAATTTGACTATTTTGACCAATGTTGCTATCACAGCCTAGTTTTGCAAGCTTACTCTTTTATCGAGCTTGATTCAAGATATATGTTTATTGGGGACGCCCACTAACATATTGTCTAATAAGAATCGATGTACTACGGCCTGATCAACCGTAGTGCACCTGGTTCGCTCTCCCTCTGATTAATCTACGTGGATTGAGATATAGATGTCTCTAGGATCTCATCCGCGACTGCATTGACAATTCCTCTTGAATTATACATTCGCCTTTGAATCTCGTAATTATGTTCAGTAACATATCCCTTGAACTCTATTATTTTGTCTTTCACTGATTTGGAAAGACGAGAGCTCATAATTGGTAGAGCGATACAGAGTATCCCCATGGCTATGATAGTTGTATACACAAGTGTAGCTAACATCGGCCAGCCATGTGACTAGAACCTTTTCTTGAGTTACTCGTTCTTCTCTCGACCCCCAAACTATTATTGGTTCCTTCTAGCCATCTGAACTTGAGAATGATTAGGGTGTTACCCTTAGTCAAAATGCCAACCTAGGAGACTATCTATTCTCAAGAAACCAAATGTCGTGAGCCAATAATTATTTTCCTGAAGCTTGCTTTAACTAGCAATCCTTAATCTTCAACTCAGCCTTTCCTCAGCCAAAGCCCACGGTTTAGACATAAGTTGAATAAACAAGGTAAGGACAATCATTTACCGTGACTATGGTAGACATTCATCCCGAGATTGGTTTCCAACAAATATTGTCCTAGTTATGTAAATTTTATAATTAAGACCTAACTAGTATTGGAACACCACAGCTTAAATACTTGCCATATTATGACCTACCAGTTATCAACAGCAATGCATGACCAATGCCGTCCATACCGCTAGAACCCTTGTGACCATAGTCTAGCAGGCTTGACACATATAGAGATTCACGACTCAGTTGTTATAAATTCTTTTCTTATTATGTGCCTTAGAGTTGGTTACCCCGTGATAACTCTCATATACTAGGGACGAGTAGGTCATTCTATTTTATCGACCACGTGTCGTTGAACACACTCGTTTCCTATTTATTGAAAAATGATCCTTGAGTTGACTTATATTTATCGTATTCCGTTACGCCGTGCCTTATTCTTTATTAACAAGAGTTGAGGTACAATGCCTGGATTTGGAATTCTTCTGACCTCATTATTCTTAAAACATGTCCTAGCTTCCAAGGTGGGTAGACCGTAAGCCTTCTAAAATTTTTAGGATATACCAGGATTATCGAGTGATTAGAATAACTTCCATTAGGATGATGATTAGTACCCTTGGACTCCCACTTTTTATTTAGATCATTTTGTGTCCCCGGCCATGTCATTAATATTCGGAGCACGAGGCCAGTTGTTACTTTCCAACAAATTTTATATGCAAGTTCTAGACGAGTCCCCCTTTATCTAGGTATATCATGTCCCACTCAAAAATGTCCCCTTGTACTCTATTTTTATGGTACAACCTTCAGGACGAAAGGACGAGTTATAACCCTTACCATAATCCCCGTATACTTCCCGACTACAACTAGAGACTCAACTTTGACTCGAATCTTTCGACCCAATATATGGTTGTGATCGACTCAAAGCCCACTACGCACATGTCACTAGTGTGCCATTCAATTGTGTCTTCTCGTGCTACTTAAACACAAAAGTCACGGAAGGCGCATCTTCAAGGCTTACAGAACCTATTTAACCAATCCGACTGCCCAACTAGCTCAACCACTTGGGTGGAAACTTATTCCAGGTTACCCTAACCTAGTAGAAATAGTTTTATCATTGGAATCTTGTCCAGTCAATATAGATTGAAGTCCAAGGTTCATCCAACCGACGACTGATGTCCAATTAAGGAATTCAATAAACCCCAGTAAAGCCCATCCATTCATACCACCATATTTGGACTATGAACCCAAACTATTTGAAATAGGTCCCTATACCTAATATGTGTCTCCCCTTAGAATACGAGGTCATTCGTAAACCTTACTCCATCTACCTAGAAGTCGCGATATGATCTCATATTGTATTTGCTCGCGTGTTTAAATAACCACGAAATAGATCACAATCTTGATTTCCCAAATTCCGTTCTATTATGGAACCTCGTTTAGATTAATTTCGAGAACGGAACCCCAGCATTGTATGGATGGAAAGCCCTCTAAGAAACGAAGGGTTCTTCGATTTAGTAAGTGACTAGACTATAGTAGCCAATCTCGCAAATAAGTCAATGGTTCATAAACTTTCTTTCCATCTGCACCTTTGGATACTCTCTATCGCTCTTGAAAATTCATAATTGTCTTCGATTATTCATCCTTATCTTCCTGTCCTTCCTATTATAGAGCGACGTATGGTCATGCTTATTCAAATTTATCAATAGTTTTAGCTACTTGTGTAAATTTGTTGCTTGTTAGATTTTGGGCTATTTGATAGATAGGAGAGGATTTTAGAGGCCAAAGGCAGTAGATATCTATTGGTAGCAATTTTAGCAAGTAGTTGGAAGATTATAGAGTTTTAAGTGACATAGCTTAGAGGGAGTAGTGTGTCCAAAGGTGGGTAGAAGTCCTCGGAGTTCGAAGTTGCAAAATGGCTAGGAGGAGGATATAAACTATTTTTGAGGAATTAAAATTTGAGCAGATTAAGGTAATGGTAGTTTTCCTTGAAAATATTAGGAATAATTATGAATTTGAATTTTGAGGACGAAATTATTTTTAAGGTGGGTAGATTTGTAGCTGCCCTTCCCAGAAAATTTAGAATATTTTATTATTATTATTTATTTTATTGGAATGGTGATTTTAGATTTTATAAATAATTATTTAGTTAATTATTACGGTAGATGATTTTAGCCATGATGGAGTTTTGGAGTACACGGTGACTAGAAATCGTGGCACGGGTATTGTAATAGCGTGCTTAGACTAGTGTATTAGCCCTGATAGGGAAGGTTGAGCCATAGTGATGGCCTAACTAAAAAAACCAGGCCAAGTTGCGACTTAACCCTTACTGAAGATTTATTTATTTATTATTATATTATTAAGTTTAGGGAAACCGGTTATACCATTTTAGCCCGGACTGGACCCGAACTGAGTCCAAGCCCATGTAGTCATGCGAGACGTCTGATGACATGCGTGTTGATGTATTTTGGTGAGTGGATGATTTTTCATTTTAATGATTTAACAAATATACCTAGGTATTCATATTTAAATATTATAATATCATTATTGGTTGATAATCAATGATATTTGGTATTAAATAGGTCCTCGTACATTTTGGAATTTTTAGACTGCACATAATGGTATGTATACACCATTATTGTTTTATTGAATTTTGTTATAATTATTATTATTTTATTGAGGTTATTATATATATAATATTATTTATTTGTTATTAGTTATATTAATTTTGTCAATTAAATATTATTATAAATAGTCATATAAATATACATAGTGATATATATAATAGATATATATATAGTGATATATTATATAGATAAATATATATAGTGATATATATATTAGAAATATATATATAGTGATATATTATATAGATATATATATATAGTGATATATATATTAGAAATATATATATATAGTGATATATATATATAGGACTATAGCTAATGCCAACCACACATAAGGAAAACCCACATTAAACCGAGCCCCCACAACATTGCTTAAAGCAACAGCAAACCCATGCTAGGCTCACCAGCCCGAGCCGAGCTCTACAAGGCCCACTACCCATATTTTCCCCAGCAAAGCGGATCTCCCCACCCTGACTCCGCTCATAAATACACGAGATCGAGAACCCTAACCCAACTTCCCTCACCTGGTGACCCTCTGGCCCTGCGCGCATGCAGCGGAGAGCTACCGCCGGCCGGCCAGGCACCGCCGGCCGCATGAAACAGCGCGACAGCGCATCAGTAGCAGCAAGCAACGACAGAAGTTGCACCAACGGCGCAACTTCGCGAGGGCATTACTCCATCCACGTTCGATCGTTTTGCGTGTCGCTTTTCCTGGTATGTAGACAACCTAACCTGCTTCAAAACTCTTTAAGTCGAATTAATAAAACTGTCATAGACCGTCCCGAAAGTCGATGTGAAGATCGATAAAAATCTGTCGAAACAGGACAGTTCATAGCAGTCCAACTACTCTAGTTCGCGGCTAGTTTTCTTCCAACCCATACATGATTTCGAAAATCTATTTGAAGACACTTATAGACGATATATAGGAGATGGAAACCCTTCTTTTGGTTTCCATATTCATGCATTGTGTGCCGATTAATCAGTCCCCAAAGATTAGGAAAATTTTGTTTTAGAATATTAAAAATATTAAAAAAATCCCTCGATACGACGTGCGTCCCGCCAATCCGGGCGACGTTGTCGCGAACCGAAAGCATCGAAAGCTATGTAACGGCTTCGTGGTCGTGTGAGCATTGATGGAATTCAAATTGGTTGCGTGTGCGCGACGAATTTGATCCGTATCCGTCGAAATTCACCGTATCGGCCTCTGTGCAAATTTCTCAATTAGTTTGTACACGTTCATCAGATCGAAACGAAACTTACGTCAGTAGGACCGTATCATTTTTTTGGTCCTGTATGCCAAGTTTGGTCCGATTCTGAGACAGTTGATTGGATCGCCGTTTGGCGGGCCCCACGGTCCAACTCAACGGGCAATTTTGTGTACGGCCTGCCGAAATCCAACTTAGGACATACGGTTGGGTTCGTATCAAAAAACTGAATCCGAGACATGTAGTTTGACGACTTTAGGGACCGTTGACTCTGACACGCTTTTTGGTGTAAAGCGGGTCCAACGGCGGACACCGTTTTGACCCAAAATTACCGTTTTGCCCCTGTGTCCAGAATTGGACTTAAGGAAAGGTAACCCTAGCTAATTTGACTATTCTGAGAATATTGGTAATGTTTATTTCAGCTTCCGGGGACTGTTGTATGGGTTTTGACTATTGTGGCATATTGAGTAGTTCAGACTATCGGTTTCACCAGCAAAGGACCACAGGCGAGTACAGTTTATTATTTGTTTTCAGTATTGATCTTTACTATGCATCAGTGTTTAGTCGATAGATATGTGATTTCAGTTTTATGTGATTTTGTTCCTTGTTGTGTCGGGAGGTGATGTACCAACGATGTGTGATCTGACCTTAGACCGTGTAGACAGTGTAGACAGTGATTTATTATTGTAAAGTAGACAGTATAGACAGCGATTTATTATTGCACTTATATCTTGTAGACCGTGTAGACCGTGATTATTATTGCATTTAAACTGTGTAAATCATGATTATTATTTTATAGTCAGTGTTTCTTTATTGCAATATTTTCTGTAGACCGTGTAACTGTAGACCGTGTAACTTTAGACCGTGTAGACCGTGTCGCATAATTGTCCCAAGACCGATCACATATCAAAGGTACTTCAGTCAATTGGTGAGTATTTTATTGCATTTCATTTTCTGTTCTTATTATTCAGTTTTATTGTCTTTCTTTATTTTATTTTATGAATCATATGTCTAAAGGCTAACTTCTGTAGTATAGTCATTTTCATATATTGAAACTGCATTCAGTGAATTGTGCTCGTTCCATTCCTGACTGGAAACCAATATTTTTCAGGTTAGCCGTGGATTCACTAAGCATGGGAGATACGAGGATGCTTGCAGACGAAAAGCCTAGAGACTAGCTAGATAGATGAGTTGCGGTCATTTCATATTTGTACAAGTTTATATTTTTCTGTAAATGTAAAACTTATGAATATTGTAAGTTAAATTAACTATGTGAATAAGCATTATTTGTGATTTTTGATTTTCATGGCCGTGACAGCGTTCTACCGCCGACACTGCGGCGTAGGCTGGCTTAGACACATCTCGTATCCGTAAAAAAAAATGGGTGCAGGTCGTGACAATGGCAGAATCTACCAACCCTATATATCTCAAGATATCGACAAGGTAAACTGCTAGTATCTCAAGTAGATGCACAAGTAGCTTCTCTGTCAGACTTGCGCACATATATCAACAGGTGCCAGTCAGGGTCAACTTCGGGAAGACACAAAACGCAACCTGCACAAGTTGCTAAGTTGCACCAGAGGAAGAATGCTGAGGTGAAAGATCCTGTGACTTATGCTAACCAGCTTAGCTTGTCCTTGGACACTCAAGGTACAGGACACCTCAGGAATAGGAACCATGACCCGAATATCATCAAGGACTACGTTCATGCAACTTCTTCTCGTCCTTTTAGTGACCTCCGTGAACTCTTAATGCAGAAGCGGAAGGTTGTAAATCCATCCCGTCCAGCAGTGGTCCAACAGCAAGAACATCATTGCAACCACAATCATGAAGTTGTCATCAAATATTATTGTCAGTCAGCCAAGCGGTCCGTCTTTGACCGTTTGAGTTATGTTTAGACTCTTGAACCAATTCTAGTGGACGAAGATGAATTACTCTTTGCTCCTGTCAATATGACATCACGAAGCACTGGGGTAGAAAACGTCCAAGACGTAATGCATCCCGTAATCCTAGTCAGCAATACTTAGATCGGATTTATGAATCCGATGAAGGAGTATACCAATATACTAGATCAAGAAGCCGAGATACAATTGGTCAAAAGAATCTTCTTAATTCAAACCAAGATTCCTTCAGTCAAAAAAATATCCCTATCACTTATTCTGGTGGTAGTTCTTTATCTGACTTTGATGCTGACAGTAAAAGTTCTGAAAGGACCATCCTTTCCACTAGCTCCTCTTTGAAGGCTAGAGAAGTGACTGCTTATGCTGTCAAAGAAGATCAAGATACTGTCACGACTCGATACCCAAATTGTTGGGCCGGGCCGAGCCATGTCCAGCCTACGCTTGGTTAAAGCGCAGTAAGCTGTTCTAGAATAAACAATAAAGGATCTAAGCAGCTAACAGTTCTACAATCACATTTAAGGTTCATCACAACACAGCATCTATAAGCGAAGGTAAACAAACACATATTTAATAATACACTTCCAAAGTATCTAACTGGCGACAAAGTCCAGTTTCCAATTATAAGTACAGATAAAGTCTAAGTCTCAAAACACAAGAAAGATAACTAAGCAAGGTTCTCCGCTGAGTCTCTTCTGGAGCTAAGGCCATGTCCTCAATGCAGTACCATAATATGTAACACATAGCATTTCCTCCTCAGAAAGTAAACCTACAACGTTATCCTGTCAGGACGGGAGCAAGTACAACCTCTACAACTAAAGTACTGAACATATAATGAAAGAGATGTACAACAAGAACATGGTATGATAAGTCTATAAAACAGGAAATACTAGAAACATGGCCTCATGGTACAACTGGGATCACAATATCATAGTAACACAGGGAACATGACATATCCGAAATCATGGTATATCTCATAATCTATCATGGCAAGGATACATATGTCATAAAGACAGATGTATATGTAATGTTTAAAACTGTAGCAGGTACGTGATCGATCAATAGATGTACAATGTACTGAGGCACAATATAAATAAAATGTATATATGTACAAGTGCACAAGCATAGGTGTACAACCGTACAAAAATGCAGGATAATGGCCTATGGCGCAGTATCATATAGAATGAACTTTGCTCGGTACGATAATGGGGGCATGATCACGTACTCAGCTACTAGTTTCCCCATAACCCATATTCTATCATGTGAGAGATACGAGAACAGTAAAAACATGTGAGAGATACTGGGATCGGTATAAAGCACGGTAGGTACTAATAGGCAGTAAAACAGGTGAAAGTACTGGGAGCAGTAAAATATGTGAATACTCGGGCAGATATAAGTATAGTAAACCTGTACGGGAACCAGTAAGAAGCATGTGAAGATATGATAACTGTCCTAAGCATGGTAGGGACTGAATTAATGTAACATGTGAAGATTTAACTTGCAACATCGGTTAATACATGTTCTAGCATTAAAAGACAGTAAATGAGTTTGTAGATGTACTTGCCTGGGATCCTGCTGTCAATATGAATCAAGGCTCGGAGTGAAGCCACGGTCCTAAAGATGAGATAATACAATAGCTAATCATGGTGAAAAGACATACTATAATGTCTAGGTCAACTAGGACAAACTAAGACAAACTGGGTAAGAGGTTGACTTATAGTTGACTTTGGTCAACTGGTCAACTCCGGTCAATTCCAAGTCCAATATGGGGTGACACTATATCCAAACTAACTTTCTAGGGTCTTTACACTAGTTTGGGGTGAGGTCCAATACTACAATAACTCAAAACAACACAAAAAGTTGCAAATCGTAATTATTCAATAAATAAATCAAATGAACCTTGTGTTCCAACAATTTTTGAGATAGACAAAAAGCTTAATTTTTCATGAAATAAAGTACCAAAATGATCCTTATTAATTATAGAAATTTACACTAATTTTTCTGGAATTTGTAAACCTTCATAAACATTTATTAAAAATCAGCAAACATAGGTATCCTGAAAATGAGCTATGTTTTCCTATTTTTATAAAATACCAAAAGTACTTATTAAATGCTGAAAAAATTATAATAAATTAGCTAAATTAACATAGTATTTAAATATAATTTTTCCAGAATTTTTACAGCAATTAAAATATATGAAAAAAATATAAAACAGCCTAAAACAGCATAAAACGGCATACCGGCGGTATACTGCGGCATACCGGCGGTATACCGGACTAAAGACAGTAAGTTTCTGGTGCCAAAAACGGCATACCGGCGGTATACTGTGGCATACCGGCGGTATACCGTTTTTCCAAACAGCAACAAAATCCAGATTTTTGCTAAAACTTGTTTCGGCCATAAAAACTTCGTTTTAAATCGAAATTCGGACTTTCAAAAGTCAAAATTGAATAGAATTGAATTTCCAACAACATGGAAGTATTAGTTTTCACAAATCAAAACATTTGATAGATCAAAACCTCAAAATACTCGAAAATCATATCTAGAAACTCAGATCTACGCAATACTGTCGATCAAAACCAAAAGTGCTATATACTAAACATGTTAACAATTTAAAGAAGCAAATTATAGGCCAATAAAACTCTAGTTTCCATGGAAAACAAGAATAAAGTATGGTCATGCCACTTTTGAGCAAGATACACTTGCCTAGGTTAAGCTCCAAGCATAATCTTCTAGTCCACCACCAAGAGGGGTACGAAACCACACTCTAGACCTCAAGGCCAAGCTCCTAGCAAAGCTCCAAGGGAAGAAAAAGGAAGAAGAAATGAAAAGAGAGTGAAGAGAATGAAAAGAGAGAGGAGAGAGAAAGTGAAAGGGTTTATATAGAAGGAGGAATTAATCTTAGCCGTCGGATCGTGATCCATGTGAAGATCTAAGTCAATCATGACCATTCAAACAAAACCAAATGTCCATTGGGTAATAGGGTGCATCTACACTATTCACGAAAATATCTAAATACTATTCATCAAAATATCCAAAATAGTATTCACAAAAATATCAAAAACACTATTTATGAAAATATCTGAAATCGAAAATATCTAAAATGTGGAAAATCTGTATGGACGGTATGCCGTCGATATACTCCGGTATACTGGCGATATGCCGGCCAAGAAGAAAATCTATAAGTTAGGAAACATTTTTAAAGCATTACGAAAATTAAGAAAATACGAAACACACTACAAAATACGTATCCGTATATAAATACCGATACTGTGAGAAAATATTTTATTCAGAAAATTTAAAATAAACCCTGAAATTCAGGGGGCTTACATCCTACCCACCTTACAAAAATTTCGTTCTCGAAAATAAAAATCATCTAACAGGTCAAACTATAACATGTAGCTGCTCCGGCTACAATACCCAACCTGCTACTCTTGTAATCATCTCTTCCGTTTCTCTTTACAATCCTTTTTTTGGTTTAGTTTCAACAAAGGTCCTTCTATCATAAACTACGTCATATATCATTTAGAATCTTCCATACTAACATGGAACCTTTATGTATATCCTAAACTATAGGTCATTCTCTGGGTATGTTCATACGCAAACAATGCTTGATCATCAACTATATTTCCAATCTCAATTTTAAATACTTGATTTCCTTATCACATCCTAAGTATCCTTATTCTATCAATCCACTAGCCCTTTGCATTATTTGTCGTCAATCCTTTTCTACAGCTTCTCTTTGAAATTATACGTTCAATTCTTATCCTTGGCGTAGAGCCTTCTTCTTTTTACTCAACAAGTCCTCCGAATATAAATTCTCGATTTCAAACTCCCGATTTATTAACTACCAATGTATATATGTCTTTGTCTTGTTCCTTGTCTTTTTAACCGATATCTTCCGATCTCGTATGCAATATTATATCTCATTCTAACTTTCTATATCATTTCACATATCGACCTACCCTCTAATCACATGTAATCAGCTTATAGATAACCAATAATCACTTGGTCATCAAAGTCCTACGAATGCACAATCCTCAAATTCTAAGAACAAGATTCTAATCCTTAATCCACACTCACAACAATATACTATCTCATTTCTCCATCTTTGGTACCCTATCATCAAGTCATACTATCAATACATTCGTTCTTAATGGTTTTCAAGTCTACTACTGTCAGTCACCCATACTTGTCCCATAAGCTTAATCTAACCAATCCCTAGAAAAAGCATTTATCACAAACTCACAATACATTTATAGTTATACTGCAGAATCAGTTAACAAGGTTTGGCTATTTCGGTCACCTATGAAAATAGAAGGTAACAAAGCCTAAGACTGGGTCAAACAATCCATAGCAGTGTCCAAACAAGTTAAAGGGTCAAGCAAGACAGGAAAATTTATTGGAATATCTCCAAGAATGGCACGAAGACAACGAGATGCATGACGAGAAGAATAATCCAAGAGGTTAACGAAAAAGAGTTTAGTCAAGTCATAGGAAAAATGGAACAAAAATAATTATTTCCAAAAAGATAACATGAAAGCAATCATGTTGGAGAGTCCTAGAGAACCTATAATCCTAGTTGTAGATGTAGATATGACAAAGTTAATCAAGACGGAGAGGAATGATAACAAAAATTTATTCCTGCTCATTCGGTCATAATCAGAGGGGATCAAAAACTTAACGATATTGAAATTTGAGAAACAATTCAAGGATAAGGAATAATTTAAATTTCCTTTATGATAGGAAAGTTAAAGACAAGTTTCATAAGGAAGTCAAGTTAATCATCTCTCTGATACTATCAAATTTATCTGATCATTAATTGCCATTCATACCCTTATCTCACAAGTCCAATGTGAAATTCAACATTTATATGACTACTACCAAAACTGTACCCTTCTGTCATAAAGTTTGAACATTAACATGTTTACCATAGGCCTAATTGCTAATTTCCAAAAACATATAACTCAAAATTATCCACTTAATCATCTTTAAAATCATCTTTAATTCTAAATTCTTCCATATTGTCATAGATTGATCCGAAACCTCTAAATCAAGTTTATGAAATCCTTGAACTTGTTCAAATCACGCTCCTCCAAATCGAATCTAATATTACTAGGCCTTACAAAATTTATTCTTCATTATAAAACCAGCTTTCATATTCTCTTCATCGTACACTTTCAAATATTATCCACCTTAAATAAAATTATCAACAAAGTCTCCTTTTTTTTTCTTCTTTCTTTTTTCTTTTTTTTTTCCAAAATCTCATATTCCTACGAAGATATCACTTGATAACAAAATATGCCTTCTGATCTAGATGATTTACGACACTTCCTTAACTTTTTAAGGTGAAGAGATACAAGAATTTAAATGATTTAACAGTGTAGTTGACAGGAAAATGTACAAGATAGATTATTGGTGAAATCGGGACATAGTTAATCAGGACGAAGAAAATAATGGTAAGGTGAGAAAATTATCATACGATGAGAAGGAAAGAAAGAATGACGAAACAAGAAATAATAGTAGGAATCATTCTTGTTCATTAGGTCAAAAGAAGTGAATCAATTTAAGATATGTTCTGATAACCATACACATCTATCTAGAATCATGTTACCAGAATTTTTGCCACACCAGTATGCTTAGATGCAATAAACGATAGAGTCATAACTATGGTATACACCCTATAATCATGTTATCTAGAATTCTTGCCACGCCAACCGGTATGGCTGCAAGAAAATCTAAATTCTATGAATAGAATAGTATATCCAAAATCAGGCTCTATATTTTTGTCATACCAGCTAATATGGCTGCGATAAATTCTAAACTTCATAACTAAAGCAGACATTTAGCTTATCAGGATATATAACAATTTAATCCACAAAATTTATCACGATGCAAGATCAAAGTTAACAACAAAAATCAGAAATTACATTCAACAACGAATTTAAGGAAGAACAAATAGAAATAAGTGAAAACAGATTTCTAGATAAGATTAGAGTGAGATCCTCAGGGGTCATCCCAAGGGTATAAACTTGGTCTAAATTGACCCACTAAAATACAAACAAGAGACTAAATACAGTTAACGGTCCTATGCTGTGACGAGTTCTCCTATGTTGCAATCCTAGCATTCCTCTAGGTGTTCTAAATGTTATTTCTAGTGTTATCAAGTTGTCCTAGATCCTAATTGCATGCATGTTTGGTACAATAACGTAACCAAACAACTTAAGTCTGGACCTGCATGGGCCGCCAAAAAAAATATGTCACGACTCGATACCCAAATTGTTGGGCCGGGCCGAGCCATGTCCAGCCTACGCTTGGTTAAAGCGCAGTAAGCTGTTCTAGAATAAACAATAAAGGATCTAAGCAGCTAACAGTTCTAAAATCACATTTAAGGTTCATCACAACACAGCATCTATAAGCGAAGGTAAACAAACACATATTTAATAATACACTTCCAAAGTATCTAACTGGAGACAAAGTCCAGTTTCCAATTATAAGTACAGATAAAGTCTAAGTCTCAAAACACAATAAAGATAACTAAGCAAGGTTCTCCGCTGAGTCTCTTCTGGAGCTAAGGCCATGTCCTCAATACAGTACCATAATATGTAACACATAGCATTTCCTCCTCAGAAAGTAAACCTACAACGTTATCCTGTCAGGACGCGAGCAAGTACAACCTCTACAACTAAAGTACTGAACATATAATGAAAGAGATGTACAACAAGAACATGGTGTGATAAGTCTATAAAACAGAAAATACTAGAAACATGGCCTCATGGTACAACTGGGATCATAATATCATAGTAACACAGGGAACATGACATATCCGGAATCATGGTATATCTCATAATCTATCATGGCAAGGATACATATGTCATAAAGACAGATATATATGTAATGTTTAAAACTGTAGCAGGTACGTGATCGGTCAATAGATGTATGATATACTGAGGCACAATGTAAATAAAATATACATATATACAAGTACACAAGCATAGGTGTACAACCGTACAGAAATACGGGATAATGGCCTATGGCGCAGTATCATATAGAATGAACTTTGCTCGGTACGATAATGGGGGCATGATCACGTACTCAGCTACTAGTTTCCCCATAACCCATATTCTATCATGTGAGAGATACGAGAATAGTAAAAACATGTGAGAGATACTGGGATCGGTATAAAGCACGGTAGGTACTAATAGGCAGTAAAACAGGTGAAAGTACTGAGAGCAGTAAAATATGTGAATACTCGGGCAGATATAAGCATAGTAAACCTGTATGGGGAACCAGTAAGAAGCATGTGAAGATATGATAACTATCCTAAGCATGGTAGGGACTGAATTAATGTAACATGTGAAGATTTAACTTGCAACCTCGGTTAATACATGTTTTAGCATTAAAAGACAGTAAATGAGTTTGTAGATGTACTTGCCTGGGATCCTGCAGTCAATATGAATCAAGGCTTGGAGTGAAGCCACGGTCCTAAAGATGAGATAATACAATAGCTAATCATGGTGAAAAGACATATTATAATGTCTAGGTCAACTAGGACAAACTGGGTCAGAGGTTGACTTATAGTTGACTTTGGTCAACTGGTCAACTCCGGTCAATTCCAAGTCCAATATAGGGTGACACTATATCCAAACTAACTTTCTAGGGTCTTTACACTAGTTTGGGGTGAGGTCCAATACTACAATAACTCAAAACAACACAAAAAGTTACAAATCGTAATTATTCAATAAATAAATCAAATGAACCTTGTGTTCCAAAAAATTTTGAGATAGACAAAAAGCTTAATTTTTCATGAAATAAAGTACCAAAATGATTCTTATTAATTATAGAAATTTACACTAATTTTTCTGGAATTTGTAAACCTTCATAAACATTTATTAAAAATCAGCAAACATAGGTATCCTGAAAATGAGCTCTATTTTCCTATTTTTATAAAATACCAAAAGTACTTATTAAATGCTGAAAAAATTATAATAAATTAGCTAAATTAACATAGTATTTAAATACAATTTTTGCAAAAATTTTACAGCACTTAAAATATATGAAAAAAATACAAAACAGCCTAAAACAGAATAAAATGGCATACCGGCGGTATACTGCGGCATACCGGCGGTATACCGGACTAAAGACAGTAAGTTTCTGGTGCCAAAAACGGCATACCGGCAGTATACTGCGGCATACCGGCGGTATACCGTTTTTCCAAACAGCAACAAAATCCAGATTTTTGTAAAACTTGTTTCGGCCATAAAAACTTCGTTTTAAATCAAAATTCGGACTTTCAAAAGTCAAAATTGAATAGAATTGAATTTCCAACAACATGGAAGTATTAGTTTTCACAAATCAAAACATTTGATAGATCAAAACCTCAAAATACTCGAAAATTATATCTAGAAACTCAGATCTACGCAATACTGTCGATCAAAACCAAAAGTGCTATATACTAAACATGTTAACAATTTAAAGAAGCAAATTATAGGCCAATAAAACTCTAGTTTCCATGAAAAATAAAAATAAAGTATGGTCATGCCACTTTTGAGCAAGATACACTTGCCTAGGTTAAGCTCCAAGCCTAATCTTCTAGTCCACCACCAAGAGGGGTACGAAACCACACTCTAGACCTCAAGGCCAAGCTCCTAGCAAAGCTCCAAGGGAAGAAAAAGGAAGAAGAAATGAAAAGAGAGTGAAGAGAATGAAAAGAGAGAGGAGAGAGAAAGTGAAAGGGTTTATATAGAAGGAGGAATTAATCTTAGCCGTCGGATCGTGATCCATGTGAAGATCTAAGTCAATCATGACCATTCAAACAAAACCAAATGTCCATTGGGTAATAGGGTGCATCTACACTATTCACGAAAATATCTAAATACTATTCATCAAAATATCCAAAATAGTATTCACAAAAATATCAAAAACACTATTTATGAAAATATCTGAAATCGAAAATATCTAAAATGTGGAAAATCTGTATGGACGGTATGCCGTCGATATACTCCGGTATACTGGCGATATGCCGTCCAAGAAGAAAATTTATAAGTTAGGAAACATTTTTAAAGCATTACAAAAATTAAGAAAATACGAAACACACTACAAAATACGTATCCGTATATAAATACCGATACTGTGAGAAAATATTTTATTCAGAAAATTTAAAATAAACCCTGAAATTCAGGGGGCTTACAGATACCTCCACTTCTTCCAGTCAAGAGCAGAGAATTGCTGCTTTGGAGACTAGTTTGAAGAACATGGCTGAGATGATGGCAGGCATGCATGATGTGATTATGGCACAACATACAGTTCCACTGGTCGCGAATCTAATTTTGACTTAAGAACCTGTGACAACATCAGTTCCTACCAATATTGATCTAGGGGTACAATCTCCTCACACCGCTTCTATTTCTGCGCAGGCTATTCTAAGTCAATTCGGTACTGGGGGTGGTACTTATCATACGGTACCTCCTCCTAACCCATTGAATCAATCCACTACTCAACAATCAATGGAAAATACAAATGAGGCCGTGAAACTTTTACGTACTCAATTTGAAGCTTTCAAATAGAAAGATAGCCTACAGAAGCTTGGAATCAAACAGCCCTATCCTATAGAATAGAAAGAGGTCCAATTTCCTCCTAAATACAAACCCCCTACTATTATGATGTTTGATGGAAGCACGTCTCCAAGTTAATATCTCAATCACTTTGAAGTAATGACTGATCAACTTCAACCAAATGATGCTCTTCTTACTAGAGTATTTATTGGCTGTTTAGCTGGTACAACATATGACTGGTATCATAGTTTACCAGATGGGTGTATAACCTCTTTCGCTGGCTTCAAACAAATATTCTTGGAACGATTTTATGAGGGAACCAACGACATGATTATGTCTGCTCTCATCAAAATCAAATAACGACATAATGAAACTACTAAACATTTCATTGAACGGTTCCACCGTGAAGCACTCAAAATGTCTCTCGGAACTTCAGATGCTTTAACTATAGACACTTGCAAATCAAACTTGTTGCCTATAATCAGTATGTAGACAAGATCAACACAGTTCTAGGATTGGCCTTCTTTCATAATGAACGCCAAAGCGACAGTAGAGAGCGCTGACAAATTCAAGCAATTAGGCATTCAAATGCCTAATCTTGACAAAGATGAACGTGCTACACCAAATAATAATGGTTGTCAGAACAATCGTAAGGGCAAGAAAATTTTGGCCATTAACTCAAAAGTAAAGAAGTCCTAGCCATCAATGTAAATTATCCAACATCTACCCCTACAGCACCACCACAACGGGTACCTCGTCCAAAAGAAGTATACTCTTTCGATGAAGATGATATCATGAGTATCTTTGATTGCCTTATCAAGAGCAATAAACTCCAACTGCCAGAACCTAAACGGTCAAATGAAGTTGGTAAGACTGACCATCCTAAATATTGTGTTTACCACAGGTTTATTGGACATCCAACTCGAGCGTGCTATGTGCTCAAGGGTAAAATTCAAGAGATGGTCAATTTCGGTGCAATCACTCTCCAGCAAGACGAGAAAACTGTAACGGCTAATGTCGTCTCTTTGCAGTTTGAAGATTTTCTAGCTCAATTTGTGCAGGATGGCGTCATTACAATTTTGAGAACTACTCTGGAAATTGTTAATCTTTCACCTGCAGGAACAGATGGTCTTATTCCTATGTCTACTGATAAAAGGAAGATCATATGGACCCATCCAGATTTAGTGGCGGACTTTAAAATACCATCTTCTTCTACTAATTCCAAGAAGGCCACTAAAAATAAATCATGTCATATGATTTTTTTCGGTGAGCATTATCTTCCACCTGTAACTGCTACCTTCATCCCGACAGCAGATACTCCTTCTTCTTCTTCCCCTGATAAGACAACATTGTCAAAATCAGACACCAAATACCAACCAGCTTTCCATCTGTTTAGTCCCAAATCTCGTAAACTCATGACGAAGTTGGGATATGATTTACAAAAGGCTTCTTGTTTGAATCATGGAAAGGGATCTCCTATACCTCTTTCTTTATGCCTTTCTCACAACCAATCTCGGGTTGGTTTGGGTTACTGGACAAACTCTCCATCTTGCCAAAAAAACCTTCTAGAAATAAAACCTAGGCAATGAGTTGCAATATGGTGTCCTATGAGCCTGTATCCGAAGAAGAAGTCTTAACAGGTACCAGGTCTGGGAAACCTTACTTAAGAGACTATTTAGAAGGTCAAGAAAACTCTGCTCCAGCTCTGGAGGCTCCTCAAGCATTGTCTTATCCTGCCGTCATTAATCCATCAGCTTCATCACCCCAAGTAGAGCCAACTTTTCCCAAATCGACGATAGCTGACAAAGGAAAATAATCTGTCCGTTTCGATAAAGTATTGAAAAAGACTTCAACCTTGGGACTTGAGAAGCCGTATAACTTTGATATACTAGCTCAGCTGGCCAATACTCCGGCAAGATTTTTAATTTTTGAGCTACTCCGTCTTTCGAAAAAAAACTTGGGAAACGTTGAGTGAAGCTTTGATGCAAGCTGATACTTGTCTAACATTCCTCAAGAAGCCAGAGGAAGAGCCTATAACATGCTTTCATTGTCATAGTATGATGGAGCTGATGCCAAACATCACCTTTACACAAGACGATATGATGTTAGAAGATAATCGTCACGATCGACCCCTCTACTTCATGGGATATATCGATACCATGAAGGTTGATCGTATCTTGATCGATCCTGGATCTGCATTTAGCATCATGCCAAAGACTCTACTAGATGCATTGAAGATTCTTGTATAATTACCTTTAAATATCAAGCACAAAAAATTACAAATGAATTGAACTTGATTAGAAACTTGCTTGTACAAGAAAAAGCCTAGAAAGAAATCCTAGGAAACAGTCTAAGTACAATTGTTTAGTTTTGATTTTGGGGGGTGACGATAGAGGCTCGGGAAAGTGTAGCAACTCTGCCTTACTCCTTAGACTATCTTACGCGTTCCTTGCTCTTGAAGAAATTTCCCTTCGTAGGTTGCCAGCATTTTGCAGGGGTGTGGCACCCTGCTATTTATAGTGATAGATATCTTGAGTCGTATGGATGATCACGTGGCCACATGGCTACAGCAGCACACAAAGACCCGCTCCTTAGCCCCCAGCTCGCGACTTGTTAGGATTTTGTTACAGCAAATTTGGGTGGTTGAGACTTGGTCAGCCTGCCACGTGTCCTATCGTAGGATAGGATCAATCTGCTTCAGTCATTTTGAGCTGCATAAGTCTTTCAATGTTCAGCCATGCTGGGCCGCATAAGACTCATGCGGCTTAAGTCACAATCTTTCTTAGTCCGTATGTAGCTTGTGGACTTTTTAGCAGCATAGGTTCTATATTCTAGGCCGCATAAAGCTCATGCGACTCAGATTGAAATCACCCTTGGCCGCATGAAGAATATAAATTGAGCTGCATAAGGCTCATGCGGCTCGGGTCGTAGTCCTTTTGGCCGTATGGCAATGTCTAGACTGGTGATATGACATTTTGTCTAATTACGTATTATCTTCTTTTTTGTCAGTGTGTCAGAGTTTGTCAGAGCTGTCATTTTTGCCAATTTTGACAGAGTTTTGCCAGCTTTATCAGAAGGGTTGATCAGCTTGGCAGCATAAGTAACTTATTCTTTCTGTGGCTCAAAAATCAGTCTGGTAAAGATGGGCCGCAGGTTCTATGATTCTATAAGACCCCCTTCAAAGTTTTTAAATTATAAATTTAGAATACTTTAAGTAAGAAGCATGGACATATGTCATGCCACATGGAAATCTTCGAGTCAGGAGAGACATCGTGCCACAGGGACATTTTTGGGCCGCAGGTAGATCTTGTGCCGCAGGGAGACCTTGTCTGCCAACTATCACTGCTGCATTTAATGCTTTGATTTAGTTTTTTGATTTGGGCTCTTTTTTCAAGATAAAGCTGACGGTTACTAAGGATAAAATCCCCAAACGTCATCATTATCTTTAATGGGCTTGAGAATCGAAATGGCACACTTTCGAAAAAACCTTATAAATATGGGTCATTCGGAGGAAGAGATTTTTCTTCTTCGCCTTCTTCACCTTCATCTTCATTATCCCTGTCGTGCTTTCTGTTTAGCTATGTCTCCAAAAGCTTCCAAGTCGACTGACGCTACGGCCAAAAGGAAGGGACCCGCCTCTCCGTCGAAAGCTACGGATTGTCCTTCCATCCATCCTGACGTGCACCCCTCTATCAAGGGTAAGGACAGCGGAAAGACGATGACTTTAATTTTTTGAATAGCCATATCGCATATTTTATGCGCCGGCCTGTCATACATCGCCTCTGTGCGTCAGGCATGATCAATGCGTACCCTATCTCATTGGACCGTATGTGTTCTATATGATAGGGCCGCATGGGATGAGCAGCATAAGCGTTATTGACCCGCATGGGTGCCTCGTAATGGGGCTGCAAGAGCGCTATATAACTGACCCTGTCCAAGCCGCCTAAGTAACCCGCATAAGTGCTTTCTTGATCGATCCGCATGAATACTGCATAACTGAACCGCATAAGTGACTCAAGACTGATCCGCATGAGTGCCTCCTAACTGGGCCACATAAGTGCCTCCTGACAGAGCCGCATAAGCATTGTATAACTTGGACCGTATAAATGCCTCATGTTTGGCCGTATGAGCACTGCATATCAGAACTGTGTAAGTGCCTCATGATTGAGCCGCATGAGTGCTGTCTAACGGGACTGTACGATTGAGCCGCATGCATCTCATATTCTTGAGTCGTATGTGTATCCCTCATAACTAGGCCGTATAGGTCCTGTTTGGCTAGGCCACATAGCTGAAGAATAAACTTTATTTTTTTCTAACTATATTTCTGTTTTGTCCTTTACAGTGACCTTGCCCACAGCTCCATCAGGGGAACTCTTGATAGGATATGTCCAATCTGTGTTGGGTGTGAGATTTCACCAGATAGTCCAAAATGTGTCAACTCAGATCACCCGAAGTCAACCTGAGGACAGATTGAGGGAGATCCGAAACCAATCCTTCTTCTTTTCACTTAGTATGATGAAATCTGGGCAACTGAATGGAATTCATCTGAAGCCTATGTTTTTGTTTGGGCAAGCCCTAATTATTTTAGACCCGAGCATCATAGAGACATTTGAGAGCTGGGACTTCTATTTTCAAGGGAAAGCGATTCACATACCCCTAATGGAGTGCCACTCCCCCTATCAGATTTTATATCGTACCTTTTGAGAGAAAGATGTCGGGTTCTCTAACTTTGGATCAGCGGGGGATCTTCGTGGGCTATATCCGTTTTAATAACCCCACGGTCAGTAGTTGCAGTAAGGGAAACAATGAGCTACTCTGTCATTGGATTGGCTCATGGCAGTCTCATCAACGAACTAAAGCCTAATATGCCATTCTCCAAGGCTGATACCTTTCTGAATCGGATTTCTCAGAAAGGGTCATACCCTACAGGGAGATTGCCATTACTGAACTGGCAGCATTGTTTCCCTCCATGGGTCAACCTGACTTCTTGGATCATGGCAGAGTATGAGGACACCTTACGACGGATCGGCCTCTATTACGCCATTAAGGGCTCCTGCTATGGTTTGTTTATGAACCCGAAGCTGTTTATGGCATTGCTCGAGATGTACAACTGTCGGACTGGGACCTTCTTTACTCCCGGGGGAGAGATGGGGCTTGATCTTCACGAGATGTACGATGTGTCTAAATTACCCTGGAGAGATAAAGCTTATGAGGAGTGTACCCCGACAAACAAAGAGTTTGAGGAATTAGAGCCGCGGTTCCCTAGATTCTTTACCGTATATCAGGAAGTGCTATGTCACCATAGCACCTATCAACAAATATCCAAGAAAAAGGATGATTATTTGGAAGTGAACCTTCCTCATACCAAAGCTTGGATTGGTTATCTTTTTAACCTAAGCGCCTTCGGTCGGGTTGCTATTAGGAGTCCCCAATCTCTGCAACAAGTGGATGCTGAAGTGCAAAGCACCAAGAGGGCCCGAGCTGCTGGTGACAGGTTCGAGAGTCTGAGCGACACTTTTATCTATTTTTATCATGATACCCAGCCTTTGTCTGTTAAGGCCATCTAGGCCAGATACATGATGATATGGCTAAGGGTTTGCGTCGTTTCTGTGGGCTCCGATTCGTTTGAGAGGATCAGCCGCAACTTAATCCTTCCGACGGTAAAGCTGGTCTTTGGAGGCAAGTTATCTCTACTTCTAGCTATGGTATACAGCATCCATCGTGGTCTTCATATTTTTACGTCAAAAGTCATCGCTCGTGAACTTACGAAACCCTTCAACAGAATCGAGCTGCCGTATCATTATTTAATGGGGTGGCTGCTGATGCATTACCCCTCTCTGATGTAACCTGGCCCGGAGGGTAATATGACAAATGACGATGCCTTTATCTATCACTATCGCAACATACCCTGGAACTGTACCACTTTTCCCGACTGCCGAGTCGCTCTTGCGGGTGTGGATAAATACACCTTTTTTGTGTCGGTCCCGTCTTTTACTGAGGAAGAGATGGGACGCGTTCACCTTGATAGTGCCGTTGCACTCCAGGCCTTGTCTGAAAATCTGTTTCGCTAGCTGCAGAGCATCCGTCCCTCACATCTAGTGTACCGCAACCGTAATTTTATATACTTAGATCCATACTTACCTAGCCGATATTTTCGGTAATTTGGGTATAGCCAATTATATTTGGATAACCCTAATCCTTGCCTGGGTTTCGAGGGAAGCGTCTTGGATGGTATTCGGGCCTGACACTATTATTCGGCGATCCATACCCAGGCCCGCTTCATACTGCCTGACGTTGGTACTTCGGGGCATATCGTATATATGACGGCCCTTCGTCATGTTTCCGTAAATGCGCCTCCCAACGACTTTGATCCCCGTACCAGTTTTATTGTCGGTACAAAATTGGAGGAGCGACCGAGAGACTCCCACAAGAGGACAGGGAAGGGGAAGAGGAATGTTTTCGACTCTGACTCCGACAGTACGGAGGAGGAGGAAGATAACTTCGAAGATCTCCAGCCCTCTGTAAGCCCTTTGGCGATGCGCGTGCCTTCCCCTGTATCGAATCCTCCGCGTAAATGAAGCTGGCTTGAACCTCCTGTCACTAAGAGACCTCGTTCCCAGAAGCGAGTTGTGGCTAGGTTCCATGGGCCTGCCGTCGAAGAAATCGATAGTGATACTGAAGTCAACATGAGGGTAAGTTATTTCACGACGAACCCCAATATTGTCCTTGGAATGGTATCTGAAGGCTCTCCTTTGCAGACATCGGCAGAAGCAAACCTTTAATCATCAGATGCTGCCTGTGTATTTTCTGCTTTGGGATCTGACCCTGGAACTGTGGAGTCCTCACAAATTAGTGCTGATATAATTACGTCTTTGCCTGGAGAAACAGGGGCTGAGGAGGCAGGCGCGGATGGTTCGAGCGCCGTTGTTGACCTCACAGGAGATGTGGGGGCGGCGGAAGGAGCTGAGACTACTTCGATTGAGCCCCAGTCTTTGTCCTCTGCCTCTAGTAAGCTATGTCACATTCTTACAAATGAGGAGATTTTTTTGCTTTAACTCCATCTTCTTCGGGTCAAGCTGATTGTCAGTTGTTCTGGACCTATAGGATCTGCTTCTCCGCTACCGAGGGTGGATGTGGCTGCAGAAGAAGAGATAGAAGAGGATCCAGGGACTGACTTGGTACAAGCAAGAAGTGTCCCCTCTTCTCTTCCAGCTCAAGATGAGGGGCCTTCCGCTACATTGAGTACAGAAGTCCCGGCTCCTTCAACCTCTTTGGTGGATGCGGGATCGATTGAGGCTGTCTCTTCCCCGGAGATTGAACTCTCCACTCTGCCTAGTCTTCAGCTCCTTCGAGCTGCAGAAAAGGAGATTGCTGCCGTGCGGGAGTCTCATCGTACGGAGTTTGTTTCCCTTCTAACAGGGTCGTGAAGCTCCACTATGCCTTCTTCTCACACGCCTTCATCTTCCTTGGCTGATATTCCTTCGACGCCGTCCTCTTTAGAGAATCTAGACGAATTATCGAGGGATATAGTCGAGAGCTTCTACCGTCATCTAAAATGAAGGATTGAAGCTACTTCAAGGAGAGGGACTTCATTTGTCGTGGCCCGTCATTGCGTCCAAGGCCAGATTGACCTACTGAAGATGATTTCGGGTGGAGAAGGGGCGACCGTTCTTCTGGAGCATATGCTGGCAGAGGGTGATCAGCGCCTAATCCATTTGCAAAAACTGTGGCAAGTTGATGTGTCTGCTACGGTAGAACAAGAGCGTGCTTTCCTAATAAAAGTCGTAGAAAAGGTGAAGGCTGTACAGGAGATGACCAAGCCCACCTTGGAGAAGGACCTTCATAAGCTGTATCTTAAATATGACAAGCTGGACCGAGAGGGAGAGATTTGTTTGACTCGTGAGGAGACCATCGTTCGTGCTATGACCGAAACTAACGAGCAGCTCCTCCAGCTCCAGGCCAGGATGACATCTCTGGAGACTGAGCTCCAAGTCACTCGTCAAGAGAGAGAGAAGATCTGCAAGGAGACTGATGAGGTCACACGAGCCTGTGCCGCTCTAGAGGGTGCACTGAAGAAATTAGAGGAAAATTGGCAGGCTCATGCATATCTTGAAGATGTTGAAAAGCTAACCCAGGAGGCTGAACGTCGAGCCAGACTGAGATTTGAGCGCTCAGTTGCACAGTTGGAAGACATTCTTGCCAAACTATGCGTTGCTGATGAGTTGTAGCCTTTTCTTCCACCCTTTCCCTTTTTATTGAGATGTAATGAATGTAACTGAATTTGAATAAACAGAATGGATTCACCCTATTCTTTGTTTGTGGTATTTGTGGTGTTTGTACTAGATGGACTAATGTTAGATAAAGGATATCCCACTGAAGGACTTTTTGGTGGACCTATTGCCCATTTGTGCATCTGGAAATACGAGCAAATTGATTTGAATGATATTTTATGGACCTACTACTCTTTGGTACACCGATGTTGCGAGTAATAGATTAGGATAACTTTTGTGGACCTATTACCCTTTTGCGTATTGGTTGTGCGGGTAATAGATTTGAAACAAAATATAACAGAGGTAATATGGACGTGATAGGTTTTATGGTCTTAACACCATGTCTTTTATCCTGGGTTAGGTACAGGTGCTAAGTCAAGAGACTATCGATATCAGAGGTAATATGGACGTGATATACGATAATCAAGAATAAAAATTTTTGTGGACCTATTACTCGTCTGTTCACTGGTGGTGCGAGTAATAGATTTTGAGACAAAACCAACAGAGGTAATATGGACGTAATAGATTTTGTGGTCTTAATACCATGTCTTTTATCCCGAGTTGGGTACAGGTGTTAAGTCAAGAGACTATCGGTATCAGAGGTAATATGGACGTGATACACGATAATCAGGAATAATCTTTGGTGGACTAATTACTCTTCTGTGCAATAGTGGTGCGAGTAATAGGTTTTGAGACAAAACCAACAGAGGTAATATGGACGTGATAGGTTTTGTGGTTTTAACATCATGTCTTTTTATCCCGGGTTGGGTACATGTGTTAAGTCAAGAGACTATCGGTATCAGAGGTAATATGGACGTGATACACGATAATCAGGAATAATCTTTGGTGGACCTATTACTCTTCAGTGCACTGGTGGTGCGAGTAATAGTTTTTGAGACAAAACCAACATAGGTAATATGGACGTGATAGGTTTTGTGGTCCTAACACCATGTCTTTTATCCCGGGTTGGGTACATGTGTTAAGTCTGAGACTATCGGTATCAGAGGTAATATGGACGAGATACATGATAATCAGGAACAGAAAGTTTGCTCTGTGATAACGATAAGCTGGGCAGACTCCTGTGTGATAAAGCATTATGGTGGGAGTTCAAGGGTATCAGCATACATGACTCGCCACTCAGAGAGATGTGATACAAATTTACTCAAAGAAAAGTAGAGTTTGTGAGTTCAGAGGTACTTGGTGTACATAACTCGATGATCTGAGAGATTTGGTAGTTTGAGGAAGTACCAGCATGTCTTTAGGCATAGTATTTCTTCAGGAATTTGCCGTAATAATCCCGAGGTCTCCCAGACGGGGTTGACAGCTGTAGAGGCGATCGTCGACCATTGCCGTAATTCAGACCTGGGGTAGCCTCCATGTCGTACCCCTGCTTTTGCATGAAGTACTTGGCTTGAGGACTATACAGGTAGAGTGGTAATCTTCCAGTATCGGGTTCGAGATCAAACACTTGTGGTATAAAATGTTGAGGACCTTCTTTTCGGTCGAAGATGATCGTGTGATCCCCTTCCCTTCTGCCTGGGATTAGGAAGTAGGCACTTCTAATGGGAGTAAGTCTGTTTGGGGTATGGACGGTTGTCACCTGTGTGTACAGGTTAATGTCGCGATCGAGTCCCACAGTATACATCAGATTGAGTTTATTACACTCATGATAGTTAAACGGCAGCCTCTTATTAATGAAATAAGGAATTTTGTCCACAGGGATTACATCATCAGGAGAGGGACTATCCACCTTTGCAACAAGATACTTCACGAGTTCTGCATCCTCTTCGGCTACCCCCTGCGTGATCGGAGGTGGGGACGCTGACCTGGGCAACTTGACCACCAAAGGTTCTGTTTGTGGCATTGGCTTGTCTGAGGGTCTTAGATCGACACTTGGTTGCCGGCTCGTCTTGGAAAGAAGGATGACCATCGTCTCGGCAGAAGACTTCGTGTCTTCCAAATGCTTTTGACTGGATCTTATCAAACGGATCACCATCAACACCCAGAGGGCCTTGCATCTTCCAGTCGCCTTTGATTGGATTTTGGCAATCGGATCACCATCGGCCCTACGACGGGTTTTGGCTCTTGACTGTTCCTTGGGAGTCGGATGACCATCGGATCCAACTGTGCAGCTGGGGTGGGGGAACCGGACACCTCTTTATGCAAAGTTGTGACAAGAGGTGCGGCTTTGCCCGGCTTGCGGGCCTGGAGATGAATTCTCTAGGGTTCCTCTGGTCTGGGGATGGCCTCTATTTCGTCAGTTATGTGTTTCTTGGATTCGTCATATAGACACGCCTCCGAAGAATAATAGGACTCAACCCCCTTGAATGGATCGACGTCGGCGAATTCAGTCTTCACGAAGCCATATTTATTGACATACTTGAAGCATTAGTGGAGGGTGGATGGCACGATCATATAGTCATGTATCCACGGATGCCCCAAGAAGATATTGTAGGACGTATCTGCATCTATGACGTAGCAGGTAACCTACGTCCTCAGGTCGCCGATCTGACATTTCAATCGGATCTTTCCTAAGGGATAGCTCCTTCCCGAGTTGAAACCCTAATGGTGGTGTTGGTCGCCGCTAGCCGGTACATAGGGATGCCGAGGACTTGAAGCAAGCTTTTCGGGATGATGCTTATCGACGAGCTAGGATCGATGTGCATCCGATCCACCTTGATGTCGCCTATGTATCCAATATAGTACAAGGGGCGATCATGTATTTTGATCTTGATCAGCATGTCCTGTGGGCTGAATACTATGTTGCACATTGCATCCGCATAGTTGCTGCCCTGGAGATCTGCCGACAAGTCTTTTCTCGTAGGTTTGACCTGGGCTAAGTAAGCGTCGACATTCTGGAGTGCATCACTCAATGCGATATGAAGATCCTTGGAGAGCCTTAGGAGCTCGTATAACGATAACTTTCTCGGCATATTAGCCAGTTGTGCTAATATGTCAAAGTTGTAAGGTCTCTCCAACCACTGAGGGGCATCCTTACGGAGGCCTGTCGAAGCGGGTTTCTTTCGGCTTGGACCTGTCCGCCGGTGGAAGCTGAGATGGCCCCAAAATATCAGTGGCCGACAGCGTTGCTGGCTTAGGGTCGTCAACTGAACTACCCGGAGTGGTCTGGACTTGTGGCCTAGACCGGGTAACAATGGCCGCCGCTTCTCCAGCTTCGAATAAAATTGTATGGCAGGATCTGGACTTCCTGTCCTTCTTCTTGTTGGCTGGAGATGACACTGTCTGGGTAACTTCGGGCACTAAGTCTGGGTAAACCCACATGATCTCTCCTCGTGACGTGGTGAGAGGTACCAAGCCAGTCGTCTGGTCCCGGACGGAGGGAAAATTAGTAACTTCCATCGTTGTCCGGGGGATAGGTTTTACCCCGTCTTGAGTACTTGTTGGAGGGAAGTCGTCGAACTGAATTGACACAATATTCACCGCCACGGTAACCTCTTCAAAGTCTAGCGACAGAGCTTTGGAGTGGATAATATTCTAGATGTACCGCTTTAATTGAAAGCAGTTATGAGTGGCATGATGAACATAGCAGTAGAAATGGCAGTATTTTGGGTCCTCCATCTCTGTCGCTCGAGGCTTGTGTCTTGGTGGTGGGAGTTGGATCATGTCCCCTTGTAAGAGCATGTCGAAGATAGGCTTGACATTACTATCTTCGAATGAGTTATTCACCTTGGGCTACTGAGCTTCTGCCTGCTTTTGTTCAGGCTTCTTGGTCGAATCAGCGACCAGGACCTATTTGCCTTTGTTGTTCCAGTTATTGGATGTGCCGTCAGTGTTGTTGTTATTGGAGGTGGTACCAGGACGTTTACTTTTGACCTCTCCATCAGGGATGTGTAATCCCAACTGGCGAGCCTTCTTTAACTTTGCCTCCGTATTGGTGGCGCTTATGATAAAGGTCGTCCAATCCTTGAACTGATCTTCACCCACCCAGAGGCTGATTGTGGGAAGCAACTTCTTCTGGCAGATTTCGATCAAGGAGCTTTCGGGATTGCCTTGGGGCAATCTCATCGCGGTTTGACGGAACCTCTCGATATAGTTCCTTGTTAGCTCCCTCTCTCCCTGAACGATATCTATGAGAGACAATATTGTCACATCATGCCCCACTTCGTAGAATCTCTCTTGGAACATGTGTTTGAAGCCGTCAAAAGAATGGATGCAGTTGTCCGGAAGGTTGTGATACTATACGGCAAGGCAACTTTGATTTCGTCTACTGAATTGACCAAGGACAGGAGCATGGCTTCAAGTACTTCTAGATGTTGTCGGTCAGTAGGTGCTTCATGATCATCGTCAGCCATAAAGACCGTCCTCACGTGGGTAGAGGTGGAAAGGATCATATCAGAGGTACTATCTTTGTCGTACCCTCGTACCGAAAAATCGTCGGAGAATGTCGGAATGTCTTCCTCCTTGGACTCGGAAGAGGTGCTACCCCTTGTGCAGAAAGCTGCATCTTCTTGGCGAAGGCGGTCATCCTCATAATTCCTGTGGATTGCTACCCTCTGTTTATGCTCTTGGAACACCGGGTTGTCGCATACTTTGAGGGGACTGCTACCCCCGGCCTCATCTACCCCCAGGGAGGTCAAGGATGCACCCCCAGGTGTTGGCAGCTTCTTTTTGGATCGAGTGCCTAGGTAGACACCCCCTGTGGTTGTCGGTGGCAGTTCTTCAAACGAGAGTTTCCTTGCAATACTGGCGGAGATTGCCGGGCTGGAAGATCCTGTCTTATTCCCTCCCATGCCAGGAAGAACCTTTCGGGTTGAATTATAGGAGACGAAAGGAAATTCCTTGTCTCCCGTGATTTGCACATGTTTCTCAAGTTGTTGTTGGAAAGGTACTGGCTGGTGCAGTCGTTGGAAAATGGACTGCCGACATTCAGGTGCTGCCGACTTATCACAGCAGCAGTTGATGATGACTTGGTTGCAACGACGTCCCGAGAGGGGCTCATCGCATGCCAAGGTTGCTTCCTTCTCCTCACGTTTGTGAGTAATCACTTCTCGCAAGTCGATAGCGGATTGATCTACCATTGCATCCAATGTGTGGACTCAGATATCCCGAGCACACGGGTGCATAGGTGTCATGTTTGCTCCCTGATCCGAGGCTAGTAAAAGCACTTGCTCTCGATCGTTGGAGGGGGACTTTTGAGACCCACCCTCTCCGTTAGCCCTGGGGGACTGGATGCGGGTGGTCCTGTGCAGCTTTCCATCAGGAGCCCGTATAACAGTTAACGGTGCCCGCTGACGATCAGCAACTTGGACAGTTGACTGGGCTTGTTGGGCCCGCACTACCCTAGACTTTTTTGACCGCATAGTAAAAAGAGTCTTGATTGATACTTACCACATTCTCAATGGGCCGCATGGAGTCGGTCCCGTATGAGAGATGGTCGAACATAGAGCTTCTGACAGGGCAGCATGAGACACTCTATCTGTGGCCAGGATTGGCTGCCGTATGGGCCATCTGCCTGTGGCCAAAGTTGGCTGTCGTATGGGCGATCTGCCTACGGCCAGAGTTGGCTGTCGCATGGGCGATCTGCCTACGACCAGAGTTGGCTGCCGCTTGGGCCATCTGCTTGCTGCCAGAGTTGGCTTCCGCATGGGTCATATGTCTGCAGCCAGAGATGGCTGCCACATGGGCCATCTGCCCATCTCTCTTATGCGACCTCTTCCTCGTCCGTATGAATTTCCCTTCTGCCTCCAAAAACTCAGCATCGTAGTATTTTTCTTTTGCTGGATTTGGGGACAGTGGGGTTATCTGCGGTCGAAAGCAAGGCTGCAGGAGAGTCTTGATCACCGTCTTGGGCCGTAGAAGGAGCTTCTTCGAGAACCTGGTCGGGGGCAACAGTTTTGTGCTTTGACATGCTGCGGGCTCTCTTTGGGTTAGCTCGCTTCTGCGATAGGCTGGTGCTCGCTTCAGAGAGCATTTCTTCGAATGCTCGTTGGTCAAATCGAACCAAGAGCATTTGTTGCATGGAGCCGAGCTTGGACACATCAGATTGCGTCACCAACTTCTCATCAGAAGAGAAGGATGTCCCTAGCAGAGTCGCCACGTGTTTTTCATTAAATATCAAGCACAACAAATTACAAATAAATTGAACTTGATTGCAAACTCGTTTGTACAAGAGAAAGCCTAGAAAAAAATCCTAGGAAATAATCTAAGTACAATTGTTTAGTTTTAATTCTGGGGGTGACGATAGAGGCTCAGGAAAGTGTAGTAACTCTGCCTTACTCCTTGGACTATCTGATGCGTTCCTTGCTCTTGAAGAAATTGCCCTTCGTAGGTTGCCAGCCTTTTACAGGGGTGTGGCACCCTGCTATTTATAGTGATAGATATCTTGAGCCTCATGGATGGTCATGTTGCCACGTGGCTACAGCAGCACACAAAGACCCGCTCCTTGGCCGCCAGCTGACGACTTGTTGGGATTTTGTTGCAGCAAATCTGGGTGGTTGAGATTTGGTCAGCCTGCCACGTGTCCTATCGCAGGATAGGATCAATCTGCTTGAGTCATTTTGAGCCGCATAAGTCTTTTAGTATTCGGCCATGCTGAGCCACATAAGACTCATGCGGCTTAAGTCGCAGTCTTCCTTAGTCCGCATGTAGCTTGAAGAATTTTTAGCCGCATAGGTTCTATATTCTGGGCCACATAAAGCTCATGCGACTCAGATTGCAGTCACCCATGGCCGCATGAAGCATATAAATTGAGCTGCATAAGGCTCATGCGGCTCGGGTCATAGTCCTTTTGGCCACATGGCTATGTCTAGACTGGTGACATAATATTTTGTCTGATCAGTCTTATCTTCTTTTTTGTCAGAGTGTCAGAGTTTGTCAGAGCTGTCAGAGCTGTCATTTTTGCCAATTTTGACAGAGTCTTGCCAAATTTATCAGAAGGGTTGATCAGCTTGGCCGCATAAGTAACTTATTCTTTCTGCGGCTCAAAAATTAGTCTGGTGAAGATGGGCCGTATGGGGCGTGCTGAGTCTGTCATGCGGCTAGATGAACCCCATATTTTCTATGCTTCTATACCATACACAATCTTTCAACAACCATCACGACAATCTTGGGATTCAATTCTGGGAGAAGTGGGCCTTTGTAAATGATTCGCCTGAAAGTTTAAATAAGTAATCTTCGTACAAAGGTTACTTTCTACATGATCGATAATCACGGCTCTTACAACGCTTTGCTGGGAAGACCCTTTCTGTATGAGCATAACATTGTACCATCCACTTTACATTAATGCTTCAAGTATATGGATGACAATAGAGAAGTCCAAAAGAAGGTAGCCGATTTAAATCCTTTCACGGACATTGAAGCATATTTTACGGACTCTCGTATGTACAAAGAGGAGTTCATGAAAGTTGTATTGGCAATGGATAGTGAGGAAGATCAGAAACATACTTCAAAAGATGTTCTCATGATCCCTGTCAAAGGACGTGCTATTTGTCCCTCTTCTTCTCAAACATTGACTATACATCTTTCCTCCCATAACAAATAGCCTCCTGCTGTAGAAAAGGAACAAAGGGAGATCACCTCTTCTTAGCCACTTGTTATCGACCTTCGTCGTAACAAACCTTCTCCTTCTCCTTCTCCTTCTCCTCCTCTGGTTATCAACCTTACTAAGCCTTCTGTGAAGGCTAAGAATCATGTTGTAAATAATGATGTACAAATCAATAAAGTAGCATCTCCTTTACAGTATACTGATGTCCTTTATTATACTCGATGTTATTTAAAAATGTTAGATAACTTCGAACCAATTGCCATAGGAGCAGTTGAAGCTTCCCGAAACAAAGTATTGCTCGAGCCAATGCAGGACTCCTTCTTCTTAGTTCCTTCTAGAAAGAAAGATGAACTTCCTATACTTTTTATAGTAAAGAAATGGAACAAAAGATCACGCCCGATAGTGAATAAGAAAATCACAATAACGGAAGACTTCAACTACGTCGTTATAGTCAGCAATCAAAAGATATCATTGAAAAGATGGGCTATAATTTTAAAGCTGGTCCCATTGGCGGCAGAGGAATGCGAACTCCTATTCGTATTCCTGCTCCAAAAGGAAAATCATAACAATACTACAGCAAAACGAAGCAGGGATTAGGTTATGCTTCATCAACTCCGACTCCGGAAGCCTCTGAATCCGATGAAGAAGAACGATCTATCTCTTCTGATTCTATCTCATGGGATTCAGACACTAGTATAGGGAATGTCCATCGCGTGACTCTATCTTTCAATATGGTGACTGCCGAGTTCTCAGAAGATGACGAAGACTTTGTCGAAGCTTCTGAATCTGATCCTTGGGCATAAAGGATGGATACTCAATGGGAGCTTCGCTTCAAAAAATGGGAGCCACCTACTGAAGATCAGCTGGTTCAAGTCAATATTGGAGATGAAATTTCCCTATAACCGATATTTGTTAGCAAAAGCCTCCCTTAAGCGGATAAACAAGACCTAATCCAACTCATTAGGGAATATATTGATGTATTCGCATGGAGCTATGAAGACATGCCGGGGTTGGATCCTCAGATCGCCACCTACAAGCTCAACATTCTGCCAAATACGAAGCCAATCAAACAGCAACAACGTCGGTTTCGGCTCGACATGATGGATGCCATAGAAGCTGAAGTCAAGAAACTCACCGCCTGCGATTTCATCAGAGAAGAACAACATCCGGACTGGGTGGCTAATGTTATCCCAGTTTTGAAAAAAATAGGAAAAGTACGGGTCTGCATCGACTTCAGAGATCTTAATGAAGCCTGTGCCAAAGACGAATTCCCTCTTCCAATCACTAATGTCATGATCGACAATAATTGCGGATTTAAACGTATGTCCTTTATGGATGGATTTTCAAGATATAATCAAATCAAGATGCATCCAGAAGATGAAAAATATACATCTTTCTGCACTCCTCTTCGAGTCTATTGCTACACTGTCATGACATTTGGCCTTAAGAACGCTGGTGCAACTTATCAGCGGGCCATGAGTACCATCTTTCGTGATCATTTATGAAAGACTGTTGAATGTTATGTTGACGATATTGCTGTCAAAAGTCATCTAAAAGAAGATCATATTCAAGATTTGAGAACTATTTTCGATCTAATGCGCCAGCATCAACTCAAGATGAATCCCACCAAGTCATTCTTGGGAGTCTCTAGTGGCAAATTTCTTGGATTCGTTATTACCTCTAAAGGTATACACATTGTAAAATCCCTAAATTTCTACTATTTTTATTTTATTAAATTTGGTATTGGATTAATTTTTCGTATTATACGTCACATAGTCGTATTGTACTTCGTACGCGAAAGTTCATTTTTTTTGGAATTTGCACGACGAGTGCGAATATGTGCGAGCGTACATATTTTAGAAAAATATTTTCTATCTTTTTATAGTTTCAAAATAATATACATATACATAATAATTATTTTTTTATCTTACCCAAGTTTCCAAATTATTATTTATTTATTATTTATAAAAAGTCTTCTTGAAAACAGTTATTAATAATAAATAATATTATTCCCGTATACATATATATTTCATAAATATTTATTAAGTTTATATTGTAAATAATAATGTAATTTTTGAAATTATTATTATTAGTATTTTTGGAAAATATATTTCAAAATTATTGTGGCGATTTAAACCTTGATTTGAAATTTTGGATTTATTTAAATATGTTAAATATTTGGAATTTGATTTATCCCATTGATTTTAAACCAAGAATTTAATTAGATTTAAATTTGATTTGTATTTGGAATTGGATTTTGATTTGGATTTGGATTTATTGAATTAATTTAAATAAATAGATGAATTATCTAAATTGGGTTTAAACTACTCCTAACCCTTATCCAATTGGAAATTCCCACGTCCTATAAATAGGCATGTACTCTTCCAATTCATTATTCATCCACAACAATTTCCACAAATGTGCGTGTACCGTGTTAGTGTCCATATCTTATTCCATTATTATATATACATTCCAACCTCTTCCACTCGACAACTCCGACATGGCAAAATTCTAATCCCATAACCCTAAGCCTAATCCTAAACCTAATTTGTCACAACCAGCCACCTCACTGCCGCTCGCCGCGACCATCGACCATCTTCAGCCACCCGACAGCCCGATCAAGCCCCAGCCAAACTCCGGCCTTCCCGAAACCACAAACTACCACCCTCATCCTCGGACGACACCACCACGGACAAACTGTCCCCCGCTCCGATCGCCCAAACCACCACCATCGACCCATCGGTCCAGACCCGAACCACCACCGGACCACCGTCAAAATCACCATCATAACCACCGGACTGCGGCCATCCGTCACCATCAAAACGGCCACCCGCCACCATCAAAACCGCAAAAAAAAATCAAAGACAAACCCAAACCGCCGTACCTCCTCCGCAGCGCCTTTCGGCGTTTGCCTCGACCCGCACCCCCGGATCTGGAGCCGCCTCCGCGAACTCCGCCCCGCCAAGCGCCGCGCTTCACCGTCCGAGCACCGTCCTCGGCGACTGGTGGCTGCGCCCACCGAGAAACCACCATCTGCCGCCGAGCCTCCACGCGCGGCCGGATCTCGACGGCCTCCGCGATGAGCCGACCGCCGCCCTCATGAGTGGCCGGCGAGCTCAGCTCCGACCAGCCACCCGATCGGCCGACCCAACCCCGACCCGCGTGACCTCCACCGACGATTCACACAGCCACCGCCTAGCCCCTTTCCTCCTAGCCGACGAACCCCTTCCCCTCCGCTGCCGGAAACCTCCGCCGTCGCCTGGATCTGGCTCCGGCGACTCCAGACAGCCACCGAAACCCCCTTCCTCTACAGCTCCGCCGCACTCCGTCCCTTCGTACGACCCAGCCGCCTATCCCCGCTTCTCTCCGCTCCGCCGGACCACCGACTCTTCTGCCGCTCTCTCTCTCTCCCTCTTGATTCTTCTCCCTCTCTCTAATCTCACTAACTGCTGTTCTTCTTTTTGTTTTGTACTGAGAAGTGGAGAACCATTCATTTTTATTTATTTATTATATATATTTTTTTATTATATGTTTTCCTTTCTTTTTGTTATAGTTATAATTATTATTATTATTATTATTATTATTATTATTATTAAGAGAGCTGTAACTGTAAGTTATAATTATTATTATTATTATTATTATTATTATTATTATTATTATTATTATTATTACTATTATTTCTATTGCTAATATTGTTATTATTAGTTTATTTTCTATTGCTGTTATTATTATTACTTTTATTTCATTGTTAAATATTTTTGCTGATTACAGTAGGTACATTTCCATCTCTAATTATTATTTTAATTATTCTTAGTTTTAAAATATATATATATATATCTAGATGTTTAAATATTTGTAAGAAATATATCATTAAATTAGTTTATAGTATTTTATAGGTAAATTTTGACCTACAAATTATTTTGGCAAATTAGTTTTTGTTGATGTTGTTGTTTGTTTTGAGGTTTTATGAATTTATAAAATACTCGGAATAAGAAAAACCTAGTTTCCAAAATTACAGAATAATTACTAAGTATTTTCAGATAAGTATTTAACTATCTTCAAGTAACAAAATATAGTTTGCTACCAATTCTATTTTCGACGAACTTAGAGTTTTTAGCCACAAATAATTTTTCTTGATTTTAAGTAGTTTTCAATAATTATTTAAACTCAAACTAGTTTCGAATATTATAAATAGTTTTTTTTAAATTGAATATATATTAATTACTTTGACTATCCTTCCGTCCATGATTAAATCCTATTATTCTTATTCTCTCGCCAATTCTAAACTACCTTATGTCCTCCCTAACTAATTTGACCCTTCTGGACCCAATGGAACTATCCGTGCCACCATCAGAGGTCACCTTGTATAGTTGTTGTGCCGAAGTGGCAATTTGTGCCATCTTGATCATCGCAGCACACCAGGCGTCCTATCAGGTAAGACACCTTGCCATTTGCTGTTTACTTATTCTAGCTCATATTTCATGCACTGTTCATTATTTTCTTTATGCAAAATAAACTGTGATACATGACATAACCTGTTAGAACTTACTGTTCATTTATAGTCTTGCTATGTATTATTTTTCTTACACATTGAACCTAGATTTAAGGGACCACCTTGTGTGTTGCATTCATTGGCCTTGACATGTTATACCACAAAGTTGTGTGTCGTATGTAGAACACGGAAGTGCGTGATTGGCTGGCCACCAGTATGTACAAGCCGTGCGATAGGAATAACCGCTAATAGAGATTGCATGCTAGTTTGACTTAGCGGTTATAGTAGTTTTGTGTTGTGGATACAACATAGTAGGCATTGGGCGGGGAGGACAATTCCTTAGCGTATGGGCTTCGATGCACTTTCCTTTTTGTAACCCGTGAGCTCCGCCGGAGATACGGGTCAGATTACCCATGATTACTGACGGCCACTGGCGATTCTGCGGAACGTCATGCTCTTACTGATGGGGCCTCTGGTGCCCAAGGGGGGACTATGTCGATCCTATTCAGTCAGGACCCATGCGTAGGAAGGATTGTTCTTAACTACATTTCACTTAGAATGGTTAGGTACCTTTATTCGTTAGGTACGAGTACTTTTGGTTTGGGTACTTGTATCTGACCGTGGCTTGGAACAATAACTTGTCGCGGATTAGTTCGTCACATCTTGTCCTTTTTTGGTTGTAGGTGTGACTTACTACTTCGATGAGAAGCTATTGAACCATGTTGGGGTTCGGATACCATATTGGATTCATAGCATGGAAAGATACGTCACCGTGAATTAGTTTACCATCTCCTGTCCTTGTTTGGTTGGGGGGATGGTACGCTCGTTCAATAGGTGTGTATTGGACCATGTTATAAATTTAATTGACTTATTTATTTGAGCAATATTTATTCAGTTTATATGGCATGATATTATGTGTCTTGTTACGTCCCTCTGAGGACCTAGTTATCTCTCCAGGTGTGTGCTCTAGTCTTTCGCAGGTGCTTTAGCTTTAGCTGTGAGCATCTCTATTTCTTCGAGGATGATTGCACTTGGATCGTCTTCGCTTTGCTCGCCAAACTCATTTCATTTTCCATGTATTTTTCTTTACTTTGTTGGTAGTGGATTTGTCTCCGCCCAACATATTGTATCAAGATAAATCATTCTCATTATATGATATCTTTTATTCATTTATTTTTGTGTGGATGAGATTAGCTATGGTTCTACTGCATTTTACAGCTTACGTATATTTTCTTATACGGCTGGCATGTCTACGTTCCTAGTCCTACGTATTTTGGGACTAGGGCGTTACATGTTTTTGTGGTAGCCCATACAGGTCAAGATAAATTGTTTGGTTACCTTACCGTACCAAGCAAGCCTGCGTATAGGATTAGAAGTCTAGGATCTCATCCACATACTTGACCTCTTTCCTTGATTTTATCTACCGATTGACTCATCAATTGTATCTTGCTTGCTTCCTTCCATCCCTATTCTTATCTTCCCTTCGTGCTTGCTAGAGATTGACCCTACTAGTTAGTTGTCCCAAAACACCATTAGTTTAATTCTTTAAGTTGGGTAGAATACCTTATGAACTAGCAACCCCTTTGACCTAGTGACCTATATTAGCAAGCTTATTTAGATCCTAGAATCTAGAAGACCTAACCCGTCTAGCCAACCAAGGACTTGGACTAGAAGACTATAGGACGACTGTATAAAGACCATCACAGGACATGACTTAGCTCCTTTAGAAGTTCGACTATACTCCCTCTCAAATTTTAAACTCTCGTGCCTATAATTTCACTCTTTTAACAAATGTCGCTACTATAACCTAGATTTATAAGTTCATTGATTTATCGAGCTTGTTCATGACATATATTATTGGAAGAGCTCCCACTAACATAATGTCTAATCAGAACCGGTGTATGATGGTCTGATCAACCAAGTGCACTTTGGTTCGCTTTTATCTATCGTTCTACGTGGATGGGGACATAGCTAAACTTGTCCTCTAGAATCTCATCCACGACTGCCTTGACAATTCCTCTGAAATTATTCAATCGTCTTTGAATCACGTATTCGTATTCGATAACGCCTCCTTTGAACTCTATATTGCTTTCGCCTTCACCTATTTTAGAAGAACGAAAGCGTTGTACTAGAACTTCCTCTAAGCCTTCATATCGATTATGACCATACCGTATTGTTTTTCTACGATCTAGATCGCGATTTCTTACGACATGATTTTGTGAAAACATTGTCATCGTTGGATCCCCATTGATACCCCCTTGTGTCCTCTCACCCCCCAACTAATTATTAATTTCGAGGACGAAATTATTTTAAGTTGGGTAGGATGTAAAACCCCTAAATTTCTACTATTTTTATTTTATTAAATTTGGTACTGGTTTAATTTTTTTGTATTATACGTCACATAGTCGTATTGTACTTCGTACGCGAAAGTTTGTTTTTTTTTGAATTTGTACGACGAGTGCGAATATGTGCGAGCGTACATATTTTAGAAAAATATTTTCTATCTTTTTATAGTTTCAAATAATATACATAATAATTATTTTGTTATCGTACCCAAGTTTCCAAATTATTATTTATTTATTATTTATAAAAAGTCTACGTGAAAACAGTTATTAATAATAAATAATATTATTATCGTATACATATATATTTCATAAAGATTTATTAAGTTTATATTGTGAATAATAATGTAATTTTTGAAATTATTATTATTAGTATTTTTGGAAAATATATTTCAAAATTATTGTGGCAATTTAAACCTTGATTTGAAATTTTGGATTTATTTAAATAAGTTAAATATTTGGAATTTGATTTATCCCTTTGATTTTAAACCAAGAATTTAATTAGATTTAAATTTGATTTGTATTTGGAATTGGATTTGGATTTGGATTTAGATTTATTAAATTAATTTAAATAAATAGATGAATTATCTAAATTGGGTTTAAACTACGCCTAACCCTTATCCAATTGAGAATTTCTACGTCCTATAAATAGGCAGGTACTCCTCCAATTCATTATTCATCCACAATAATTTCCACAAATGTGCGTGCACCGTGTCAGTGTCCATATCTTATTCCATTATTATATATATATTCCATCATCTTCCACTCGACAACTCCGACATGGCAAAATTCTAATCCCATAACCCTAAGCCTAATCCTAAAACCTAATTTGTCACAACCAGCCACCTAACTGTCGCTCGCCGCGACCATCAACCATCCTTAGCCACCCGATAGCCCGATCAAGCCCCAGCCAAACTCCGGCCTTCCCGAAACCACAAACCACCACCCTCATCCTTGGATGACACCACCACGGACAAACTGTCCCCCGTTCTGATCGCCCAAACCACCACCATCGACCCATCGGTCCAGACCCGAACCACCACCGAACCACCGTCAAAATCACCAT
Organism: Iris pallida; assembly: GCA_029216955.1. Classification (NCBI taxonomy): domain Eukaryota; kingdom Viridiplantae; phylum Streptophyta; class Magnoliopsida; order Asparagales; family Iridaceae; genus Iris; species Iris pallida. The sequence continues at coordinate 70,387 of JANAVB010024095.1, forward strand.
CACAACCACCGGACTGCGGCCATCCGCCACCTTCAAAATGGCCACCCGCCACCATCAAAACCGTAAAAAAAAAATCAAAGACAAACCCAAACCGCTGTACCTCCTCCGCAGCGCCTTTCGGCGTTTGCCTCGACCCGCAACCCCGTATCTGGAGCCGCCTCCGCGAACTTCGCTCCGCCGAGCGCCGCACTTCCCCGTTCGTGCACCGTCCTCGGCGAATGGTGGCTGCGCCCACCGAGAAACCACCATCTGCCGTCGAGCCTCCACGCCCGGCCGGATCTCGACGGCCTCCGCGATGAGCCGACCGTCGCCCTCGTGAGTAGCCGACGAGCTCAGCTCCGACCAACTGCCCGCCGGCCGACCCTACCCCGACCCGCGTGACCTCCACCGACGAGTCACACAGCCACCGCCGAGCCCCTTTTCTCCTCGCCGACGAACCCCTTCCCCTCCGCTGCCGGAAACCCCCGTCGCCGCCTGGATCTGGCGTCGGCGACTCCAGACAGCCACCGAAACCCCCTTCTTCCACAGCTCCGCCGCACTCCGCCCCTTCGTACGACCCAACGCCTATCCCCGCTTCTATCCGCTCCGCCGGACCACCGACTCTTCCGCCGCTCTCTCTCTCTCTCCCTCTTGATTCTTCTCCCTCTCTCTAATCTCACTAACTGCTGTTCTTCTTTTTGTATTGTACTGAGAAGTGGAGAACCATTCATTTTTATTTATTTATTATATATATTTTTTTATTATATGTTTTTCTTTCTTTTTGTTATAGTTATAATTATTATTATTATTATTATTATTATTATTATTATTATTATTATTATTAAGAAGCGAGTTGTAACTGTAAGTTATAATTATTATTATTATTATTATTATTATTATTATTATTATTATTATTATTATTATTATTATTATTATTATTATTATTATTATTATTATTATTATTACTACTACTACTATTATTTCTATTGATAATATTGTTATTATTAGTTTATTTTCTATTGCTGTTATTATTATTACTTTTATTTCATTGTTAAATATTTTTGCTGATTACAGTAGGTACATTTCCATCTCTAATTATTATTTTAATTATTCTTAGTTTTGAAAAAAAAAATATATATACATATATATATATCTAGATGTTTAAATATTTGTAAGAAATATATCATTAAATTTGTTTATAGTATTTTATAGGTAAATTTTGACCTACAAATTATTTTGGCAAATTAGTTTTTGTTGATGTTGTTGTTTGTTTTGAGGTTTTATGAATTTATAAAATACTCAGAATAAGAAAAACCTAGTTTCCAAAATTACAGAATAATTACTAAGTATTTTCAAATAAGTATTTAACTATCTTCAAGTAACAAAATATAGTTTGCTACCAATTCTATTTTCGACGAACTTAGAGTTTTTAGCCACAAATGATTTTTTTTGATTTTAAGTAGTTTTCAATAATTATTTAAACTCAAACTAGTTTCGAATATTATAAATAGTTTTTTTTTTCTAAATTGAATATATATTAATTACTTTGACTATCCTTCCGTCCATGACTAAATCCTATTATTTTTATTCTCTCGTCAATTATAAACTACCTTATGTCCTCCCTAACCAATTTGACCCTTCTGGACCCAATGGAACTGTCCGTGCCACCATCAGAGGTCACCTTGCATAGTTGTTGTGCCGAAGTCGCAATTTGTGCCATCTTGATCATCGCAATACACCAGGCTCCCTATCAGGCAAGACACATTGCCATTTGCTGTTTACTTATTCTAGCTCATATTTTATGCACTGTTCATTATTTTCTTTATGTAAAATAAACTATGATACATGGCATAACCTGTTAGAACTTACTGTTCATTTATATTCTTGCTATGTATTATTTTTCTTACATATTGAACCTAGATTTAAGGGACCACCTTGTGTGTTGCATTCATTGGCCTTGACACGTTGTACCACGAAGTTATGCATCGCATATAGAACACGGAAGTGCGTGATTGGCTGGCCACCAGTACGTACAAGCCGTGCGATTGGAATAACCGCTAATAGAGATTGCATTCTAGTTTGACTTAGCGGTTATAGTGGTTTTGTGTTGTGGATACAACATAGTAGGCATTGGGCGGAGAGGACAATTCCTTAGCTTATGGGCTTCGATGCACTTTTCCTTTTGTAACCCGTGAGCTCCGCCGGAGACGCGGGTCAGATTACCCATGATTACTGACGGCCACTGGCGATTCTGCGGAATGTCATGCTCTTACTGATGGGGCCTTTGGTGCCCAAGGGAGACTATGCCGATCCTATCAGCCAGGGCCCATGCGTAGGAAGGATTGTTCTTAACTACATTTCACTTAGAACGGTTAGGTACCTTTATTCGTTAGGTACGATTACTTTTGGTTTGGGTACTTGTATCTGACCGTGGCTTGGAACAATAACTTATCGCGGATTAGTTCGTCATATCTTGTCCTTGTTTGGTTGTAGGTGTGACTTACTACTTCGATGAGAAGCTATTGAATCTTGTTGGAGTTCGGATACCATATTGGATTCATAGCATGGAAAGATACGTCACCGTGAATTAGTTTACCATCTCATGTCCTTGTTTGGTTGGAGGGATGGTATGCTCGTTCAATAGGTGTGTATTGGACCATGTTATAAATTCAATTGACTTATTTATTTGAGCAATATTTATTCAGTTTTTATGGCATAATATTATGTGTCTTGTTACGTCCCTCTGAGGACCTGGTTATCTCTCCAGGTGTGTGCTCTTGTCTTTCGTAGGTGCTTTAGCTTTAGCTGTGACCATCTCTATTTCTTCGAGGATAATTGCACTTGGATCGTCTTCGCTTTGCTCGTCAAACTCATTTCATTTTCCATGTATTTTTCCTTACTTTGTTGGTAGTAGATTTGTCTCCGCCCAACATATTGTATCAAGATAAATCATTCTCATTATATGATATCTTTTATTTATTTATTTTTGTGTGGATGAGATTAGCTATGGTTCTACTGCATTTTACAGCTTACGTATATTTTCTTATACGGTTGGCATGTCTACGTTCCTAGTCCTACGTATTTTGGGACTGGGGCATTACACACGTTAACCTTGAGAAAATTAAAGCCATTCAAGAGATGCATCCTCCACGCAACCTAAAAGAGCTACGAGGATTTCAGGGACGGCTTGCGTACATAAGGAGATTCATCTCAAATCTCTTTGGACGTTGTAGGCCGTTCACTCAACTCATGAAGAAAGACGTGTCATTTCTTTGGACTGAAGAATGTCAACAAGCATTTAAAGACATAAAGTGGTACTTGATGAACCCTCCAGTTCTAGTGCCACCAATATCAGGCATACCTTTCCTGATGTATGTACGAGCAATGGATCACTCCCTAGGTGCTTTATTAGCTGAAAAGAATAAAGAAGGTCATGAGCAGGCTATCTACTACCTTAGCCGTATGGTGATTGGAGCTGAGCATCGATACGCTCCAGTAGAAAAAGAATGTCTAGCTTTGATGTTTGTTGTTCAAAAGATGAGACATTATATCATTGGCCAAACTATTCATGTTATTTCTAGAGTTAACCCTCTCCGGGTCCTGATGAAGAAGCCCAGTACACTCAATTCTAGGATTGCAACATGGGCCATATTGTTAGCACAATATGATATGGTTTATGTTCCTCAAAAGTCTGTAAAAGGTCAAGCCCTTGCTGACTTTCTAGCAGCTCATCCAGTTCCAGAAACATTTAAACTCTACGATGAGATTCCAGATGAAACCTTGGAGTCCAATATGATTTCGAAAGAAATTCTTATTTGGCGTTTATTCTTTGATGGTGCATCCAGAATTGGACCAAAAGGTGCTATTATTGCTGGAGTCGAAATCGTCCTCGTCTCACCAGAAGGGTTAGCTATCCAAAAAGCTTATTCTTTAGATGAGTCGTGTTCCCACAATGTGGCTGAATACAACGCTCTGCTCATCGGGCTGCAATTGGCGAACTAATTAGATATTGAGTATCTTGAAGTTTACGGAGACTCCAAATTAATTATCAATCAAATTAGAGGCACATACGAAGTTCGACATCAAGATCTAATTCCATACCATGATGCAGCGATCAGGATGGCTAATTCATTCAAAGGCTTCTTTATTGAGCATGTACGCCGAGTGTGTAACACGGAAGCTGATGCTCTTGCTAATCTTGCAGCAGTATTAGCAATTCCAGTTAGAATCCAATAAATGATCGTCATCACTAATAGAGAGTTATTTTGTATCGAGAATAACTTAAATACTGAAGTTAACACCCCAAACATAGAATTCAACAATTTATTTCAAATTTGTGCCATCAGTGAGGACTGGAGGACTCCTTTCATAGACTTCGTAGTCCATGGTATTCTACTCGAAGATCCCAAGGAGGATACAACAATTCGACGATGGTCATTCAGATTTTACTATAATCATACTACAAAGACACTCTACCGACAAACGTTCGACGGTTTACACCTATGTTGTCTTGCGGGAGAAGAAGCAAAACAAATACTTCGTGAAGCTCATGACGATTTTTGTGGCGCACATCAACCTGGTCCTAAACTACAGGATCGTATTCGTCGTATGGGCTCTTATTGGCCCTCAATGGTATCTGATACAATCGAGTATGCAAGAAAGTGCCGAGCATGTCAGATCCACGCTGACTTCATTCATCAACCATCAGAATTCCTTCACCCGACGGCAGCATCTTGGCCCTTTAAAGCTTGGGGTATGGATGTCATCGGTCCTATCAACCCTTTCTCGTCTCGAGGACATCAGTTTATATTGGCCATAACTGATTACTTCTCAAAATGGGCTGAAGCTATGTAATGCATGTGGTTCGTATTACGTATTTTGGAATACGTATATGTATTTTTATTTTATCTTGTATTGCATGATTCCTTGCTTAGTTTTCTTCTTGGCTTGGTTATTTCTTGGGTTGGTTCGGCTTGGCTCGGTTTTCTTTGGTTTATTATGAACCAAGGGTGAACCCCCTACCTACCACCACCATTACCATTTATTAACCCTACATCCTTCTTTCTCTTCATTACTCTTCTTCTTTCCTCCATTACTTCTTCACCTACCAGAGAGAGAGAGGTCTAGGCAAGTGCAACTTGCTTCATGGAGGAACTCCAATTTTATTGCTTCATTTTCTTCCTTACAGTATTTTAACTTACTTTAATACTTGGCATTTCCACTTTCCATGGCTAGATTCTTGTAGATCTAAGTTTACTTTATTTTTGGAATTCTTGGGTTTTGATCTACTTAATCTTGTTATTTCTAAGCTTTAATGGTTCCATGTTGTAGAGAATTTTGTTCTACCCCATTTTGACCTATGGAAGTTCGGATTTGGGCTCCGAATGATGGAGTTATAGAGCTTGAGAACTTGGCTCTTTTGGTGTTCTTTTTCTCAAAAATATTGGAGAAGAAGCACAGCCCTGAGCCGCATGGCAGTACTTGACCGCATGAAAATCATGTGGCAAGTCTTTTTCCAGCCGCAAGGCGCATTACACTTCCAACCGCGTGACAAGTTCATGCGACAAGTATTCCTTCCAACCGTATGTAGTTCTTCTTACTTAATCACATGACCGAGCTTCCCATTCTAGCCGCATGAGAAGTTCATTCCCAGCCGCATAAAATTCCTTTATCCCCTGGCCGCATGGGACTCGACTCGGTTCAGCCGCATAGCCCTTTGCTCTGCGGGCCGCATGAACCCGAGTCCGTTCCAGCCGCATGAGAGCCCTTCTTCCTAGCCGCATGGAATGTTCTGGCTGAGCTGCATACGCTCCTCCCTTACCGCTGGCCGCATATGACTGATACCCTTCAACCGCATAAGCCTTTTTCTTTTAGTCGCATGCGCCTGACCCTATTCAGCCGCATGGACTGTTCTCTTCCCAGCCGCATGAGATCATTCCTGGCCGCATATGCCTGAGCCGCATAGCTCTTCTATAGCTCTGTGTACTGTTGTTTTTATTATTATTTTGCCCATGTCTTGTAACCCCCTTGTGTAACTTGAGTTCCTATGGCGTACACATTTACCTTTATTGTATATATTTACGTCTATTTTATATCCTTACGCCTTTTGTCCTGAACTTGATAAATCACGATTTGATTGACATGATTGAAATGACAATTGTACATGACATGGTGTGACAAGGAACTAGCATGACTTGATAGTGGCCCGTCGTGGCGCACTCTTGACCAGTAAACTTGACATGATAACCTGATATGATATATCTTGATAAGCTGTTGCGACGACTACCTGACATGACATAACCTGTATAATTAACCCGGACACCGTGGGCGATTGTGCTTGTACAAATAATCCAGTCCTGTCTTGCATCATGTCTAGGAGGGGACTCCTGAGTACCACGGTCAGGAGTACCTACTGAAATGGACTAAGGCTAATAACTAGATTAATACATTAGTCATAAAGAGATCTCCCAGCTACAGGTAATCCCGTTACCTGGGCGCGCCTGGGATCTGTAGCCTGCCGTCGAGTAGGGCACATTTCCAGCACACTGTCATGTGTTGCACCCTTCAAGCTACCTAAGGGTACATGCATTTCCTGGACGATGTACCCACCTGAATTCAATCCCTAATTTTTGACCTGGGTAACATAGATGGTCTGCAGGGCTTGTGGCTGTGGAATAATCTCACTGCATCTTTCTAGTAACTAGGCCTGTGATAACCCTAGTTAGTTAAAGTATCAAGCCGTACTCATTGCTTGGCCGTGATTGATTGAATGAGGAATAATCTGTCTAGTCTTGATCCTGTATAAATTGTTACATGCTCTGACTTCTTATATTATCTTGCTGATAAATGAGAGAAACCAAGTTCGGTTCAGACGAAGGGTTACAATCCCGGTCCTTGTGGTTTAAGGATTGTAACCTGGTTATCTTATCTTACCGTATATCCCCGTGATGTTATATTTTCTCCAGTTTTACTATATATTATTATCTTCTGTGCTAATTGCTGGTTTTAGTTCCTAAGTGAAGCTTCCCTTGTGGCACTTGCTCTTTCTGGGATCTGACTCAACTGGTTTTGTATGGCCAGATTTCGGAGCAGCTCCAGAGGATCCACCTGTCTTCCAGCCAGATGGTGACCACCAGGCGTAACCCTGGCAACGAGTGGGTTTCTTTTTGTCCTCCCACTTTATTGTAAAAATTACTCTTTTTGAGGCTTTTAGCCGGTGAGCACGTGTTAGCTCGTCTTGTACCTTTATTTACTGTCTACCTACGGACTGTAACATGATTGACAAATCCTAGGGTTGATCATGTATTGACTAAAACTCTTGCTAGTCCTGACATTTTGTACGACTAGCTTCATGATCATCCAATATGTAATGTATGGGACGTCCTTGTATATTGATGCTCTAATATCTTGTGACTGTTACTACTTGCTTGTGATTGAGACAATAGGCTTGTTCTTGACCATAGGAGACTGATGGATTGCAGTTAAACCCTCATATATCTAGACAGCAGTGACCGTATAGTGACGTAGATTCCATTTTATTATACGTAGCTGGCTATGTCTGCCCCCGCTCTCCAGTATTCTGGTTCTGGGGCGTGACATGGTTTAAATGGTAGCCTATGCAGGTCTTGTAAATCAAGATATGTGAGGGTTTACCGAATAGATGTCTCAATCAGTATTCGCCCTTGATCTCTGCTCGTATCTTCTGAGTCCCTGGATTCTTGTCCTGATCATATGCTTGTATCGTTGATCTGTCTTGGTCCTTCCTTATTGTTCCCCATGTCGTCTTCTTCAGCAGAATCATTCCTGGACCAGCCGGTCGGCAAGGCAGAGTACTTCCCGTGGATCAGCAGCAACCCGAAGATCAAGCCCAGCATTCGGGAGTAGCCTCCAGAGTCGTGCCTTCTGGCGGAGAGCCACCAGTTCAGCCAGTTCAGCCTGCCGAGCCTGATGATGGTACTTTGGTAGGACTCGTCAGGACCTTGATAGCTTTCCAAGATCGTCGAGGAGATGCCTTGCACCAGACAGTGACGGATGCTCTGACCAGAGGAGGTCATCAGGGTAACAGCGCGGACAACAGCTTCAAGCGCTTGGACCCTCCCTTCTTCGACTGTAGTGAAGATGCTATCGCTGCAGATGCTTGGCTTCAGGACAAAGAGGTGATTCTAGAAGCAGCCAGGACCCCAGAGAACGAGAAGGTAGCCGTGGTGCGCTTACAGTTATTATATCTTGCCCGCAGCTGGTGGGCGGCTCAAGCCGTTGGATTAGCAGCACCCATTGCTTGGGCGGTGTTCAGAGAGAGATTTTAGACCAAGTATTTTGATGCTGTAGCTCGATACGATCTACAGACGAGGTTCACCAATCTGAAGCAGATGGGCAGAACGGTCGATGGATATGCGACCGAGTTTTCGAAACACAGTCGGTTTGCTCCCACCTTGGTGGCAACCGAGTATGATAGAGCCCAGCGATTTCAGCAAGGGCTTCACCTGGAGATTCTATTGGCAGTTGAGCAGTTTGAGCATCAGACTTTTGATGCAGTCTTGAGAGCAGCTAGGAGGCATGAGTATACCTCCCAGTGGATTGTGGATAGGGCCGGAGGTCGAAAGAGATCCCACGGCCAGATGAATCAGTCTTCAGCCCCAGCCTCGACAGCCAGGGCTTTGACTATTGGAGCTCCGAGGCAAGCGGCCTCAGTAACGTCGGTTCAGCATTCAACCCCGACGTACCCTCAGCAGCAGCAGAAGCAGAAGCAGACTTTCGCAGTGGGATGTTCTCAGTGTGGAAAGCCAGGCCATGTAGTGCCAGAGTGCCGCAGGGCACAGGGATTGTGTCTGGCTTGTGGAGCAGCAGACCGTAGAGTTGGATCCTGCCCGAATAGGGGTGGTTCATCATCGTCCAACCTTTCTAGCACTTCGGTGAGAGGACCAGCTCCGGTCCAGCCGCAGCAGTATCCAATGCCGAGGCCCTTGCCGCCTCAGTCCCAGGCGTTCCAGCAGCAGAACCCCCAGCAGCATGTTCAAGCCCAGGCCTTGAGTCAGAATAGGCAGCGAGGATTTCAGCAGAGGGGACCAGCACCCCGAGGGCATGGTCAGGCTATGGTGATGACCGCAGAGGAAGGATTGGCACCAGGAGAGGTAGTTGTAGGTACTATTCTCGTCAACTCCTTTCCAGCTTCAGCTTTATTTGATTCTGGTGCATCACATTCTTTTATGTCTGTACGATTCGCGACACGGATAGGATTGGAGCTCGAGTCATTATCAGTAAGGCTCAATATACTTACTGGTAACGGACTTGTGGGAGTCGATAGGGTGTTTTCCTCGTGTCGGATCGTAGTTAGCGGTAAGGAATTTCCCGCTAGATTGATAGAATTCCCAATGGTCGATTATAATGTGGTCCTAGGGATGGATTGGTTGAGGAACCAGTATGCTAGAATAGACTGCCATATTGGTAGGGTTGTTTTTAGCATTCCCGGAGAGCCAGAGTTTTCATTTTCCAGAGGCGCAGTTGAGCCTTCTCCTCCAGTGTTGCGGATGGCGGTAGCAGCAGTGCAATTGTCCCGAATAGTCGAAGAGTTTTCAGATGTTTTTCCAGAAGAGCTTCCAGGTATGCCGCCAGAGCGGGAGATCGAGTTCACCATCGACTTGATTTCTGGGACAGCCCCAGTGTCAGAGAGAGTCTACAGAATGGTGCCATCAGAGTTGGAAATATTGTACAAGATGATTGAAGAACTTCGAGCCAAGGGATTCATTCGTGCTAGTAGATCGCCTTGGGGAACCTCGATGCTTCTTGTGAAAAAGAAGGATGGTACGTCTAGGTTATGTGTTGACTATCGTACCTTGAACTCAGTGACAATCAAGAACAGATACCCTCTCATGAGGATAGATGACTTGTTTGATCAACTCAAAGGGGCAGCAGTATTCTCGAAGATCAACTTGCGCTCGGAATACCACCAGATCAGAGTCAGAGAGCAGGACATTTCGAAGACAGCTTTTAGATCGAGATATGGAAATTGGGAGTTCCTTGTTATGCCCTTTGGAACAACCAATGCGCCGGCGGTATTCATGGATCTCATGAATCGTATCTTCATGCCTTACTTGGATCAGTTTGTGATTGTGTTCTTGGATGGCATCCTGGTCTACAGCAGGAGCGAGGCGGAGCATGAGCAGCATCTCCGTGTGGTTCTTCAGATTCTCAGGAAGCACCAGTTGTATGCCAAGTTCAGTAAATGCGAGTTCTGGCTCGATCGTATTTTGTACTTGGGTCATATCATCACCAGAGGAGGAGTAGAAGTGGATCCCCAGAAGATTGTGGCTATTGAGTCATGGCCAGTGCCCAGCACCATTGCAGAAGTTCACAGTTTTCTTGGATTAGCCGGCTACTACCGGCGGTTTGTTTCAGATTTTGCTCGGATTTCAGTGCCATTGACTCAATTGACCCGCAAGGATGTGCAGTTTGCTTGGACAGTAGAGTGCCAAGATTCATTTGAGAAGTTAAAGCGAGGCTTGATGACGGCTCCCATTCTCGTGCTTCCAGATGGAACCGAATGATCCTCCGTATATTGTGATGCTTCGGGCAGAGGTTTAGGATGTGTTCTGATGCAGCATGGGAAGGTAATAGCTTATGCATCACGACAACTTCATGATCATGAGAGAAATTACCCAACCTATAACTTAGAACTGGCAGCATTAGTGCTTGCACTTAAGTTGTGGAGGCACTACTTATACGGAGATAGGGTGGAGATTTTCACCGACCATAAGAGCCTGAAGTATGTTTTCACCCAGAAGGATCTTAACATGCGTCAGAGGAGGTGGCTGGAGCTTCTTGTGGATTATGATGTCAACCTGCAGTATCATTCCGGGAAGGTCAATGTCGTTGCAGATGCATTGAGCAGGATAGCCGAAGTTTATTTCCTAACAGCACAATCGGAGCTGTTAGCGGATCTTCAGAGGATGGGTATTGAAGTTGTTCTCCCTTCCAGTGTAGCATTGATGGCCAGCATGCAAGTTCAGTCCACTATAGTCGAGAGGATCCGGGTGGCGCAGTAGCAGATTCCAAGCTTCAGCGACTCAGGGCAGAGTGTGAGGCAGGGAGAAGACCAGAGTTGTGTATTCATGAGGATGGTATACTTAGGCATGGTAAGCGTCTTTGTGTACCCAGTGGAGATATCAGACAGAAAATCATGGCAGAGGCTCACAGTTCTCAATATTCTATTCATTCGGGCGGTACAAAGATGTATCGTGATATCCGTCAGCATTTCTGGTAGAATGGCATGAAGAGGGAGATAGCCCAGTTTGTCGCTCGTTGTTTAGTTTGCCAACAAGTTAAGGCTGAACATCAGAGGCCTGCTGGACTTTTTCAGCTCTTGCCGATTCCAGAATGGAAGTGGGAACATGTGACCATGGATTTTGTGACTGGATTACCTAGGTCCCTGTCACGCCCCGATCCCGCTAGGGTCGTCCGTCTTGCTTGGATCCCTGCGGGATCGATCGTCCTCGCTAAGGCGTGATGCCGTGCAAGCCTAAGTTGCGCTTGCACAAGGCCATGTACCTGCACAAAAACAACTAGTCAAGCAAAAACACACGCACCCATTGCAGAAAACCAAATGTTGGACACAGAGATTTGAAATGGAAATACTCATTTTATTTATAGCTTGAAAGGAATACAAGTACAAAGCTTTGCAACTCAGATTTGCCTTATAATTTGGCTACAAGATTCTCTTTGAAATACTCTTTTGAAATTAGCCACAATGCCCATACATGATATCCTTTATTACAAGCTGGAATTGAAAGACACCTTCAAGGAAATGAAAACTGGAAACTTGCAATTGACTGAAAGTAAACTTCGAGGCGATCCACGAGCTCTACTGGGCTAGACGTGCTTTGGTGCCTCACTTGAAATCCCCCTGTCTCCTTTTTGCTTTCTGAAAAGGATGCCCACAACGTGGGTCAGTACACATCATGTACTGGCGAGCGGCTTTTTGGCCGAACTCGCAAATCTCTGCACTAAATCAATATGTTGAGCTAACAATTACTAGTGATCTTTCTACTTGTCTAGGTTCTTTTTAACAATTCATAAGAACATGACAGTAGAATATATCATAAGCAACTTACCCTCGCCGGCAGTCATCCCTGCACAAAACCACGTTAGCACAATTTGCATAATGAGTAATTCATGATTCATTCTTGCAGATATTGAAGTTGTCATTCGGGTCATGCAGGTGGACTATTCTACATGTTGGTCCATGGGTTTTCCCCATGATTAGCCGCTGTGACTCTTTGGTTCAGCTCGTCGCTAAGGACTCAGATCGACTCCCATTTTCACATGGAGGCCCTAATCTCTCCTAGGCCGAGCGGTTCCAGGTGCCCCCAGATACCACCCGAGAGACAAATATTTCCTTGTATACAAGTTGTCCGAGACCAAATGCATGCTCTAGCCGTTCTATCAGATGAGACACACTTGGACTTATGCACAGGTATACGACACGTTTGATTCGTGCCTTCAGGTTTATCTCAACATGTACAAGTTCGTCTGTACATGTCTACATTTCAAGCAGACTAGTGACAAGCAGATGATCATTCTTATCGAGCAGATAGAGTGGCAACACATATTCTTGTATTTGATTCAATACAATTATCTTCTCTTATCTTGTGTGGATGTGGTATCGTTGATCATTGGGACAAGGCAACAGAGTAGACTAGAGATCATTTTTCTTAGGCGTACAGATCAATGTCTGTTCGGTTGAAGCAACTCACCGAGATGAATCTTAGTAGAGAGAAGGAGGGACTTCACGCGCCGTTCACGAACAATTCACGCGGCCTACAATGGCACCAACAGTTGATTAGCATACTTCGTCTCTTTCTCTCAAGATTCGGAATGAATGCGAAATGCGATGAAAGCGAACAATGAAAACCAATCATCGAAAACCAACACGAAAACGCATTCATCAAAACCAAGCAGCAAAGAGAAAACATTCAGCAAAACTCTTGGATTCATTTCAATAGAAGCCAATCCATCAATTGGAAAGGTTCATTGCATTTCATCCGTGATCAATCGATACCGGCAAAGGTTTCACCAAATACTCAGTTCATGACTGAGTCAACAAGCCGTAGGTATTACATAGTGGACCGCAAGGAGCGGGGCACTACATAATAACCCACCAAGAAAAAGTTTTGTCCTCAAAACTTAAGAAACAAAACTCACCTCCACTATTGTTGCATTCTGGGTCAAGCAACGTGGAGAGATTGAAGACGCGGGCATTAGTCCGCTGCGGCTGGTTGTGCGGATGGTCTCTAAGCGGCGGTGGGCCTGGCAGTTGCCCACGCTCTTCAGTGTCATCTTTATTCTGATCCGTTCTATTCTTTTTCGGGCAATATTTGACTGAATGGCCCTGTTGGCCACAACGAAAACAAGCGTTGTTAGCGGCACGACAGTCCTCTTTGACGTGCCCACTCTTGCCACAGTGACGGCAACTCTGGCCATTCACATAGCAGCAGTCTTCTTTGACATGCCCTCGACGACCGCAGAAGCCGCATACAGGCTTGTTGTTTTGTTCCCCGTCAGTCTTTTTCTCTCCGTCATGATATCTCTTGACGGGCTGATTCCGACTGTTCTGCGCTTTGTTGGACGCTTTCCTCTGCTCGAACTGTTCTACCTGGAGTGCCGCCTCAAAGGCTTGAGAGTAGGACTCGCATTCTCGATTCAGCACACTTAACTGGATGTCGTAATTCAGACCTTCCACGAATCGATTTATGCGAGTCTGTTCCGTGGGGAGCCAAGCAGCGGCAAAATTTGTCAACTTAGCAAATTCAGATTCATAGTCCTCCACGGACAAATCCTCCTGTTTCAGTGTGATGAAGTCATCCTCCATCTTCTTGCTCATGGCTCGAGGCAGATATTGATCGAGAAACGCCTTCTTGAACAAGGCCCACGAGATCTTTCCATTCCTAGCCGTTGCGAGCAGCGCCGGCTTCTTCGCCTTCCACCAGTCCTTCGCCCGCAGCCGTAGGAGCATAACGGCACAGACTACCTTTTTGCTACTTGGAACTCCTATGAACGCGAACAGAGTCTCTATTTTATCAATCCAGTCCATCACCTTGTCGGGTGACGTCCTGCCTTGAAATTCTGGAGGTTTCGCGTCCAAGAAGTCCTTTGGCCTAAAGACAGTGTGCCTTTGCGCCGGCTGGGGCTCATCACCTTCTACGGGCTCGATCTCGGGCGTTTCCGTCTGTTCCGTCGCTGCAGTGGCATTTTGATTTGTCGCAAGCGCCGTGACAAGCTGGGTCAAGGCATCCAACTGCTTTTGTTGGGCAGCCGCTCGGGCCTGGTGTATTTGGTTGTTTTCCTCACTATCCTACCTTTGCAGCTCCAACATTCTCATGATCCGTTCTATCGGATCGGTCGAGCCAGAGGCACGAGGAGGAGCCATTTCTCTACAAAACAGTATAACTTCTGTCAGTCTCATAAAATATTATGGACTTATTGTATGGGGCATTGGTTTTCATAACTCAAAATCGGGACACTTTTGAAAGCCGTCAAAGAACTTTATATACTTTTTGAAAACGATATTTGCAAGAGGCCAAGGACGTAAAACCGTGCTCTGATACCACTTTGTCACGCCCCGATCCCGCTAGGGTCGTCCGTCTTGCTTGGATCCCTGCGGGATCGATCGTCCTCGCTAAGGCGTGATGCCGTGCAAGCCTAAGTTGCGCTTGCACAAGGCCATGTACCTGCACAAAAACAACTAGTCAAGCAAAAACACACGCACCCATTGCAGAAAACCAAATGTTGGACACAGAGATTTGAAATAGAAATACTCATTTTATTTATAGCTTGAAAGGAATACAAGTACAAAGCTTTGCAACTCAGATTTGCCTTATAATTTGGCTACAAGATTCTCTTTGAAATACTCTTTTGAAATTAGCCACAATGCCCATACATGATATCCTTTATTACAAGCTGGAATTGAAAGACACCTTCAAGGAAATGAAAACTGAAAACTTGCAATTGACTGAAAGTAAACTTCGAGGCGATCCACGAGCTCTACTGGGCTAGACGAGCTTTGGTGCCTCACTTGAAATCCCCCTGTCTCCTTTTTGCTTTCTGAAAAGGATGCCCACAACGTGGGTCAGTACACATCATGTACTGGCGAGCGGCTTTTTGGCCGAACTCGCAAATCTCTGCACTAAATCAATATGTTGAGCTAACAATTACTAGTGATCTTTCTACTTGTCTAGGTTCTTTTTAACAATTCATAAGAACATGACAGTAGAATATATCATAAGCAACTTACCCTCGCCGGCAGTCATCCCTGCACAAAACCACGTTAGCACAATTTGCATAATGAGTAATTCATGATTCATTCTTGCAGATATTGAAGTTGTCATTCGGGTCATGCAGGTGGACTATTCTACATGTTGGTCCATGGGTTTTCCCCATGATTAGCCGCTGTGACTCTTTGGTTCAGCTCGTCGCTAAGGACTCAGATCGACTCCCATTTTCACATGGAGGCCCTAATCTCTCCTAGGCCGAGCGGTTCCAGGTGCCCCCAGATACCACCCGAGAGACAAATATTTCCTTGTATACAAGTTGTCCGAGACCAAATGCATGCTCTAGCCGTTCTATCAGATGAGACACACTTGGACTTATGCACAGGTATACGACACGTTTGATTCGTGCCTTCAGGTTTATCTCAACATGTACAAGTTCGTCTGTACATGTCTACATTTCAAGCAGACTAGTGACAAGCAGATGATCATTCTTATCGAGCAGATAGAGTGGCAACACATATTCTTGTATTTGATTCAATACAATTATCTTCTCTTATCTTGTGTGGATGTGGTATCGTTGATCATTGGGACAAGGCAACAGAGTAGACTAGAGATCATTTTTCTTAGGCGTACAGATCAATGTCTGTTCGGTTGAAGCAACTCACCGAGATGAATCTTAGTAGAGAGAAGGAGGGACTTCACGCGCCGTTCACGAACAATTCACGCGGCCTACAATGGCACCAACAGTTGATTAGCATACTTCGTCTCTTTCTCTCAAGATTCGGAATGAATGCGAAATGCGATGAAAGCGAACAATGAAAACCAATCATCGAAAACCAACACGAAAACACATTCATCAAAACCAAGCAGCAAAGAGAAAACATTCAGCAAAACTCTTGGATTCATTTCAATAGAAGCCAATCCATCAATTGGAAAGGTTCATTGCATTTCATCCGTGATCAATCGATACCGGCAAAGGTTTCACCAAATACTCAGTTCATGACTGAGTTAACAAGCCGTAGGTATTACATAGTGGACCGCAAGGAGCGGGGCACTACAGTCCCCAGCTGGTCGAGATGCTATTTGGGTTACAGTTGACAGGCCCACGAAGGTAGCTCACTTCCTCCCGTTCAAAGTTGGTCAGTCGACAGCTCAGTTAGCGGAGATGTACCTCAGGCAGATTGTCAGGTTGCACGGAGTGCCAGTCAGTATCACCTCGGACCGAGATTCAAGATTCACGTCGCACTTTTGGCGTAGCCTGCAGGAGAGTTTGGGAACTCGTCTCCAGTTCAGTTCAGCATATCATCCGCAGACAGATGGTCAGTCGGAGCGTACAATCCAGACTCTTAAAGACATGTTACGGTCCTGTACACTTGACTTCGGTGGTTTGTGGGAAGATTACCTGCACCTAGTGGAGTCCTCGTACAACAACAGTTTCCAGGCCAGTATCCAGATGGCACCGTTCGAGGCACTGTATGGTAGGAAGTGCAGATCTCCGTTAGCCTGGGATGATGTCAGAGAGAGGCAGATGCTCGGACCAGAAATGATTGCCCAGACAGTTGAAGTAGTCAGAAAAGTCACGGATCATCTTCGAGTTGCCCAAGATCGCCAGCGCCATTGGGTCGATTCTCATCGGCGCCCTCTCGAGTTTTCTGTCGGTGACCATGTATTTCTGAGGATTTTGCCTAACCGTGGCGTCATTTATTTCGGCATACAGCGAAAGCTTAGTCCTAGGTATATAGGGCCATTTGACATTCTGGAGCGAGTAGGAGATGTATCCTATCGTCTCGCTCTTCCGCCGTCGCTAAGCGAGGTGCATAACGTATTCCATGTATCCCAATTACGACGGTATATCCCGGACCCGAGCCACATCCTAGATCATTTGGAATTGGTTGTTGGTACCAACCTTTCGTATGAGGGAAGGCCCGTGTCTATATTGGACCGGAGAGAGAAGACACTCAAGAACAAGACTATCAAGTTAGTCCGAGTTGCTTGGGATCATCACTCTTTGGGTGAGTCAACGTGGGAGCGTGAGGATGATATCCGATCGCGATATCCCGACTTGTTTGACTCGTGAGGTATAATGTCTTCCTTATGCCTCATGCCTTCGATTCCTTACTTGAATGAGTAATTGCCTGCCTGGTTATAGCTTGCTTGTGATTAATATAGCTTGTCCTCGTCCCTCTAGCCTCTTAATTAAATTCCGAGAACGGAATTCTTTTAAGGTGGGTAGAGTTGTAATGCCTGTTGTTCATATTATGTATTTTGGAATACATGTACGTATTTTTATTTTCTCTTGTATTGCATGATTCCTTGCTTAGTTTTCTTCTTGGCTTGGTTATTCCTTGGGTTGGTTCGGCTTGGCTCAGTTTCTTTGGTTTATTATGAACCAAGGGTGAACCCCCTACCTACCACCACCACTACCATTTATTAACCCCACTTCCTTCTCTCTCTTCATTACTCTTCTTTTTTCCTCCATTACTTCTTCACCTACCAGAGAGAAAGAGGTCTAGGTAAGTGCAACTTGCTTCATGGAGGAACTCTAATTTTATTGCTTCATTTTCTTCCTTACAGTATTTTAACTTACTTTAATACTTGGCATTTTCACTTTCCATGGCTAGATTCTTGTAGATCTAAGTTTACTTTATTTTTAGAATTCTTCGGTTTTGATCTACTTAATCTTGTTATTTCTAAGCTTTAATGGTTCCATGTTGTAGAGAATTTCGTTCTACCCCATTTTGACCTATGGAAGTTCGGATTTGGGCTCCGGATGATGGAGTTATGGAGCTTGAGAACTTGGCTCTTTTGGTGTTCTTCTTCTCGAAAATATTGGAGAAGAAGCACAGCCCTGAGCCGCATGGCAGCACTTGACCGCATTAACATTCATACGGCAAGTCTTTTTCCAGCCGCAAGGCGCATTACACTTCCAATCGTGTGACAAGTTCATGCGGCAAGTATTCCTTCCAACCGCATGTAGTTCTTCTTACTTAACCACATGACCGAGCTTCCCATTCTAGCCGCATGAGAAGTTCATTCCCAGCTGCATAAAATTCCTTTATCCCCTGGCCGCATAGGACTCGACTCGGTTCAGCCGCATAGCCCTTTGCTCTGCGGGCCGCATGAACCCGAGTCCGTTCCAGCCGCATGAGAGCCCTACTTCCTAGCCGTATGGAATGTTCTGGCTGAGCAGCATACGCTCCTCCCTTACCGCTGGCCGCATATGACTGATACCCTTCAACCGCATAAGCCTTTTCCTTTTAGCCGCATGCGTCTGACCCTATTCAGCCGTATGGACTGTTCTCTTCCCAGCCGTATGAGATCATTCCTGGCCGCATATGCCTGAGCCGCATGGCTCTCCTATAGCTCCGTTTACTGTTGTTTTATTATTATTTTGCCCATGTCTTGTAACCCCCTTGTGTAACTTGAGTTCCTGTGGCGTACACCTTTACCTTTATTGTATATGTTTACGCCTATTTTATATCCTTACGCCTTTTGTCCTGAACTTGATAAATCATGATTTGATTGACATGATTGAAATGACAATTGTATATGACATGGTGTGACAAGGAACTAGCATGACTTGATAGTGGCCCGTCGTGGCACACTCTTGACCAGTAAACTTGACATGATAACCTGACATGATATATCTTGATAAGCTGTTACGACGGCTACCTGACATGACATGACCTGTATAATTAACCCGGACACCGTGGGCGATTGTGCTTGAACAAATAATCCAGTCATGTCTTGCATCATGTCTAGGAGGGGATTCCTGAGTACCACGGTCAGGAGTACCTACTGAAATGGACTAAGGCTAATAACTAGATTAATACATTAGTCATAAAAAGATCTCCCAGCCACAGGTAATCCCGTTACCTGGGCGCACCTGGGATCTGTAGCCTGCCGTCGAGTAGGGCACATTTCCAGCACACTGTCATGTGTTGCACTCTTCAAGCTACCTAAGGGTACATACGTTTCCTGGACGATGTACCCACCTGAATTCAACCCCTAATTTTTGACCTGGGTAACCTGGATGGTCTCCAGGGCTTGTGGCTGTGGAATAATCTCACTGTATCTTGCTAGTAATTAGGCCTGTGATAACCCTAGTTAATTAAAGTATCAAGCCGTACTCATTGCTTGGCCGTGATTTATTGAATGAGGAATAATCTGTCTAGTCGTGATCCTGTATAAATTGTTACATGCTCTGACTTCTTATATTATCTTGCTGATAAATGGTAGAAACCAAGTTCGGTTCAGACGAAGGGTACAATCCCGGTCCTTGTTTGGTTTAAGGATTGTAACCTGGTTATCTTATCTTACCGTATATCCCCGTGATGTTATATTTTCTCCAGTTTTACTATATATTATTATCTTCTATGCTAATTGCTGGTTTTAGCTCCTAAGTGAAGCTTTCCTTGTGGCACTTGCTCTTTCTGGGATCTGACCCAGCTGGTTTTGTATGGCCAGATTTCGGAGCAGCTCCAGAGGATCCACCTGTCTTCCAGCCAGATGGTGACCACCAGGCGTAACCCTGGCAACGAGTGGATTTCTTTTTGTTCTCCCACTTTATTATAAAAATTACTCTTTTTGAGACGTTTAGCCGGCGAGCACATGTTAGCTCGTATTGCACCTTCATTTACTGTCTGCCTACGGGCTGTAACATGATTGACAAATCCTAAGGTTGATCATGTATTGACTAAAACTCTTGCTAGTCCTGACATTTTGTATGACTAGCTTCATGATCATCCAATATGTAATGTATGGGATGCCTTACTATTGTATATTGATGCTCTAATATCTTGTGACTGTTACTACTTGCTTGTGATTGAGACAATAGGTTTGTTCTTGACCATAGGAGACTGATGGATTGTAGTTAAACCCTCATATATCTAGACAGCCATGACCGTATAGTGACGTGGATTCCATTTTATTATACATAGCTGGCTATGTCTGCCCCCGCTCTCCAGTATTCTGGTTCTGGGGCGTGACAAGCTATACCTCTAGCTGAGGTTAAGACAAACAACGTCATCAACTTTATCAAGCATAATGTGATTTATAGATTCGGTGTTCCTGGGAGAATTATTTACGATAAAGGGCCACAATTCATCAGTCAGAAATTCACTCGATTCTGCGATGACAACAGGATCAATAATATTTCTTCTACAGCTTACAACCCTGCATCTAACGGGTTGGCAGAAGCATTTAACAAGACCATCATCAAAATCCTCAAGAAGTTTGTTTCTACCAACAAACGAAACTGGAGTGAGAAGCTTGGAGAATGTTTGTGGGCTTACCGTACTACTATATGTACTCCTACAAGCTGCACACCTTTCACTTTGGTATACGGATGTGAGGCCGTCTTACCATTGGAAATCCAGATCCCTTCCCTAAGAATTGCCATTGCCAATGAACTCACAACCGAAAACAATGATCGCCTAAGACTTCAGGAGCTTGAAGCGCTTGACGAGAAACGGCTCCTAGCTCAACAACATATTGAGTTATACCAAGCTCGTCTATCAAAAGCTTTCAACCGTAAAGTCAAAGTCTGAACATTTCAAAAAGGAGAACTAGTTCTAATCGTCATACGTCCTATTACTATGACGCACATGATCAAAGGCAAATTCGAAGCGAAGTGGGAAGGACCTTATGTTGTAAGCAAAATTTTCTGTAATGGAGCTTATCAATTGACTGGAATTGATTATCGATTTGTCAAGATGCCCATTAATGGCAAATTTCTCAAGAAATATTATGTTTGAAGACCAAGAAGAAATATCAACACAGAGATTTAGAATGTAAATAAAATTCCTTTTTATTTGCACAAATTTAGACAGAAGGAAATACATAAAATTAACGAGGACCGGAACCCACTTGATTGAAAACATATTTCGCAAGAAGCTCGAAGACGTTATTGCCCGATGATACTAGCAGTTCGCAGGCAGCCTTCCTTAGAGCTTCTTCCTCGGCATACTCCCAGGCTCCACCAGCTTGGTGAGAATGTCATGCTTCTGTCCAGGGATAACCGAGCTTTCTCCGACTTCTGGCCGAGTAGGTAGCAGAGGCTCATCGAAAGGAGTGTCGAGGGCGGCTTTGATCTTCGAGATGACTTCTGTCTCCGTAGGCAAATCTTCTGAAGACATTTGCAGATAAGAGAAAAGGAGTGAATGATGCTCTCATAAAAGTTCCACACTATTTATAGACGGAAAAGCCAAACATTATGTCTCGAGAACCAAAGCGACCTTTCCTTGAAAAGGCATGCTTATTCATCAGTCTCTTCATCTCTACATCATTGCGGGAATAGGCCTACATTTATTATCATTTATTTACCTTTCGTAAATAAAGCTATAGATAATAAAAACTCAAAATCCCCATGGAGTCTATCCAAATCATCAATTCCGTCTTTTGAGACCCAGCTATTTTAAAAGATGCCTTTTTTTTATGATAAATCAAGATATTGTCTTTTTAGACACGATCTTCTGTCTTTAAGTCCCAGCGGACTTGAAGATCATTTATAGAAAAATGAGTTCACGTCCACATTACATATGGATTCTATTTTCTATATCATCACATCAAATCAAATCATAAGGAAGAGAAAATTATTCTTTATTCCTTCTTTAAAAACATAGATACATCTTAATGGAAATCTATTACATCTCGAATTTTTATTCTAAATTTAACAACTGAATGTCTATTACATCTTTGGATCTTCTTGTTGGTGCCAGTTCCTTGTCATCTCGACCTGAAGCAGCGAGCAAGGCAACGGAATCAACTCTCGTCTTCTCTCTCAGAAAGACGAGAGGAGAACCCCAAGAGTACAGCAGCTCAAAGACAAGCTGCTGTCAATACAACTGGTGGAGAAGAGACTACCCTTCATGAGAAGTAGGAATGAGATCACCCTCGTGATACGATTTCTAATTCTGTCTCTCCACCGTCCAACTCTCATGTATAAAGGTCATTCCTACCATCTTGAGGAAGCCCTTTTAAGCATGAAGAGTTCTGAGCTCCCTGATGTGTGTGTCAAAGGTGGTTCAACTTCATAACATCCAAGATCACCGATGCCAGTTCTGGGAATTTTTGTCAGTTGGTCTCCTGCAAGCATCAGAAAGAAGAAGATAATATAGTAAACGTTCCTTTCTTATGGCAATTATTCATGTACAATTGAAGCTGGAACATTATGTACGTCTATAGGCATATATTTTGGAAAGAATAAAGCATGAAAGCACGAAAAGTGCCACATGTCGTTCAGAAATTTGTGTTATCAGAACCAAAAAAAGATAACGTGTCAAGACAGTTACACAACAAAACTCAAAAGCGCCAGGATTTAATAAAGACTAATTTTTCATTTCATAATAGAAAAGAGGACAGACACTACAAACATAGGCGCTATAGGCCATTATGTAAAATGACTCTTTTCCATCACATCACTTCTTCTTTCCGTCCTCAGTCTGATGCAAGGCAGCGCTCAGTTCCTCCATGTTATGGATTCCCGAACGATGCATCAAACGAAGGAATTCTTCCCTACGTTCTAAGGCGCTACGCTCTTCGGAAGAGGACGATGGCCCACCTCTGGAATGAGCGAAGACTGTTGGGGTAAGGCCAAAACAGTCAAGGAAGTTCTCCGCCCTCAAGGACTGGTCAGCCTCTAGCAAAAACTTTGCAGGCGCGGAGTGTAACTTCTCCTCAGAAGCTTTGCCGTTGTCACTGCTATTCTTCCGCTTCTTCATGTTAGATGCCATGAGAATGAATGAAGATGAAGGTGGAACTTCATGTTCTTATATATACAGCGGAGATCGGCCCCCGCCAACACTTCGTATTCCCCATAAATGGGCACGTATCACTTAACGAGGAAGAAAGAAAAAAAGACGTTTCAGAAAAGAACGTCCCATAAAGAAGTTCATCGTTGGGAATGAACCAAGTATTTAATGCTCTACTTAGTCAGGTTGCACGACACTAACCTTGCGCCACACTCAACATGCGCAGCCATCAAGTTACGCAGCCATCGGGCTGTACCATATCTTGTCGTGCAATACGTCAAAGTTTGGCCCAAAAGACAACACAAATGCTGCACAACACGAGTCAACAGCAACCAAACCCTAATAAGGGAGGCTCCAGTTATGGAGTATGCCCAACTCTAAAAAGAGCGAGGGCACATTGTCAGAATCAAGCCAAACCCTAAATAGGGTGGCCGATGATTAGTAGGGTGGTCGACAATCAGGTGTATAGTCGAACGCTTACCTTTCATGGCCAGGTTGGCCGTCTCTTGGTGTGAGAAAGGTGGAACTCGTGTGGATGACTCGGCCACAGTCTTACCCTTCTCAGCAGCAGAGCATTTGGGTGCCATGGCTGTCGATCGAAGTTCTCAAAGATCGAAAAAAAGAAGAAGAAGATAGGGTTTCTTTCGAGTTATCCTAAATGATGTGAAGAATGAAAGACTCAAAGTGTACAGCTATTTATAGCCCAAAACGGTTACGCAATCTATGCTGAAGAAGCGGACTCGAGTTGACTGGTGCAACTCGAATAGTTCTCTGGCGCAATCCAAACAAAACTAGCATAATTCAAAGTATTTCAAAACATTGAAGTACTTTCAAGTTTTAAAAACTTTGAAGGGGGTCTTGTAGGGCCTAAAAATTAAGATGTGACACCCATTAAAGTGTTTGACCATCAGATGGCGCCAAAATATTGTATTATACCAAATAAACAAGTTGTGCATCATCGGGCTACGCCAGCGTCAGGTTGCGCAGAAGTCAGGTTACACGAGAGCCACATGGCGCACTTCTTTGAGAAGCTGTAATGGCATCATCATTATCTGACAAATGACAGCATGGAGATTAAGGAAAATCCATTCGAATCCCGCGCAACGCGACACTCCAGAAAATTTTGTCAGCATGTAATTAATGCTGACAGCTGGTTCGCGTAATTCGCTATATGGCACGAGGATTAATCAGTACAGCACAGAGGACCTAGTCAAAGACGACAATCGTTGAGTTGTGCCTATGTGCAGCCTGACAAATTGGCGCTACTTGATCAACTCTTATTTTAAAACAGGGTGATGTGGCGCACAAGCCATCAACTTTACAGAGCGTGTCCACTACACTGCCTATGACCACGCGCATCTCAGTCAAACGATGCCACGCGTCTATAGCAGTTGGTACAAACCGCTTGCGCAGGTTGTTACGTTGCGTCCACGTGCAACCTGATGAAGCACGCGCAAGGTGATCAAATGGTGTTCATGACAGAGTAACGTGGCACACAAGCCACTAACTTTGTAGAACGTACCCACTATACTGCTTACGACCATGTGCATCTTAATCAAATGATTCCACGCATCCACAATAGTTTGTGCAACCGTTTGCGCAACTGAACAAGAAGCTTGCAACCTGAAGCACGCGCAACTCAGATTAACTGCTAAACAGTTATTTCAAGAACTCTATAAATAGAGTTTCAAATCAATCTCAAAGCATCAAGAATGATCATAATTTCCTGCTAAAGTGCTGTTGCATCCTCCAGAGGCTCGTGTCTTCGATATCACATCATCCAAGAGATAAAGTGATCGTCTTCTGATCAGATTTCTATAGTTGTACTTCCCCAGAAATCAATTATACTCCTATACTCTTTTCTTAGTTTATAATAAAACTTTTGTTCTTTGCAAACACTGTCGATCCGTTGCCGTACCTGAACTCCGTGCCAATGTCGTCGTCCTTGTACCTTGACTCCGCGAGCGCCCATCGCCGGAGCTCTGGTGAGCTCTCCACCCGATTCTCCTTCATATAGGTCATTTTCCCCAATCGTACTCTTTCTTTCTTTTTTTCCTTTTCATTTTTTTTGTTTGTTTTTTTTATTCTGCTTTTCTATAGAGTGAGGAGCCAGTGAGTCGGCCAGGCTCGACAGGCCATGGGTTGTCCTTTGCCTATATTCAACAATATTTTGGGCCAATGGTTGTGGGCTAATTTTCTTTTTAAAAAAAACTTATGAATTTAAGTAAAAATAGAAAGAAAATAGATCTTTCGGCTGAGACCCATTGGCCTGGGCCTATCCCACGGCGTCCAGCAGGCTGGGTTGGAGGGAACTTATTTTTGTATTTTATAAAATACATATAAGTGTTTATACTATTAAACTATGTACAATATTTTATATGTATATATATACTTTATATTAACTATTATTATTATTAGTTTTATTATGGTTGATATTTGTTATTAATATTTCTTAATTAAATTTGCAGCAAAATATAATATTGGCTTGGGCCTTACATATATTTTTACTTGGATTTTTATATCTTAAAATATTTTTATAATATTTTTCTATCTAGTTAAATTATAGTTTTGACTTAAATATGATTTCTCTATAGTTTCCAAAATAATTGGATTAATAGTTTCCAAATATCAAAACTATTTTATAAAAATAGTTACATATATATATATAAATATATATATATAATATATATATATATATATATATATATATATATATATATATATATTTATATATATATATATATATATATATAAATGAATTTATATAAATATTATATATATATATATATATTATATATTTTATATAATTCATTTATATATAATATAATTATATATTTATATATATATATATTCTCTTATTAAGGATTTCCTTTTAAACGAATTTCTCTTTGATTTTCATCTTGATCGTGCTAGTCGTACAATCGTAATTCGGGCAAATTTTGACTTTTTCAAATCGATCCTAGGCAAATCAGACTATCCCGGACCCAATGGCATGGTATGTTCCATCGTTAGAGGTCATCTTGCATAGTTATAACATCCGCGACTATTCTGTGCCAACGTGATCAAGTCAAGTCAACTGCAACATAAATTTAGGCAGTACACTATTGCTTTATGTTCTTATTACATTATAATGCTATATTTTATTATTTTATTGAGTATCCTGCTGAGACACGATTGTAACACGATAGGCTTGATTGTATTATTGCTCGTTTATTGATTGTTTAGTGAGTCGGGAGGAAAAATGCTCAGTAGACGTGTGAACAAAGTCCAATGATTATTAGTGTGGATAGCTAAGTTAGACATCTCATATATGGGTTAGCCGTACCTTTTATTGTGGATAGCCATCTATTATGTTTCATATTAACCCAAGCCATTCACATGTGAAAAAGTATTTCAAACATACTGTCTGTTTACTTGTACATATTCATGGCTAGTTGTCTCGTTCATACATGTTCTTGCTAATAGTTTTTTGGACATATTTATCATTTCCAGTTCATATACCTGTTTATTTATTTTCTATTGTATCTCTACTGTCTAGCTTATTTTGTATTAAATTACATTATTACAATAGGGTTGTACTTTGCTTCTTTCCTGGCTGAATCATTGCAAGTGACTTGGCATGCTTCCTACTTTAGCGCTATGGGCCATATGGGAGAGATAGAAATCTTAGAGGCTGACCTTAGATTCTAGATAGATTAGTTAGCTTCTTTTATTTTAATGTTCAATAGATTTATTCCCAAAAATTATTTATGTTGTATTATTGGATTTGTAAATAAAATAGTTATTCTAAATGAGCAATTAGATGTGATTTTTTTGTATTTGAGTTTGATATTGAGACCTAGACAATGTACTATCAGCGATGTTGTGGCGTAGGATAGACTTGGCTACGTACTCGTATTCCGAAAAGCGGGTTCGGGTCGTTACACCTCTATAAACAGAAGATATCATCTTTTGGAAGGAGAACTTCTGCATGTCCAGCAAATTTTTGATGTCTCGGGACTGATCTAGCCAATCTTAGGGTACTGAACTTCCCAAGCATGAGCACCTGAAAAGTTTATCCACAATGTGAGTGAGTATATTGCCATGTATTGGCGAACAGAACCAGTACACTTGCCTAAACCAACACTAAGTAGTCTTGTGAGCAAACATTTATTAAGAGTGATTTTTCTATTTGGGGCCTAGCATCAGTTTACAGTTCATGAGCAGTAACATTGTGAAGCATATAAACATGTTATAGCATTGTTCATGTAAATGCATCATTGTAGCAGCAATGACATTTTCATATTAAACATTTTATAGCAATTCTAATGGAAAGTCCACATCGTAGCATCATTGGTGTTAACATGTTAAGCAGTAGAGTTGAATTTAACATGTATGATAAC
Source organism: Iris pallida (assembly GCA_029216955.1). NCBI lineage: Eukaryota > Viridiplantae > Streptophyta > Magnoliopsida > Asparagales > Iridaceae > Iris > Iris pallida. Next base: position 97,762 of record JANAVB010024095.1, read on the forward strand.
ATATCACATTTAAGTAATTCTTTACAGATAGCCGACTCCCTCGTACCTACATTAAATACAGGTTATATGATATACTCTCTGCCTACGCAAAACATTCATTAGCATGCATCCTGACTACATGATCACTGGTATTATTTCATCATTTAGGACTTTGTCACATAGGACTTCAAAGGGTATACGACACGCCATTCAATAGGTTGCAAATTTGAATGAATGTTCCGATACCTCGTGCCACCAAAGCACGCTACTTTTTCTCCTAGGCCGACTTGGTCCCAGTACCCCAGGTACCGTTCAAAAAATAATTCATTGTGAATAAGTTGTCCATGACCATGTGAATGCGTGTTCGACTCGATCACAAACAAAATCGCATGGTAAAATATTTAAAGAATAATGGCAAATGTTCATCATCTCATCTCATTCAAGCCTTATTCAACGACTCATTATTTTCATCGTTACCATCATTCCACTTGGTGATCTCATCAATCCCAACCTCAGTATTCCATATCGCATTAATTCATTCATTTGTAACATTATCACATCATTCAGTTCTCAAAGGGACATGCAGCATTTCATTCATTTCATAGGGCACATTTTATTGCATATAAGAGAACGGACAGTATTTCAAATCTTCGCAATAGTTATATAAAGTGTATATAATTTAAGTGTTTTATTCATTTCAGTAGCATTTACACATGAGCAGTATTATCAATTCATTTCCAGGCATCAGCTCATATTAGTAGTTTAATGTTCCAGTAATTATCATTCAGCAACATTTAATAAGAGCATCTCAATTATTCAGTAACTAAAGCATGGGACATTTAGGGACATATAGCAACAAAATACTCTATTTTGTTAGTCATGGATGAATAGGAGAGAAGGGACAGTTCCACAAACTTGCACAAATGATCTTCCTGCACCGATCGCATATATGCTCAACGGGTCCTTCCAGAAATTTGATTTGACACAAAGCACGATATTCCCCACTGACATATCCCCACCAGCAAGCCATATCCACAACTCTTCCCATCCGGCCAACTAAAAAGATTGCATCAGTCTCAAATCTCTTGATTTCTAACATAAGTATGGTCTAACATTCTGATCGAATCTAACAAGCCAACCAAATGCTTCGTGCAAAGTGGTGCATTACAATGCTACCAAGAGATCTCAACAACGAGATAAGTGGAGTCCATCTAGATTAGTACTAGACGATCTTCATACATTTATGGACCATGATCAAACGTTGTGTTAAAGTATTCTTCCATTATAAATCGAATAAGAAGAACCTGTTTTCATGAAGAACACTTTGACTTTGCATCATGGCCTCTACGCCCTTCAAACATAAGCAGCAAAGGTATAAGACACCAGACGAGGGTTTACAACATAAAGGACAAGCTTCCTCTGCCATGCATCCATAGTTGCGATCACTTCTTCAGCCGAGATCAGTGCAAACCGAATCTCTTTGCCCATGGTCGGTTCTGCCAAACGAAGATAGGAGTTCTCTTCCATATGCTAGCACAACGATACCCATCTATTAGGTATGATTATAACAAAACTTTAATCTCCAATATTTATAGAAGGAGCTCTTTTCTTCCTCTATTGTTGGGTAGACGACTCTCCTTCTCGATGTAGATGCTGAGATCCCAACGGATCACTGACTGGAGCAGTGGCCATTGATGACTTCTGTAGAATGGGGTTCCCAACGCGAGATCGAGATGCCCAACATAACATTTTTCAGCCTAGGCTTAGGAAGCCTGCACCCTAACCCCAGCCTCGTCCCTTTCGAAAGCTCCATCATCTGTATGGAGGAAAACTGTCTCTGCTGACACAATATTCAAACATTATTTTCTCTTATCTTGCTGATTAAGTAATATGGTACAACTGCGCTCCTCTATATTTCTTTGAAAACCTTAACAAGGGTGGGTAGGTGGAGAGCTGCCGATGGTCGAAGACCCCACGAGACCACATCACCTTAATTAAAGAGATTACAGAAACCATAACCGTCCCTATATATATATATATATATATATATAGCCTAATGGCTAAGTCCATTGCCACGTTGGGGGTGGTCATGGGATCGAGCCCCAATGGGTCGGCTGGGTGGAGAGAGTATAATTAATTTAAATAATCTAACGTATGTAATAATTTAACGTAATAATTCAAATTATAAAGAGAATAAGAGAATGTTGAGAGGTTAATTATTTTTAACCCATTCATGCTAAGATCATATCGAGTTTCAAAAAATAAAAAAAATACAATAAATTTAATAAGTTAAACTTATGTTTGTGTGAATATAATAAATTTCATGATAGATACAATGTATAGTCACAAAAAAAAATGCATAAAAATGATGAAAATCGTGTAATATAGATGATAGATTACATACTGTACTATAGTTAGACAAAAATGAAGAACTAAATATGACAACATATATTTTCTTCTTCAATTAACATAAAATAAATTTATATTTTTTATTCAAAAAAATCCCTCCACCATTCAGTCAGATATATAACATATGTTTTCTTATTTATATTAAATGAGATATATATTATTTTTATTCAAGAAATCCACTCTGCTATACAATCAGATACATGTTAAACTTAACATACAGATACATGCATAATAATTTCATATGATAGCATTAATTTCAAGAAATAATATGTGTGTGAGAGAGAGAGAGAAAGTAGTACTACCCCTTATTTTTTCCAGTTTGGTTCAGTGCTAGACTACCAAATTGATGTAGCCATCTAACATAACCTCCAAAACCACAATTGTAACTGTAAAATCACCACCATCTAAAAAAGGATATAGAAAGAGAGATGAAGAAAGAAGATTTACTTACATGGGGATGATTCTTGCGCCAAGCTTTCCTCTCCTCCATGATCCGATCACGTGCTATGCCTCCAGACATTTTTTTTAATTTTTCCTTCTATATGAAAATTGGTCTAGAGTTGGTATGCTAGCCGCAAAGTATACATAGATGAGAAATAGATATCGGTAATAATGGAGTTTTGGTTAAGAGAGATATGAAAATAGTGAAATTTTTATTCTTTTAATAAAAAGAAGTTTGCAGAAAGAGAAACCGAATGCATCGTGATAGAGAGGAGGAGGAGGAGGTTACAAACCGTTTCCCATTTGAAGTAAATTGTAACTTAGTAGGATGTAAATGACTTTGTTACCCTAACATAGATATAATTTCATCTAAGAATCTATATAATCCAAATACCTATACTAAAAGTGAATTTTAGAATATTCACTTTTTTTAGGTGTCCTTTCTCCAAGCCAACCAACCGTGGCTATATAAGCCACCCAGCCGCCTGAGGGGACATTCGAACCCAACGCATGTGCTTGAGCGTCCCCCCGCACTTTCACTAAGCTAGTGCCTTAGGGACATATATATATTATATATATATATATATAATATTATATATATATATATATATATTAAAAAATTATTTTGATGTGTCTTTTCTCTTGGTCGACATGTAATGCCAAGGAGGAGATTCCTAGTGGTAGCAACGGGGGGCCCAGCACTGAAGGCGCAGGTTCGAATTTTCCCTTGGCATTTGCCAAGTCGAAGGAAAAGGTTACCTAAAAAAATATAATACATTATTATATATGTGTGTGTGTGTGTTGGAGTCCAATCTGGATTTGGATGTCCATAATTGGTGTTGTGTTATTTTATTATAACATGATTATTATTTTAGGAATCCTATTAGAGAATCCTATTATGATCTAAAGCAGGATACTGATAGAATATTTTAGGTATAATAGGATTCTAGTTTTATTCCTATTTAGGAATCCTATTGTGGTCTAGAATATAATTATATACATGGGTTAAGGGCGGAGGCACAAAGTTAAATTTGAGGTGCTAGTCCACATGAGATATAAGAGAAAGTCCGTACTTTGCTTTTAGGACTTCGCCATCAAGACAGAAGAAAGAAGATATCTAATTGTGGACTCGTCAACTTCGGTTAGGAAAATTGCTACGGGTTGGTGAGTGATTTTATTGTAATCTTTGTATTTTTTTTGAGTATTGTGAGGGTGTTGAACCTATAGGGAAAAGGGTTCAACATTATGCTTGGTGTTCGCTAGACGAGGGTTGGTTATTTCATGTAGGTTGGCCTATGTTTTTTACTGCAGCAACATCTCAGACTCGGTATTGGAGCGCAAGATAACGGTCTGATTCCCAACATCTGGTATCAAGGCGAGGTTCATTCGTTCTGGTCTGACACCAACATATGGTATCAGAGATTTTAGGGTTCTGATAACTATGTCTACGAAGAAGATGAACCCTCGTATGATTGCCCTCACAGGAAGAAAATGGACGATCTGAAAGCCCAGGAAGGATGATCTACTCTGGTGCAAGGATTTGTATCGTCAATTGGTGGGCGACTGTCACTCCCATTTCCCGTTATACGTATTTTTTAGGATACGTATACGGATTTTTGACAATTGTCAGGTGGCCCGTGTTTTGACTTATCTTGCTTAGCTTAGCCTTGGTTTAATCTTGACTTGATTTGGTTCACCTTGGTTCAACATGACTTGGCTTGGTCTTGGCACTCTTGACTTTGTCTTGGTTTATCTTGGATCATCTTGGTATATTTTGGTTCATCTTGGCTCACTTGGTTTATTCTTAGCTTGGCTTGGTTTGTCTTGGTTTGAGATGAGGAGGGTTTGTATAAAACCAACTCCTCTCTCTCTCTCTCCACAACTCTTTCATTTACTCCTCCTCTTCTCCATTACTCCTCCCACCCGCCAAAGAAACCCTAGGCAAGTGCAATCTTGCTTCATAATGGATCTCCCATTTTATTTTTTCCATTCTTTTCTCCACTTGATTCTAAGTCTCTTTAGAACTTGGCATTTTCAGTTTTGATAGATGGATTTTGTAGATCTAAATTTTGATCTTTTCTTATTTTTCTTAGTTTCTATCAATTAAAGCTTGGTATTTTCTAAAACCAATTGTCCCAGGCTGTAGAAAATTTCGTTCTATATAGTTTAGACCCTTGGAAGTCTCAATTCGGAGTTGTTTTGAGCAAATTATGGCATTTTGAAGTTTTCGGGTTCCATAGGTTCTTCTTTGTCGTTTGGAGAAGAAGAACAGAGCCTGGCGCAACCTAGCCCAGGTGCCTGTAGAAGCATGGAAAATATATATGGGGTTCATGCGGATCACAACTGACCGCATGAGTACCCTGGAACAGATTGACCCGCATAATGAAGAGCCGCATGACAGACTCAGCACGCCCCCTGCAGCCCATCTTCACCAGACTGACTTTTGAGCTACAGAGAGAATAGTTACTTATGCGACCAAGCTGATCAATCCTTCTGATAAAGCTGACAAAACTCTGGTCTGATAAAGCTTACAAACTCTGGCAAGACTGACAGCTCTAACAACTCTGACACTCTGACAAAAAGAAGATAAGTCATGATTAGACTGGACATGGCTATGCGGCCAAAAGGACTGCGACCCGAGCCGCATGAACCTTATATGGCTCAATCTATGTACTTCATGCGGCCAAGGGTAACTGCAATCTGAGCCGCATGAGCTTTATACGGCCCAAAATATAGAACCTATGCGGTTCAAAGTCCCCAAGCTACATACGGACTAAGGAAGACTGCCGCATGAATCTTATGCGGCCCAGCACGGCCGAAATCTGAAGGACTTTTGCAGCTCAAAATGACTCAAGCAGACTGATCATATCTTGCGATGAGACACGTGGCAGGCTGACCAAGTCTCAACCACCCAGATTCGCTACAACAAAATCTCAACAACCCCCACCAGCTGGCAGTTCGAGATCTAGTCTTTGTGCGCTGTGAGAGACACGTGGCCACGTGGCCCTTTTTGCGGCCCAAAAATCTACTATTGCAGAAAACACTATAAATAGCAGATACCATGCCCAGGCAAATTGTTGGAAATCCAAGGCTGGTAACCTACGAAGGGCAATTTCTTCAAGAGCATGGAGCGCGTCAGATAGTCCAAGGAGTAAGGCAGAGCTGCTACACTTTCCCGAGCCTCTATCGTCACTCCCAGAATCAAAACTAAACAATTGTACTTAGATTGTTTCCTAGGCTTTCTTTCTAGGCTTTCTCTTGTACAAGTGAGTTTGCAATCAAGTTCAATTCAGTTGTAATTTGTTGTGCTTGATATTTAATGGCAAATAGTACCCTTTGGCCCTGGCGCAACCTAGCCCAGGTGCCCTTTGGCCCTGGCGCAACCTGACCCAGCGCACCCCAGTGCCAGGCGCAACCTGACCCGGTGCACTCCAGTGCCCGACGTACCCCAGTGCCTGGCACAACCTGACCCGGCGCACCCCAGTGCCTGGCGCAACCTGACCCGGCGCACCCTAGTTCTTGGCACAACCTGACCCAGTGCGCCCCAGTGCCTAGCGCGCCCCAGCCTGGCGTAACCCCGCTCAGGCGCCACCTGTCTCCCTTGGCGCCACCTGTCATTTCCTTGGCGCTACTTGACCAGCGCCACTTGTTGCCATGATACCCCTTTCCTCCTCCATGTATGTTCTTCTAGTTATGTTGTATATGCCTGTGATCTTGTATGTAACTTGTACTTGACCTATCTTGTGATGACCCAGCTCGATAACTTATTAAGCATAACATGACTTGTTAGTATTGATCATGACATAAACATGACTTGACATGAACACGGCATGATAATCTTAATAGTGGCCCATCGAGGTGGCCTCCTAACAAGTAATCTTGACAAGTAACATGTAACCCGACATGACATGATAATCTTGAAAGGATGTTGCAATAGTACCCTGACTTGCTAAGTAATACTTTTTTTGACACCGTGGTTAATTTTCCTGATGTGATTGTACAAGCTACCTGTCTCGCCCTGCATCATGTCTAGGACATGGATTCCTGGTTACCACAGTTAGGGATTCATAATGAATCTGACTAGATTAATGACTAGATTGATCAAGTAGTTCATATAGAGATATTTTTCTAGTTGCAGGCGATCCCATTATCCCGGCCACACCTGAGAGGACTTTTAGCCTGCCGACGAGTAGGGCACATTTCTAGCCCACTATTCACTACAGGAAAAATGGTTTTTACGGCACGCAATGTACGCCGTAAAACACTTTTGACGGCGTACATGCTAACGCCGTATTAGCCCATGCCGTAAAAAGATGGCACTTCAGACGGCATAATCTGTGTGTCGTCTAAACTCTATTTTTGCGTCGTCTATACTCATTCACGACATTCATTGCGTGCCATAAAAGAGCAATATGGCGTGATAAGAACGCCGTTAGTACACATTTACGACATATTATACGTCGTTAATGAATCACGATACATATTGTGCACGCCCCAGAACAGAATACTGGAGAGCGAGGGGGAGTGACTCAGCCAGTACATATTACGGGTAGAAGAATACCGTATAATACGATCAATGCTGTTAACCAGACGGGGGGGTGCATACTACATAAAAGTCTTACTATGGTCATTACACATCTATTGTCTCAATCATTCAAACAAGAAACAGAAATATAGAACATGTAAGAAAGCAGTAAGGCGTCCCAAATGCTCAATCAAAATGTTCTTGAGATCTGGCTTTACAAAATACAGCCAGATGATGTAGTAAGTATACATAATTGTTATCAGCTGCAGTCTGACTTAATTACAATTATGCAAAAGTAAGTACAAGACAATCGACTAACATGTCGGTGCCAAACGACAAAGTATAAAGTAAATAACAAAACGAGTGGTGAAGTTAACCCACTCGAGGCCTCCTGCGATCATTCCTCTAGTATTGACCATCCTGGAGGTGGAAGTACGCTGAGTCCTCGGGAACTGGCTCTAAATCTGGCCATACAAAACCAGAGAGGTTAGACCTCTAATAGCAAGTACCACAAGGGAGCACGACATGAGAACTAAAACCAGTAAGAGAATATAATAATAGATCTCTGCTTGCTACTAGAACTCACATCACATCAAGACACTTCGAACCAACCTCCCAACCAAACAAGGACAGAAGTTGGCCCGTCATGTCCTGACATTCTGATCATCCTAGTTAGGTAACAGAGTACAGTGCACAAACAAATCATCTTGAACGGCCAATCAAATCCTACGGCTTGCTATTATGAGTCCCAAGTTATCCTGGAATAATGCAATTAGGGATTCCTCAGTTCTTACCATGTGCAAGCAAGGCTAGTCTATCCAGTCGATCAATTGGCCCATGCATGAATTAGACGAGTCCTAGCAGGACGCCCGTCAATATACAATATACAATAATAATAAAGCAGATACTGTTTCCTGCCCGTGTGGCAGATTTACAGTATCTGTGGGAACCAGCCGGCCCGTCGGGTACTACTCGTCCCAAGGGGGCTGCCATGTAAGAATTCGGAATCCATTCTCTCCATGCAATCATTATTTTATTTAACTTAATAGTCTCTACGTTGAGTGAAATCCCATGCCGTGGATCATGGTCATTCAAATGAGTACTTTCGTACGGGGTACGATATGCACAACTCTACAACGATACCAGTGCGGTTAGGTTGCAGGTCTTACATAGCGTAATGCAACAATCAAATCTATCCACGGTAATCATGCCTTGACCATAAAGTACACATGCTTCTTTTGTAGAAAATAAATAAATAAATAAATAAATAAATAAATAAATAAATAATAGATTGAAGCCTGCATGTGCATGTATGTCAATATTCGGGATCAGCCAGTCGAGTACAATAGTTCATAACATGAACGTGTCTCATTCATTTCATTCAATAAGACGACTAGCCAGTCTCTTAGTTCCAATTAGGAACGCATGATCAATTTAGTCAAGATCACAATCATTATCAATGGTGGCAAGGCATGAAAGTCAACTAGCATTCAGTGGGTCGAGTCTACAACTCTCAGGGTTTAATTCTAGTCAATCCGGGTATCTATAACTCAATTCATGACACATGGTACATCCCACGTAATAATCTATAATTAACAGAAATATCAACATATCATGATTATATCAAGTTTATGCAAAAAGGCGTAAGGATATAAAATGGACGTTAAACATCTAATAAGATATCAATATACAGGGCTATAGAAGATCCAGGGTAAGCAGGCTACTCTCATGTCAGCCTACGCTCATGCCAGCGTACGCTCAGGTCAAGCTACGCTCAAGCCAAGCTAGCGTATGGGAGTCATACGCTTCCAAAAGGCAGCGTATGAACTCCATACGACTCCTGACCATCCAAGTCAGCGTATGCAAGTCATACGCTCCCAAAAGGTAGCGTATGAACTCCATACGACTCCTGACCATCCAAGTCAGCGTATGTAAGTCATACGCTCCCAAAAGGTAGCGTATGAACTCCATACGACTCCTGACCATCCAAGTCAGCGTATGCAAGTCATACGCTCCCAAAAGGTAGCGTATGAACTCCATACGACTCCTGACCATCCAAGTCAGCATATGCAAGTCATACGCTCCCAAAAAGGTAGCGTATGAACTCCATACGACTCCTGACCATCCAAGTCAGCGTATGCAAGTCATACGCTCCCAAAAGGTAGCGTATGAACTCCATACGACTCCTGACCATCCAAGTCAGCATATGCAAGTCATACGCTCCCAAAAAGGTAGCGTATGAACTCCATACGACACCGCTTCCAAAAGTCAGAGTATGCAAGACACACGCTTCCTAAAAGGCAGTGTATGGATTCCATGCTGCGCTAAAGCGCGCACAGCTCAGTGACGCAGCTAAAAAGCTAGCATACACTGCTCACTGTCTTCTCCAAACAGCAAGAACTCTATGGTTGTACCCCAAGGTTCAAAAGTTCATAACTTGGTCAAAATAAGTCCGAATCTAACTTTCCAAAGGTCAAAATTGGGTAGGATGAACTGCTCTACGACATGGAACCATCAAATATTGAGAACAAAGGAGTTTGCTAGATCAAAACCCATAGACAACCGAAAATACAATAACTTAGATCTACAAGAAATGAACTAATGAAATCAAAAATACTAAGCACTAACCTCTCTTAGAATCATGAGAGGAAGAATATTGAACCATAAAATATGGTCCTCATGTAGAGCAAGATGTACTTGCCTAGTTGGTAGGTGGAGAAGTAATGAAAGGAAGAAAAGAAGTAATAGTGAAGAAAGTGAATGAGGAGAGAGAAGGGAGAGGGTGGCTTTAAGTAGCAAAGGGGGGTGGTAGGTGGGAGTTGGGCCGGGTTCTTAATGGGTCGGGTTGCACGGGTCCAACAAGGCTAACCCGAAAGTAAAACTAAAACAGGAATTAAAATGCAGGTAATAAAATTACAGGAAGAAATATAGAAATAAAATTGCAGGAATTAATTAGCATAAAATTAAAGAGCAGCTAATTAATTAACATGAAAATTTAAAGAGCAGATAATAGAATTGCAGAAAATAAAGTGCAGAAAATAAAAATGCAGATGATTAATTAACATGAAGTTATAGGAATTTAAATACAGGATACTACATGATAAATACTAAATAAATATTCAGGCAATATACGTATTAAAATACGCATTTCGGGAACGGGAGTGACATCTCTACCCTCCTTGAAAAAATTCCGTCCTCGGAATTTCAAATTCAAGCAAGATAGAAATATCGGGGCTAAACTATTCTAAGTACAAGTAATTCAATAAAGCAATCATTTTACAATGTCCATAGCAAGTAACATATCCATATTTAACAATCTACGTTATCTAGCAATTCTACCCATAAGGGGTTAAGCATGAGGAATCAAGACAATCAAGGTACACAGAAAAAGATATACCTTGTCAAACAGGTGTGGATACCGTGATCGGATATCATCCTCACGTTCCCACGTTGACTCTCCCAAGGAGTGATGACCCCAAGCAACACGGACAAGACTAATTGTTCGGTTCTTGAGTATCTTCTCTCTTTGGTCCAAAATGGACACAGGCTGTTCTTCGTAAGACAGGTTGGTACCAACAACCAGCTCAGAGTGATCGAGGACATGGCTTGGATCTGATACATACGTAATTGAGATACATGAAATACGTCATGCACCTCTCGTAACGAAGGTGGGAGTGATAAACGATAAGCAACATCGCCTATCCGATAAAGGATAACAAATGGGCCCATGTACCGCGGACTCAGTTTCCCGCGAACGCCAAATCTAATGACCCCACGAGTAGGTGAGATCCGCAAGAATACGTGGTCCCCAACAGAGAACTCTAACGGCCTACGATGCTGGTCCGCCCAATGACGATGCCGATCCTGCGCAACACGAAGTCGCTCTCTAATTCCCTTAATCACTTCAACCGTCTGAACAATCATTTCTGGGCCTAACATTTTCCTCTCTCCGATATCATCCCATGCAAGCGGTGACCTGCACTTCTTACCATATAGTGCTTCAAATGGCACCATCTGGATACTGGCTTGATAACTGTTGTTGTATGAGAACTCGACCAAGTGAAGGTGACTCTCCCAAGACCCTCCAAAATCTAGAGTGCAAGCTCGCAACATGTATTCTAAAGTCTGAATCGTCCTTTCTGATTGCCCGTCCGTCTGCGGATGGTAAGCCGTGCTAAATCTTAACTTGGTACCCAGACTATGATGCAAGCTCTTCCAGAAATGTGATATAAAACGGGTATCTCGATCTGACATAATACTGACAGGGACTCCGTGCTGCCTGACTATCTGTTGCATATACAACTCTGCCAACTTTTCTGTAGATTTCCCTACTCTGAAAGGAAGAAAATGTGCCACCTTCGTAAGCCGATCTACTATCACCCAAATGGCATCCTTACACTTGGCGATCTCGGTAAACCGGTCACAAAGTCCATCGTGATATGCTCCCACTTCCATTCCGGGATAGGAAGCGGTTGCAATAATCCAGCTGGCCTCTGCTGTTCTGCCTTCACTTGCTGACATACCAAGCAACGGGAAACGAATCTAGCTATCTCTCTCTTCATTCTATTCCACCAGAAGTGCTGCTTGATATCTTGGTACATTTTGGTCCCTCCAGGATGTATAGAATACTGGGAACTGTGAGCTTCTGCCATAACTTCCTGTCTGATATCTCCACTGGGCACACATAGACGTGATCCAAATCTAAGTGTACCATCTTCATGAATTTTCAACTCCTTTCTGTGCCCTGACTCACATTCTGTCCTAAGCTTCTGAATCCTTGGGTCCTGTGCCTGAGCTGCCTTGATCCTGCCTACCAAGTCGGATTGAACTTGTAGACTAGCCAGAACTCCTACTACTAGAAAGTATAACTTCTATGTCCATCTCCTGAAGGTCTTCTAAGATATGTCTCTGCGTTGTCAACATAAATGCGTCGCCTCTTCTGCTAAGGGCATCTGCTACTACATTAGCCTTGCCTGGATGATACTGAAGCTCTACATCATAATCCTTGATCAACTCCAACCCCTTCTCTGCCTCATGTTCAGTTCCTTCTGAGTAAAGATGTACTTCAGACTTTTGTGGTCTGTGTACATTTCCACTCGTCACCATATAAGTAATGCCTCCATAGCTTCAAAGCAAACACTACTGCCGCTAACTCCAAATCATGAGTTGGGTAATTCTTCTCGTGGTCCCGAAGCTGCCTAGATCATATGCTATCACCTTCCCGTGCTGCATGAGGACGCATCCAAGTCCTTTACCTGACGCATCACAATATAGTGTAAAACCTCTGGGTCCAACTGGCAATGTAAGAATAGGCGCTGATATCAACTTCTGCTTCAGATTCTCAAATGATGCCTGACATTCTGCCGACCAAACGAATGGTACATCCTTCCGGGTCAAGCAGGTCATGGGTGCTGAAAGCCTTGCAAAGTCTGACACAAACCTTCTGTAATATCCTGCCAATCCCAAGAAACTCCGTACATCAGCTACGGTCTTGGGTACTGGCCAACTCTCTACTGCTTCTACCTTCTTGGGATCCACTGCTACTCCAGCTCCTGATACAATATGACCCAAAAATGAAATATGATCCTCCAGAATTCACACTTGCTGAGCTTGGCATACAACTGGTTCTCTCTTAGAACCTGCAACACTTTCCTGAGGTGGTCTTCATGCTCCTCTTCACTAGCAGAGTACACAAAAATGTCGTCAAGAAACACAAGGACAAACTGGTCTAAGTATGGCATAAAGATGCGATTCATCAAATCTATGAATATTGCTGGAGCTTGGTCAAACCAAACGGCATTACTAAGAACTCATAATGCCCATACTTCGACCTGAATGCTGTCTAGGAATATTCTCCTTCCGAACCCTCACCTGATGATACCCTAAACGAAGATCTATCTTGGAGAAGACTCTGGCCCTGCTCAACTGATCAAATAAGTCGTCGATCCTGGGTAATGGGTACTTGTTCTTTACTGTTGCCGCGTTAAGCTTCCTGTAATCAATGCACAATCTGGATGATCCATCCTTCTTCCCCACAAGTACCACTGGCACTGCCCATGGTGATATGCTAGCTTGGATGAACTTCTTCTCCTTCAATTCCTCTATATGCTGATAACCTTGGCCTGTTCCGAATCGCCATTCTGTAAACTCGATCTGATATTGGTTTAGTTCCAGGTGCCAATTCTATGCTGAACTCAATATCCCTAACTGGTGGTAGACCTGGAAGTTCTTCGAAAAATACGTCTAGAAATTATTCAACTACCTTCGGAATTGGAACTTCTTCCATGCTTACTACTCCCTGCTCTTGCTGAGTTGCCTCTGACCTGACCAAGGTGAACCTCTCCATGCCTGGAATATCAAAAGATACACTTCCACTACGATAATCTATTGTCGCATGACTGTCTTTCAGCCAGTCCATGCCTAAGATAACGTCAAAATTTCCAACAGGAAATTCTATCAACCGGGTAAAGGATGCCCGCACACTACAACACTACATGCTAAACTAACTCTACTAACTCCCACGAGCCCATTACCAGTGAGTATATTCAACCTCCCTGGCAATGCCTCGAACGCCACTCCTAGTCGTGTCAAATTGTGCAGATATAAATGAATGGGATGCTCCCGAATCAAACAATGCTATTGCGGGATATGAGGCGACGAGAATGTTACCTGCCACATCTCCCGATGCCAATGCCTCTTCCAAGGACAGTGTGAATGCCTGCCCTCGACCTCCTTGCTGGTTCCCATGCTGTGGCCTAGCCTGGTGCTGCTGCTGGCCCCTGCCTTGATGATGCTGGGGTGGTCTATGCTGGTGTTGCTGCATCGGTGGTCCCTGCTGTCGATACATCTGAGCCTGTGATACTAACGAACGCTGCGCCAACGGCCTCACTGCCAATGCTGGTCCTCGATTACTGCCCTGCCCCTGATGCTGGCAGAGCAGGAAACTGCTGCCCTGGTCCTCCTGACCTCGAATTCATGGGACATGTGGTAACCCGATGATCTGGGTTTCCACATATCAGACACAGTCCATTCAATGTCCGACACACATCTCTAGTGTGCCCCATCTTCCCACAATAAGTGCAGCCTGCCGGGGGTTGCTGGTTCTTCCTCTGTTGCTGTTGCTGCTGCCTGGGTGGTGGTGTGCTGGCCCTCGCATCGCCACATCGTGGATACGAATGCCAGGGGATGGTGCTGTTTCGGGGCGCTGCTCCCCCTCCTCCTTCAATCTGACTGTGGGATCTCTTCTGACCCCCAGTCCTTGCCGCAAGCCTCTGAATGGTGATCTCATGCCTTCGAGTCGCCGTCAATATCTCATCAAAAGTCTGGTAATTATGCCCCTCTATCAATTGCAAGAGCTCAAGATGAAACCCTTGTTGGAACCTCATCGCCCTCTGGCGTTCCGTTCCTACCATCTCTGGGGCAAACCTACTCAATCTGCAGAACTCCGCTGTATAAGCATCTACCGTCTTGCCAGCCTGCCTGAGGCTAATAAACTTCTGTTGTAGCTCAAACTGTGCCACAACTCCATAGTATTCTTCGTCTGAATCTTGCAGTAAAATCGTCCCAAGCAACAGGACGTTGATGCCTACTTCCTCTGATTCCCACCAATCACGTGCGAGATCCTGAAGTAATAACTTCACTAGATCCACACGTTCTTCTGCCGGCACCTTAGCGGCTGTCAGAATAGCCTCAATATCCTAAGCCATGCATCTGCTGGGATGGCATCCTCCGTGCCCTCGAAACGGCGGGGGTTGTACTTGCAAAACCTGGCTGATGCTCCTGAATCAGTCCACTCCTCTTTCCAAAGCCGTCTGCAATCCTTGGTTGAGTAGTACATTCTGCTCTTGTAGCTGAGTGTGCATGCGCTGCTGGGCCAACATCTGATGTTGCTGAGTAGCCATCATCCCTCTCATGATCTCCATAAGGGCTGGTGTGTCCATCTCCGCAGGGGTAGGTGGAACTGTTGCTGGGGGTGGAACATCCGGATACTGCGATCCAGCTGCTGCTTCCACGATCACTTCTTCCTGAGTAGCCTCCTGAGTTAGTACCGGCTCTTGTTGCTGACCAACAGGGTCAGGTTGTCCATGTTGTTGCTGTCCAGCTCTGACAGGTGCGGACGAGGTGCCCCTAAGAAAAGGGACAAGAGAACAATCAAACGACCGGACATGAAGGATCAATGAAGTCAAAGGATACTGGAATGTCAAGCTAGAGTTGAGAGTAACGAATCATGAGATCAAGGGAAACATGTGTGATTGAGACATCCTATTAAACAAAACACCCCACAAGTCTGAAATCAGACCTGCATGGGCCACCACTAAAACCTTGTCACGCCCCAGAACCAGAATACTGGAGAGCGGGGAGTGACTCAGCCAGCTACGTATTACGGGTAGAAGAATACGTATAATACGATCAATGCTGTCTAACCAGACGAGGGGGTGCATACTACATAAAAGTCTTACTATGGTCATTACACATCTATTGTCTCAATCATTCAAACAAGAAACAGAAATATAGAACATGTAAGGTAAAGCAGTAAGGCGTCCCAACGCTCAATCAAAATGTTCTTGAGATCTGGCTTTACAAAATACAGCCAGATGATGTAGTAAGTATACATAATTGTTATCAGCTGCAGTCTGACTTAATTACAATTATGCAAAAGTAAGTACAAGACAATCGACTAACATGTCGGTGCCAAACGGCAAAGTATAAAGTAAATAACAAAACGAGTGGTGAAGTTAAGGAACTCACTCGAGGCCTCCTGCGATCATTCCTCTAGTATTGACCATCCTGGAGGTGGAAGTACGCTGAGTCCTCGGGAACTAGCTCTAAATCTGGCCATACAAAACCAGAGAGGTTAGACCTCTAATAGCAAGTACCACAAGGGAGCACGACATGAGAACTAAAACCAGTAAGTAAGAGAATATAATAATAGATCTTGCTTGCTACTAGAACTCACATCACATCAAGACACTTCGAACCAACCTCCCAACCAAACAAGGACAGAAGTTGGCCCGTCATGTCCTGACATTCTGATCATCCTAGTTAGGTAACAGAGTACAGTGCATAAACAAATCATCTTGAACGGCCAATCAACTCCTACGGCTTGCTATTATGAGTCCCAAGTTATCCTGGAATAATGCAATTAGGGATTCCTCAGTTCTTACCATGTGCAAGCAAGGCTAGTCTATCCAGTCGATCAATTGGCCCATGCATGAATTAGACGAGTCCTAGCAGGACGCCCGTCAATATACAATATATAATAATATTAAAAGCAGATACTGTTCCCTGCCCGTGTGGCAGATTTTAATATCTGTGGGAACCAGCCGGCCGTCGGGTACTACTCGTCCCAAGGGGGCTGCCATGTAAGAATTCGGGAATCCATTCTCTCCATGCAATCATTATTTTATTTAACTTAATAGTCTCTACGTTGAGTGAAATCCCATGCCGTGGATCATGGTCATTCAAATGAGTACTTTCGTACGGGGTACGATATGCACAACTCTACAACGATACCAGTGCGGTTAGGTTGCAGGTCTTACATAGCAATGCAACAATCAAATCTATCCACGGTAATCATGCCTTGACCATAAAGTACACATGCTTCTTTTGTAGAAATAATAAATAAATAAATAAATAGATTGAAGCCTGCATGTGCATGTATGTCAATATTCGGGATCAGCCAGTCGAGTACAATAGTTCATAACATGAACGTGTCTCATTCATTTCATTCAATAAGACGACTAGCCAGTCTCTTAGTTCCAATTAGGAACGCATGATCAATTTAGTCAAGATCACAATCATTATCAATGGTGGCAAGGCATGAAAGTCACTAGCATTCAGTGGGGTCGAGTCTACAACTCTCAGGTTTAATTCTAGTCAATCCGGGTATCTATAACTCAATTCATGACACATGGTACATCCCACGTAACAATCTATAATTAACAGAAATATCAACATATCATGATTATATCAAGTTTATGCAAAAAGGCGTAAGGATATAAAATGGACGTTAAACATCTAATAAGATATCAATATACAGGGCTATAGAAGATCCAGGGTAAGCAGGCTACTCTCATGTCAGCCTACGCTCATGCCAGCGTACGCTCAGGTCAAGCTACGCTCAAGCCAAGCTAGCGTATGGGAGTCATACGCTTCCAAAAGGCAGCGTATGAACTCCATACGACTCCTGACCATCCAAGTCAGCGTATGCAAGTCATACGCTCCCAAAAGGTAGCGTATGAACTCCATACGACTCCTGACCATCCAAGTCAGCGTATGCAAGTCATACGCTCCCAAAAGGTAGCGTATGAACTCCATACTACTCCTGACCATCCAAGTCAGCGTATGCAAGTCATACGCTCCCAAAAGGTAGCGTATGAACTCCATACGACTCCTGACCATCCAAGTCAGCATATGCAAGTCATACGCTCCCAAAAAGGTAGCGTATGAACTCCATATGACTCTGACCATCCAAGTCAGCGTATGCAAGTCATACGCTCCCAAAAGGTAGCGTATGAACTCCATACGACTCCTGACCATCCAAGTCAGCATATGCAAGTCATACGCTCCCAAAAAGGTAGCGTATGAACTCCATACGACACACGCTTCCAAAAGGCAGCGTATGCAAGACACACGCTTCCTAAAAAGGCAGCGTATGGATTCCATGCTGCTAAGGAGCGCGCATAGCTCAGTGACGCAGCTAAAAAGCTAGCATACACTGCTCACTGTCTTCTCCAAACAGTAAGAACTCTATGGTTGTACCCCAAGGCTTCAAAAGTTCATAACTTGGTCAAAATAAGTCCGAATCCAACTTTCCAAAGGTCAAAATTCGGTAGGATGAACTGCTCTACGACATGGAACCATCAAATTTTGAGAACAAAGGAGTTTGCTAGATCAAAACCCATAGACAACCGAAAATACAATAACTTAGATCTACAAGAAATGAACCAATGAAATCAAAAATACTAAGCACTAAACTCTCTTAGAATCATGAGAGGAAGAATATTGAACCATAAAATATGGTCCTCATGTAGAGCAAGATGTACTTGCCTAGTTGGTAGGTGGAGAGAGTAATGAAAGGAAGAAGAAGAAGTAATGGTGAAGAAGGAGTGAATGAGGAGAGAGAAGGGAGAGGGTGGCTTTAAGTAGCAAATGGGGGTGGTAGGTGGGAGTTGGGCCAGGTTCTTAATGGGTCGGGTTGCACGGGTCCAACAAGGCTAACCCGAAAGTAAAACTAAAGCAGGAATTAAAATACAGGTAATAAATTACAGGAAGAAATACAAAAATAAAATTGCAGGAATTAATTAGCATGAAAATTAAAGAGCAGCTAATTAATTAACATGAAAATTTAAAGAGCAGATAATAGAATTGCAGAAAAATAAAGTACAGAAAATAAAATGCAGATGATTAATTAACATGAAGTTATAGGAATTTAAATACAGGATACTACATGATAAATACTAAATAAATACATTCAGGCAATATACGTATTAAAATACGCATTCCGGGAACGGGGAGTGACACATATGTACGTCGTTAATAATATTTTACGACATTCCTTTGCATGTCTTTATTAGTCAATTATGACATTCATTGTATGTCATAAAAAGTATCATATATACATCAATTAGAACATATTATGCACACCTTAAATTCTCTTTAATTTTTTTAAAAAATTCTTTTTTTTTGTATAGTCAATTTTATATTTTGACACTCAATCACAAAACATATAATATACACTATAATAATAAAAATAATAACTTTCATTGAAACAATAATATCAAACCATCCAATCCAAAAACACTTTATAGTGAACACAACAATTGTTATAAGTACTAACTTTCATTGAAACCATAATAATGTCAAATCTTATGAATCCCAAATCATGATTTATAATTAATACAAAATATATTGATTCCTTCATTCCATTAACAGTCAAAAAATAACATAAGTAGAGGCATCTTCAATCGCCACTGCATCAAAAGTGTCCAAATCCATATAAATATCAACTTTAGAGCCTCCAGTAGAGCGCAGCATGGAGTTCAGATTAGGGTACGCTGATAACTTGAAATTTAGAGCCTCCTACATGACATCAAATTTTAGAGAGTCCTAGTCAGCACAAACCTTAAATCTAATTGGTGTCATTTTATGAATCTAATTGGTGGTGGCATATATATATATATATATATATTATATTATATATATATATATAATATATATATATAATAATATATATATATAATATATATATATATATATATATATATATATATATATATATATATATTATATATATATATATATATATATGCATGCAACAATTTGCAAATTAAATTCTATGTACAGAGACGAACATAATTCTAATCATGCATGTGACAACACTCCTGGTACGGAGAAGTTGAGATTCTTACAAGGGTTAGTTTTAACATGGTTAGCTGGAAGCTTAAGCCCAAGTCATGTTAACGTGAATATATAGAGAAATCATGAAAAATAGTCCCAGTACCTTGCCTAATCCCAATTAGACATTCTTATCTGGCCCATTCTAACCAAAAAAACAAGTGGAATTGACAGACCCAAAAAATGAGCAAGATGTATTTGATTAGAGAGAAGGAAGTCTAGCATAGGTATACGTGTACGAAAATGTCATAGGCAGCTAGTAGGCAGATGGATTTAGAAAGTAACACATTATTTTCAGATTGCTTATATAGAATATCTATTGTTTAGTTATGCATGTTTTGACCTTCAGAAGAATTTTGTATCATATTCTCAATTTAACACTACCTATTGAACGCTATAATTATCCTAATATATAGTTATTTATTCTCCTATCATTTATGAATTCCTTCTCTTAACATAGAAACCTTATAAGGATCATAACATTATACTGTGTAGCAGGTAAGGCAACATCCTCATGTAATATACATTACTTTGTTACAACAATTTAACCAAAAACTTAATCATTCAAACCCAGATGCATATAGCCCGATTATTGCCAAGAGGTTTACTTACATAAGTCTTAAGTTATCATTTAAATGGTTTGCTTCATGACCACGACACCTTTTAAAAAGGGGCAAAAAAATCCAAATCATCCAACAATCTTGTCATTTGAAACCAATAGCATAATCAAAACAGAAATTACCAACAGGTTCACTTATACAAGTTTTGTCTGGCCATGTGATTGTTAATTTCATATGACATTTTCCTTGTCGTACTAGTGTCAACTAAATCAAGATGTACTAAACTTAGTGCATATATATTGTGCAAGAGAAGAGTATTTGATGTCATCAACCAAACATTGTGCTACATGTTCAAAGGCAGTGAATGTATAAGTTGAAAAAGCTCACCACGTATATTGTGATTGCAACTCTCTTTAACTGAACTTTTCACATTTTCCTGAGACGACAAAGTAATAGTTAGAATCTTAGATATATGTTGGCTATGCCTGTCATAATGTTGAATGATTTACGGTAAACTATCAAGATTCTAAACATGCAATCCCTCAGGAAACAACATACTTTGATAAACTTAACATGTCCACTTTAGGGTACTAGCCAAAATAGAATAGTCAATGTAATAGCTACTAACAACCCGACCAACAGCTGATGCAAGTTGGGGAAGGGGGGAAGAGACTTATAGAGTAGATTGAATATTTACAAAAGCAATCCCTTGTGATGGTAGAAGGTGCCATTTAAATGGTTTCACTTACATGTTCTCTTGCAGTTTCTTTTTTGAATTTTTTTAATGTAGCACCTTACTATCAGGTTATTAGTCTTTTCCATTCAGTTATCTTTGTTGATTAAATTTTCTTTGTCAATTCAATTTCTTTGTCGATTGACTGAAAAAAGACCCCCAAAGTCATACCGGTCAGTATCAGTAGTAGACAGTAACAAATCAGGACATGCCAAACCGTATCGGCATTGGCCGCATTATATCTTATCGGCCGATACGGTAAACTAAGATACATAGGTTTATGTGTGTTGTGCTCCATATGAGTATGTGCACCTAGGTACGTTGTGATCGAGGGTATGTGTATGCGGACATAGGTTTGTGTGTGTTGTGCTCTGCCTAGGTACTTTGTGATTGAGGGCATGTCATATGTGTGTCCAGGCTATAATAATGTGCACTAAAGCATATACAAAATTTAGGCTGCAGTCCTATATCCACCATATGATATAGATAATAAGCCTGAAGACAAAATTGTATTCACAAAATTGTATTCATATGTCGACATCAAACTAAGGTCACGTGCAGATAATTTGAAATTATTCAAAGATGGAACAGGAACAAACTATAATTGAGATAACAAAAAAGCATTCTCTAGACTTAGCATAAGAATTCAAATGCATGACTGGCCTGAGACGCTAACCCAAAAATTAACAAAAACATTCTCATTTTATGTACAATGATCTAAAATTCATGCGAAGTATGAAATTCCTTTGTGCGTACCAGAGGGGGGCGAGGTTGTGGCCGGAGGGGACGGTATGGGGGGGGGACCATAAGAGCAAAATGTGTAACAGCAACCTGGACGCCTTTCCCTGAGCCTCTTTTGATGACCTAGATAGATCCGAAGCGTCAAAGCTGGCACCATTAACAATCACCGTTGCACGAAACCGTGGGTTATGGTCTGGACCGTCGTTGACACTGTACTCAGGTGCAGACCACATCCTTTGTCGGCATATTTCCTCAAGCTGAGACTTATACATGGGATTGCTTCCCTGTGCAAGTGAACACTGAAAGGAAGGTGCTGGAGATCGACAGAGGGAGTGAAGGTTGTTGGTAAACTCAACTTAATATCATACAATCAAATTCTCATCAATAAATCAACCATTAATTAAGATTAGAACATTGAAAGGGTCCAACTAGAGTATAGAATCAGAAAAATGACAACACACTTTTATTCGAGAAGTTTGGCTTGCCTATGTGAATCCAACTACTGTAGGGATAAAAAGTTCAACTTTCTGTAACTATACACATATTAAACTAAGGATACATCATACATGGAAGGAATTTTGATAAGAACTATTTAAACAATGAATTAAAAAAAACTCATTAATATCCTAAAATAACTATTAAAAAGGGTAAATTTTTATATTTTGCAGGTAGCAAGAAGATCTAAACAGAGCATCAGTAGAATTTGTCAATAACCACAAATCCTAAAAGTGCAGTTTTTAACTATTAAAGGGATAAATTGCATATTTTGCAGGGCTGGAAGTGGGAAGTGGGAAAGGAGTGGTGGTTGATCAATGGAGAGGGAAGACGTAACCCAAAGTAGAACGACAACAACAAAGCGTTTATTCCCTTTTTTGCTCAGTAATCCTTCTCTAACTACAATATAGATCAAATTTTTCAGTGTCATAACATAACAAAATATATCCTTTTGTTAAAGTTTTGCAGTATACACATACCAAGGATACATGGAAGGAATTTACACTACTGAAAAATTTATCAATTTCCATAAACCCTAAAAAGTAGTTTTTAACTATTACAAGTAGTGAACTTCAAATTCTAAGAGGTGATTGAGAAAAAGAGAGTTGTGGCTCAAAAATTATTATTTCTTAAGCATTGTTAAGGACCAAATAAGCCATCTTCATTTGTTCTTTTGGTTACGACAGCCCATAAGACATTCCTCAACCTCAAGTATCGAACTTGAGACGTACACTTCCCATATACTACTCTAGTAGGCCCCTTTGGTATCATATTCCAGTTGTACTACAACTAATTTATGCAAAGCCATCCTAGTGGTTCTTTATGTTCAGAATCAGTTGTGCAAATCCTCACCTGAGCCATGTGGCAGACCATCCTCTTTGAAGAATGAAAATGTATTGCTTTTGTTTAATATAGTAGAGTTTGTGGTATGTAGGAGTGTTCCTTGGAACTAGTTTCTAATGTGGTTTAAGACCATTTTAAATTTATTTATTTATTGCCATTAAAACTCTATTTAAATGAAACGTGTGGGATACCTATCATCCACCTTTCTTTTCTAAAACCAAAAATTAAAAAAGAAAAGAAAGATAAGGACTATTTGGTTACCTATAAAGCATTATTGCTATTACATCTTTTAAGTTTTCGTTGCAGTAATATAGACCAAACATCTCCCCATCTGATGTCAAACGTCTCAACCAAAAAAAAGTTTGCAATCAAGAATCCTAACTACATATCTCCAAACAGAAGATTTCTATATACTTTTGAGATAAATGTAACATCCCTTAAACACAATGTCGCAACCAAACACTATATTTGCAGCGTCACTAACAGCAAAAAATGTAACAAAAGATCATAATTTTACCAATCAAACAATACTAAAGAAATCACCTTTCCACCATTTGGGTCGCTCCGTGAAGCTGCCACAGCACAAGAAGCACCAATCATAGAAATCGACTTCCTTTGGTTCAAGAAAACATTACCAAAACACCAAATTTAGCCCATAATTGAAATCAAAGCCATGGAAGAACCATAAGAAGGAGAAAATTAAAAACAAAAGAAGAAAAAGAACTTACCATCTCTTGTTCTTTGATGAACCAAAATAAGAACGAGAACAGTAGGTGGCACATTCGACATAGACGGGGCCGAGTACCATTTAATCTATTTGTGAAAATGACACCAATACAAAATAATGAAAAAAATTGTTGGTGTTTTTGCCTTTGGACTAGAAAAGATAGTCCCACATCGGCTACACCAAATGGTGAGTATCTCAATATAATGCATTGCTTGTGTTGAGGTGTGCACATGAGGTGTAGTGGGGCACAAGTTTGTGCCATGTGGAAGTATTTTCCTAGAAGGAAAAAGGATTAAATCTAACAAGGATGCAAGTTAATTTTTGTTGTGCGGACTCGGACTCGGACACGGACTCCAGGATGTCGTGCATGCACGGGAGGGTTCGGGGGTAGGCGTGGACTGGCACACTTCTATGCTGATTGGGATGATCTAAAATATCAAACTCTATTTTGAGTATTGGTATTTTAGTCCCACATCGGATAGGAGAAGAGGTGAAGTCTCAACTCCACTCTATAAATAGAGCCCCTTGGCCTCCTTTGAAAAATGCACCAAGAAGAGAGTTGAGGGAGTCTGTTAAGTCCAGGAAGCCCGTTCAAGTCTCAAATATTGACTTACGAGCGTTCCAAAGTTCTTCGTGAACTTGTTGGTTCCTGGAAGCTGTTCATGCTCGTGTGGGACGAATAAAGCTTTGAGCAACGGTGGTTCATTCACCCCAGCATCTCATTCTCGCCTGTCATCGCTGCTGTTGCCTTTCTCAGTAACTTCTTTTTAGAAGCTCTACTGCCGATAGTCGCTTGCACAAAAGTCTCTTTAGATTTTTTGTGTATTACGTAAATCTTTTTAGATCCTCGTAATTCAGAATCCTCCAGGATCTCTGTTGCACATCTTCTTTAAGGTGTTGCATTTGAAACGTTGTCTTTACAATTGTTTCAGTTTCAGAATTTTCCATCGAAAATTGTGCCTCGGACTAACAATCTCAAAGCTTTATTGAGAAGATGGATAATTCTCGTGCTTCGCTCATCGATACCGGCTTTAACAAGTTGGAGAAATTCGATGGCGAACACTTCCAGATATGGAGAAAAGGTCACTTTAAATCTTCAACTCGTGAATTTTGATCACGTGCTGTCAGAAGAAGAACCGATCGTTCCAACTACTGGATCTGCTGCGGCTGTGGCCGCTGCTACGACCAAGCAAGCGAAGTAGAAGAGAGAAAACAGTATATACAAACTACTGATACTCAATTCCATGGAAGACTCTCTGGCAGAGTCCTACTCCAAGAAGACATCTGCCAAAGAGATATGGGACTCCTTAGGAAAGCTCTTAAGATGACGAGAACCGGTCCAAGATCTTATGGTAGAAAAATACCACAAGTGGACCTTCGAAGACGAGAAGTCGATGCTGCCCCAAGTGAAGGAGTTTCTGAAGTTGCGTCAGAAACTAGAAGACGAGAACATGCCCCTCGTCGACAAGTTTGTCGTTGGAGGGATCGTCGTAAAACTTCCTGCAGGATGGAGCAACTTCTATGCAAGGATGCATCGAAAGAAGATGGAAATTAGCTTGAAGATTTCTTACAAGAGATCCATATTGAGGACGAGATGCGCTCTCAACAGAAGATGGATACTCTGTCCAAGCAACTGGCGAAGGCAAATCTGGTGCAAACAGAGAGTACCAGGGGAAACACGCTGCTTTTTATCGTAAAAAGAAGGACTTCACGAATCTGAAAGTGAAGGGTCCTGCTTTCAAGCAGCAGAAGTCCAATGTGACTTGCTTCAATTGTAGCAAGAAAGGGCCACTACAAATCGAATGCATGTCCAAGCCCAATAAACAAGGTGAGCCTAGTAAGGTTTCTATGATTACTAATCTAGTTGCCATGATAGCACAGGTTGCAACTGGGGAGCTGACTTGGACTGGTGGATAGACACTGGTGTACCTGCCATGTCTGTTCAGACAAAGACTGGTTCGTCTCTTATGAGCCAACTTCAGAGAAGGTCATAATGGCAAACCAGGCACAAGCTGAAGTATTGGGGATCGGGACGGTGGAGCTGAAACTCACATCGGAGAACACTCTGACGCTTCAAGGTGTGAAGCATGTTCCAGTAATTGCTAAGAACCTGATCTCTGGAAGTCTGCTCTGCAACGCAGGCTTGAGAATGGACATCAATGCTGGCCAGTTGGTGATGTCCAAGAAGGGTACATTATTCGGGAAAGCTTTCCAAACTGAAGGAATGTACAAGATTCAGCTTGTTGTAACCCAGCATGATAATATAAATGCAATCACTTTTTCTGATTATTCTCTTGAGTTGTGGCATAATAGGCTAGGACATGTTCATTGTAAAAGGATTAACAGAATGTCTAGTCTAGGACTTATCTCCAAGTGTGGGGGTAAGGTAGAAAAATGTGAAGTATGTGCTCAGACGAAGATCACAAGGAAACCCTTTCACAGGGTCCATCGAAGCACAGATCTTCTGGAGTTGGTTCACTCAGATATTGTGACTTCAAATAATTCTCTACAAAGGCCGGGATGAAGTATTTCATTACTTTATCGATGACTTCTTAAAGTATGCTTTCGTCTACTTGCTCAAGTCTAAAGACGAAGTATTCGAGAAGTTCAAGGAGTTCAGGGCCAGGCTGAGCGGCAAACTGGACAACAACTCAAGAGGTTAAGGAGTGATCGAGGCAGGGAGTATCGGTCTCATGAATTCTTATCATTATGCAAAGAACATGGAATCATCAATGAGACAACAGCTCCGTACTCTCCTCAATTCAACGGAGTAGCAGAAAAAAAGAACAGAACGTTGACAGAGATGATGAACTCCATGCTGTTGACTGCGGGCCTTCCAAAGTGCTACTAGGGAGAAGCTGCACTAACGGCAACGTTCATTCTGAACAGAGTGCCATATGCAACTTCCGACATAACTCCTCATGAACTCTGGTTCAAAGTCAGACCTAACTTGAATGTCATTCGAGTGTGGGGGTGTCTGGCTTATGTGAAGCTTCCGGATCTGAAGATTCAGAAGCTGGGGACAAGGACTACGAAGGCGATCTTCTTGGGGTATGCCGAGAAGAGTGATGCTTGGAGATTCCTTGATATCGAGTCAAACCATATCATCGAATCTTGCGATACTGAATACTTTGAAGACAAGTTTGCAAAACACAAGAATATTGTTTGCGGATCTTCCGGAGAATGATGAGGGTACAAAGCAGAGAAGACTTTAATGAACTAGTAGTCCAAGATGAACTGTCGTCAAGGAGACACCAGCTGAACCAGAACTCGCTGAGCCGTCAACTAAGCGAACGAGGAGGCCGAAAGACTTCGGAGATGACTTTGTCACCTATCATGTGGAAGCAGATCCGCTTACCTATGATGAGGCGATGAAGACCAGAGATGCTGTATTCTGGAAGGAGGCGATAGACAACGAGATTGACTCAATCACCTCCAACAACACATGGGTATTGGTTGACCTGCCAGAAGGAGCAAGACCCATCGGATGCAAATGGATCTTCAAGAAGAAGATGAAAGCAGATGGAACCATTGACAAGTTCTAGGCCAAGCTAGTGGCCAAGGGGTTTGCTCAGAAGCAGGGGATCGACTACTTTGACACTTATGCTCCAGTAGCTCGGATGAAAACCATCAGATTGTTAATTGCTCTAGTAGCAATACACAAGCTGGTGATACAGATGATGGATATGAAAACGGCAATCCTTAATGGCGAGCTGATCGAAGAGATCTACATGCAACCACCAGAAGGTTTTGTCTTCAGAGGTCTGGAAGACAAAGTCTGCAAGTTGATGAAGTCTCTGTATGGTTTGAAACAAGCTCCCAAAATGGAATGAGAAGTTTGACAAGGTGATAAGGTCAAATGGCTACAGGGTCAGTGAAACAGACAAGTGTGTCTATACGAAGTTTGCTGACGAAAGAGGAGTAATCGTATGTCTTTACGTGGACGATATGTTAATCCTAGGTACGGATTTAAGCTTCGTCACAGAGACAAAGAAATTCCTCTCAACCAAGTTCAGTATGAAGGACTTGGGGATGCCGACGTAATCTTGGGGCTCAAGATCATCCGGACAGGCACTGGAATAGCGCTATCACAATCTCATTATATTGAGAAGATGCTCACTCGCTAGGGTATCAAGATTTCCTATTATTGATACACCGTACCGGAGTGATCAGAAGCTGGAGCCAAATTTGAGGAAAAGCGTTAGGCAGTTGGAGTACGCTAGCGTCATCGGAAGCTTGATGTACGCTACTACTGCCACAAGACCTGACATAGCTTTTGTCGTGGGAATGCTGAGTCGGTTCACTAGCAATGCAGGCGTTGAGCACTGGAAAGCTGTGAAGCGTGTTATGAGATATCTCAAGAAAACTCAGACATATGCACTTTTCTACAGCGGAGATCCTTCAGTAGTGGAAGGCTTCAGTGATGCTAGCTGGTGTTCAGATATGGAGAGCGAGTATTCCACAGGTGGATTCGTATTCGCCATGGGCGGAGCTGCTATATCGTGGAAGTAGAAGAAGCAGACTATGTTATCTCGCTCCTCCATGGAATCTGAATTCTTTGTATTGGATGCTGCTGCAGATGAAGCAGAGTGGCTTCGGGAGCTCATGTATGATCTTTCGGTAGTTGGGGCTCAGATACCGGTAATACCGATATACTGTGACAACCAGGCGGCAGCAGCAGTGGCATCAAATGAACTCTTCAACGGGAAGAAGAGAACGGTGCGGTTGAAGCACAGAGCAGTACACGACTTATCAAGAGAGGTGTTATTGCAGTGATTGATGTTCGGAGTCAGGAGAAACTGGCGGATCCGTTCACCAAGGGCCTCAAGCGCCAGCTGGTCGATGACACAGCTTGTAAAATGGGCTTGAAGGCATTCTGATAGTGTGTCTTTGTAATCCTACCATAAAGTTTTATGCTATTAGTTTAAAGAGAAATCTACTAGGCATCTAACTTTTGGTTCAAAGGAGGATCACTGACTGGGAAACTATCAGGTAACAGTGGGTACTTGTTCTCTGGAACATGAAAGGATACGGACCCATAACCACTATTGTCTACTATGTATTTTCTGCAAAAAAAACATCCTGTGGAAGGTTAGCTTAAACGCCTTAATGAGTTCTCAGGCAGAGTGAATGCCTGGTGTGCTTTACAGGAAGCATGGTAGAGCAGCACTACAAGGAGTGAAACTCCATGCTACAGTGGGGTGACTCCACCATGAGGTTCCCAGGTAGGGGTAATGCCTCGGCTTTGCAAGCCAAGTCATAGCGATGTAGCACCGCAAATAGGTAGGTAGCCTAATGTTGTATGACGTAATTAAAGAGTTGTAGACAACACTACAAAGGGGAGGATGGCCCTATGTTACAGTGGCACGACACCACGATGAGGTACCCAGATAGGGTAAAGCCTCGGTATTGCAAGCCATGTCGTTGTGGCATAACCGCATGGAAGCCTTAGGCTTCATGCTGGGTAGTTTGGCACTACAAAGAGGCTTGTGACCTCAAGCTACAGTAGTATGACACTACGATGAGGTTCCAGGTAGAGGTAATGCCTCGGCTTTAGGCCATGTCATAGCGGTATAGCACCGCAAGGAAGCGCAAGGCTTCATGCCATATCTCTTTAATAAAGAACTCACCTATAGTGTATGGAAAGAGATATCAGGCCGTCTCTTGAGGGTAAACTTGTAGACGCCCAAAATTATACACTGAAACCAGGCTGGCACAGGGCCTTCAATGTGCAGCCATAAGCACAGTTGATGTCATTATGTGAGTAGGAAGAATTGCAGTTATGGTGCAGAATTCAAGGCTTAGTCCATTCTTGTATCATGCTGTTATTTAACCTATGCGGGAAAATTCAAATCGTAGCGACATCTCTCCTAATGCATGATGGGCAGTCACTGTGGGGAACGCTCAACCCATATATTGAGATATGTATGGAATTGTTGGTGTTTTTGCTTTGGACTAGAAAATAGTCCCACATCGGCTACACCAAATGGTGAGTATCTCAATATAATGAATTGCTTGTGTTGAGGTGTGCACATGAGGTGTAGTGGGTCACAAGTTTGTGCCATGTGGAAGTATTTTCCTAGAAGGAAAATGGATTAAATCTAACAAGGATGCAAGTTAATTTTGTTGTGCGGACTCGGACTCGGACTCGGACACGGACTCCAGGATGTCTCGTGCATGCACGGAAGTGTTCGGGGGGTAGGCGTGGACTGGCACACTTCTATGCTGATTGTGGGATGATCTAAAATATCAAACTCTATTTTTGAGTATTGGTATTTTAGTCCCATATCGGATAGGAGAAGAGGTAAAGTCTCAACTCCACTCTATAAATAGAGCCCCTTGGCCTCTTTTGAAAAATGCACCAAGAAGAGAGTTGAGGGAGTCTGTTAAGTCCAGGAAGCCCGTTCAAGTCTCAAATATTGACTTACGAGCGTTCCAGAAGTTCTTCGTGAACTTGCTGGTTCCTGGAAGCTGTTCGTGATCGTGTGGGGCGAATAAAGCTTTGAGCAATGGTGGTTCATTCACCACAGCATCTCATTCTCGCCTGTCATCGCTGCTGTTGCCTTTCTCAGTAACTTCTTTTTAGAAGCTCTACTGCCGATAGTCGCTTGCACAAAAGTCTCTTTAGATTTTTTGTGTATTACGTAGAATCTTTTTAGATCCTCGTAATTCAGAATCCTCCGGATCTCTGTTGCACATCTTCTTTATGGTGTTGCATTTGAAATGTTATCTTTACAATTATTTTAGTTTCAGAATTTTCCATCGAAAATTGCCTCAGCACTAACAAAAATAAAGTTCAGATCTAAGTACCTACCGATGGCATATTCAACTTTGACGGGGCCGAGGAGGTAGATCCGAAGGAGGTGGTATCCAGCATTGGGCAATCGTGGACAGAGTGGCAGTCTCATTGCAGGAGGAGTGGATTTTGTCATCCGGGCTCCTCCTGCTATCAACCGCCATATGGGTCTGGGAATTGGCAGAGGAAACGTCCTCAATACCCAGTAGGCAGTTGATATACCCGGAGCGACATCGATGGCGACGACGACAATGCAACTCTCGTTGCCAAAGTAAAAAAAACTGACCTTCGACATCTCTATCTCTGATTTTGTCATATATAACAAAAAAATTAGGGTTTTAAATAGAGGAGAGTAGATCCTTCGGTGGAGACGGGGCCTGGATCTTCTCCTGTCCTCGACGGAGTCGAGGGGGTCGATCTCGTCGACGGCGGTAAAGAAGGAGGGAGGGGTTTCATCGTAGGTGATGTTGAAGACATCATGGTTATCGTGGACAGGGGCCACGAAGGAGGAGAAAGAAGGAGATGTAGAGGCATTGGAGAGAGGGCTTCTCCTGTAGCACTGGAGAGAGAGGGCTTCCAAAAATATACACAAAATGAAATAGTTGGGCGGGATTCGTCCCGCTAAATTTTTTTCCACTGATTTTATGACCTTCAATGTACGCCGTAAGCCAATATTACATTTATGGCGTTCAATTCATGCCGTAAATAAATATAATCGATTAACTTTCTGAGTTTTCACGACGTGCAGTACAATGTATGCCATAAATTAGTTATTTACGGCATACTTATTTACGTGTGCCTTAATTTCATGCCGTCAAAAGTCACTTTTCTTGTAGTGGTTATATGGGGCACTTCTTGAAATAATAAGTACTAAAGCACACTGCCATGTGTTGCACTCCAAGCAACCTAATGATTCTCTAAACTCTTGATAACTCTAAGCAACCTCGCCTGGATAACCTGGATAGCTACAGGGTTGTGACTCGAAAATATTTAAATGCATCTCATTAGTAAAGGCCTGTGATAACCCTAGTTTAGCTAACGATAGCAAGACGTAAGACTTGATTGGTCGTGCCTAATACTTGCCTTGTGGTTAACATAGGAATTATATTCGCCTCTTATTTTCATAATACAAGCTATTATTTTATTCTAACCATGTCTTCTTGTTACTTAATCATGTTCATTATTTATATCTTCTGTTTATTAACCTACTGGTTTTAGTTCCTTAATGAAGCCTCCCTTGTGGCACTCGCTCTTTTGGGTTCTGACCCAGCTAGTTTTGTAGCCAGATTTGGGAGTAGAACCCAAGGATCTACCTGTCTTCCAACAAGATAGTGAACACCAGACGTAAACCTGGCAACGAGTGGGTTCTTATTTGCTCTCCTACTCTATCGTAAATTATTCTTTTGAGGCATTTAGCCGTCGAGCAAGTGTTAGCTCATGTTGAAAATAATATTCTGTCTGCCTAAGGGCTGTAGCATGATTGACAAATCCTAGGGTTGATCATGTATGACTTTAACTCTGGCTAGTCTTTGTATTTTATAAGACTAGTTTCATGATCATCTGAATATGTAATGTTTGGGATGCCTTACCTTGTAAGTTTGATGATCTAATATCTTGTAAAATTTATTTCCTTG
This sequence comes from Iris pallida, assembly GCA_029216955.1. Taxonomy (NCBI): domain Eukaryota; kingdom Viridiplantae; phylum Streptophyta; class Magnoliopsida; order Asparagales; family Iridaceae; genus Iris; species Iris pallida. Next base: position 130,041 of record JANAVB010024095.1, read on the forward strand.
CTTGGGATTGAGACACTAGGCTTGTTCTTGACCATGAGAGGCTGATGGATTGTTAAACCCCCATACATCTAGACAGCCGTTATCGCACCACGAGATGGGTTGCACTTCAAGGTATATAGTGGCTGTGTCTGTCCTCCGCTCTCCAGTATTCTAGTTTGGGGTGTGACAACGACAATACGAAGCCATCGGACAAAGCTATTGAAGACTAAAAAAGACTGCATCGGAAGGCCGTTGCATTCATCTGCCAATGGCTGGACGACTCGGTGTTTTACCATATGTCCATGGAGAGTTAGACAAAAGCATTATAAGGGAAGCTGTATTCGTTGTACGAAAGGAAGACGACTGGCAACACGACATTTCTTATTCGCCAACTTGTCATCTCGAAGTACACAGAGGGTGCCTCGGTGGCACAATATCTGAACGAAGTTCAGGGTATCATCAATCAGTTGTCTGTGATGAAGATGGTGATTAATAATAAGCTTTAGGCCTACTGCTTTTGAGTTCTCTATCGAAAAGCTGGAAAACATTATGGTGTCAGTGAGCAACTCCACATCGGATAGAGTTGTCACGATGGAGGCAGTCAAAAGTAGCTTGTTGGATGAAAAGATCCGACGCAAGCAAGTTGAATCAACACAGGAGTCTGCTCTTGTGGCTTCCCATGGGAAGAAAAGACTCAAGTCACAGGCAAGGATACGAAGGAGTTCTCAGGATCTTACAATTATGGACCATAAGGAGGGCTACTATCACTGTAATAAAAGTGGTTATATCAAAATAAACTGTATGGAGCTCAAAGCTGAGAAGGCCAAAGGCAAGGATGATCTGAGGATCTCACGACATTGGAAGACATCATTATCGCAGCAATGGATGTAGTAAAATCTTGTGGCATATGTCATGACGGCGACTGGATTATGGGTACGGGGGTACGCCACTCCATAGTGGAGGATCATCATGTTATACCTCGGCGATAAGTTTGAACGTGTGAAGATGGGCGACAACAGGACTCCTGTAGATGTAGACATCGGTGATGTGCACTTGACGATGGAATTTGGGGAGAAGCTCATCCATGGGTGTGACATGTACCAAGTTTGTTCTACAAGTTGGTTTCGGTAGGGAGGGGTGGAAGATGATGGATGACATAGTTTATTTGGAGATAAAGACTGGATGCTTGCAAAGGGTTCCCAACAACTGGCTCGAGAAGATTTACATTGTGGCATGTACAAGCTCAAGTCACAGAGTTATACAGGCAGTCCATAGACACCGAATGGAGGCTCGAGGGGTGTTCGACAGCATCTGGATCGTCAAAACTTGTTGAGGAGGTTTTTTGAGATATTTTAAGGCTTACGGGGAATTCGATTCGTCGAGACAAAGCGACGAATGGAGGTAAGTCAAAGATTAAGGGCCATTCTGTCGTTCTCATGAAGTTGGTCGGTCTCTAGGTGGGCATTGCTCTACGAATTCAGTTTTGGTGATGGGTGTTTGTGTAAGCTTCACGGAACGATATTGGTTTCAGCAGTTCAAAAATAGGGAGAAGATAAAGGTTTGTAGCAAACTCAATCTGAGGCAGTGCATCTCCATTCACATAGTTCAGAGGGGCGATGTGGGTCATCATGGCATACATAGTATATGATGTTTTTCTCGAGGATGCATATGTACGGAAGAGCTTTAGTATCGGACACAAAATTGGGCAGGTTCAAGAGTTTGAATCTCAGGAGGACCGACCATTCGCTTGGTTGGGCCCGCCAAGGGTGAAGAAGTTCGACGAAACGGTAGCACGTTCCGGTGAAAGAAGAAAGTCGGAGACAGGCAACCAAGATTTACGGAGAGATCGATCGTTAGAAACTTCAATCTTGATCGTGTTATTAATATCGGCAGAATTTTAGTGGTACAAAAGGTGCTACGTATGGCAACTAGCATCGACATGAGGGTCGAGTAGCTGAAGATGAAGGAAGATGCAAAGCAGCTCCGGGATCAGAGATCAGTAGCATGGGAGAGCAGAACTCTGTCACGAAGCGACAAGTATAGTGTCTAGTTGAGAAGACATGGGATTAACACCCTCTCATCAGACTGGAGGGTGAGATTATTGGATTCTAGTCTGGATTTGGATGCCCATAATTGATATTGTGCTATTTTAGATATATTAGGATTCTTATTTTAGGGCTCATATTTAGGAAATGCTATTATGATCTAAATAGAATATTAACGAAATATTTTAGGTATAATAGGTTTCCAATTTTATTTCTTTTTAGGAAATCCTATTATGACCTACAATATGATTTTCTTATTATGTATATATGGGTTGGGGTGAAGGCATAAAGCATAGCACAAAGTTGAGATTTGAGGTGCTCGTCCACTAACGATCTAAGAGAAAGTTTAAGCTTAGGACTTTGTCATACAAGACAGAAGGAAGAGGAGATCTAATCGAGGACTCGTCAACTTTAGTTAGGAAAGTTACTACGGGTTGGGGAGTATTTTATTGTAATCTTTGTGTTTCTTCTTGAGTGTGGTGAGAGGGTTGAACCTATTAGGACAAACGATTCAATATTTTTTGTCAATCTTGTAACTTTATCTGAGTTATAGAGATTATAATTTATCCAGGTGACGTAGTCACACCATATACTTGTTTTTATCTGTGGTTGGTGTCCGTTAGACGGAGATTGGTTATTTCAGGTGGGTTGGCCTAAGTTTTTGCTACGGTAACGTCTCAGACTTGGTATCTGAGCGTAGGAGTATGATTCCCAACAATATATATCATCTATTATAAATAAATATAAAGTACTTTGCTCTGCAACGTCGGGCTAAAGATCGGTGTGGAACCAGACACTTTGCAATGGTCTATCATGGTTAATGGAGCCTTCTCGGCTGCTTCAGCCAGAAGTGTGGCCCGCAGTTGTAAAAGCATAAAAATGGGGTTCATGCGGATCATAACTGACTGCATGAGTACCCTGGAACAGATTGACCCGCATAAAAAAGAGCCGTACAGACTCAGCACACCCCCTGCGGCCCATCGTTACCAGACTGACTATCGAGCCGCAGAGAGAATAGTTACTTATGCGACCAAGCAGATCAATCCTTCTGATAAAGCTGACAAAACTCTGGTCTGATAAAGCTGACAAATTCTGGCAAGACTGACAGCTCTGACAACTCTGACACTCTGACAAAAAAAAATAAGACATTTAGACTGGACATGGCCATAGGGCCAAAAGGACTGCGACCCGAGCCGTATGAACCTTACGGCTCAATCTATGTACTTCATGCGGCCAAGGGTAACTACAATCTGAGCCGCATGAGCTTTATGTGGTCCAGAATATAGAACCTATACAGTTCAAATGTCCCCAAGCTACATGCGGACTAAGGGAGACTGTCGCATGAGTCTTATGCAACCCAGCATGGCCGAACTCTGAAGGGCCTATGCGGCTCAAAATGACTCAAACAGACTGAACCTATCTTGCGATGAGATACGTGGCAGGCTGACCAAGTCTTAACCACCCAGATTCGCTAGAACAAAATCTCAACAACCCCCACCAGCTGGCAGCCCGAGATCGAGTCTTTGTGCACTGTGAGAGACACGTGGCCACGTAGCCCTTTATGCGGCCCAAAAATTTGCTATTGCAGAAAATACTATAAATAGCAGGGTACCACACCTAGGCAAATTTTTGGCAATCCAAGGCTGGTAACCTATGAAGGGCAATTTCTTTAAGTGCAAGGAGCGTGTCAGATAGTCTAAGGAGTAAGGCAGAGTTGCTATACTTTCCGAGCCTCTATCGTCACCCCCAGAATCAAAACTAAACAATTGTACTTAGATTGTTTCCTAGGCTTTCTTTCTAGGCTTTCTCTTGTACAAGCGAGTTTGCAATCAAGTTCAATTCAGTTGTAATTTGTTGTGCTTGATATTTAATGGCAAACACGATGGCGACTCTGCTGTGGACATCCTTCTTTTCTGATAAGAAGTTGGTGACTCAATCTGACGCGTCCAAGCTCGGCTCCATACAGCAAATGCTCGTGGTTCGATTTGACCAACGAGCATTCGAAGAAATGCTCTCTGAAGGGAGCGTCAGCCCATCGCAGAAGCGAGCCAACCCAAAGAGAGTCCGCAGCATGTCGAAGAACAAAACTGTTACCCCCGACCAGGTTCTCGAAGAAGATCCTTCTACGGCCCAAGACGGTGGTCAAGACTCTCTTGTGACCTTGCTTTCGATCGCATATAACCCCACTGTCCCCAAATCCAGCAAAGGAAAACTACGATTTGAGTTTTTAAGGGCATAAAGGAAATCCATGCGAACGAGGAAGAGGCATAAGAGAGATGGGCAGATGACACATGCGGCAGCCATCTCTGGCCGCAAACAGATGACTCATGCGACAGCCAACTCTGGCCGCAGACAGATCGCCCATGCGACAGCCAACTCTGGCCGTAGGCAGATCGCCCATGCGGCAGCCAACTCTGGCTGCTAGCAGATGGCCCATGCGGCAGCCAATCCTGGCCATAGGCAGAGTATCTCATGCGGCCCTATCAAAAGCTCTGTGTTCGACCGTCTCTCATACGGGCCTGACACTATACGGTCCATTGAGAATGTGGGATGTATCAATCTGGACTCTTTCTACTATACGCCTTCGGGTGCTAAGTCAAAGAAGTCTAGGGCAGTACGGGCCCAACAAGCCAAGTCAACTGTCCAAGTTGTTGACCGTTAGCTGGAACCGTTAACTGTTATACGGGCTCCTGATGGAAAGTTGTACAGAACCACCCACGTCCAGTCCCCCAGGGCTAACGGACAGGGTGGGTCTCAAAAGTCTCCCTCCAACAATCGAGAACAAGTGCTTTTACTAGCCTCAGATCAGGGAGCAAACATGACACCTACGCACCCGTGTGCGCGGATACCCGAGTCCACAAATAGGATGCAAAGGTAGGTCAATCCGCTACCGACTTGCGAGAGGTGATTACTCATAAACGTAAGGAGAAGGAAGCAACCTTGGCGTGCGATGAGCCCCTCTTGGGACATCGTTGCACCCAAGTCATCATCAACTGCTGCTGCGACAAGTCGGCATCACCTGAAGATCGGCAGTCCATTTTCCAACGACTGTAGCAGCCAGCACATTTCCAACAACAACTTCAGAAACAGGTGTAAATTTTGACAGACGAGGAATTTTATGTCGTCTCCTGTAATTCAACCCGGAAGGTTCTTTCCGACAAGGAGGAACTTCCAGCCTGGCAATCTACGCCATTATACTACACACCAAAATGACAAATTAGGAACACTATGCATTTTTTACTCTGGAACACTTATTTTTGTACCTAGGTGTTGGAACGGAACAAAAGTGTTCCGAATCAGAAAAATGTTCCTAACATATTTGATTTTATTTTATTTTTAAAATTATTTATTTAGGTAGGCTTTTATAGCATTCCGAATGCGTTTCGAATTGAACATATAACCATCTTAGTTATTAGTCCAATCCAACAAGAAACCCTCTCTCTCTTCCCTCATATATGCATACCCTCTCTCTCTCTTTCTCATACTCCAAAAATCTTTCTGCTTCCTCTCCGGCGAGATCCCGACGAGATCTCGCTGCGATCACCGTCGTCCTTCTTGATCTCTCCAAGTTCTTCTTCAATGACTGGTATTGGACTATCGCTCTAGTACGAGGACTGTGGAGCCCAGATGAAGAGCTTGGAGGAGGTCCAATAGCACGTGGAGCTCACTACCCACACCAACTTTTCTGAATCCACCGATGTTTTCCTCAACTTTGTTTACTTTCACTGCGGAAAGCCATGTCAATCCAAAATCGTAACCGAAAAAAGCCCTAACCTAAAATGCTATCTCATTTCTTGATTTGTATATCTAGGATTTTAAGATTTATGCTTTTTGTGATTTCTGAAGGAAATGGATCTTCACACGAAGAGGTTGACCGTGCACGCAGAGTTCGACGACATGAAGATGGAATGTTCGAAGCTGATCAATCTTGAGGCGACGAAGAAGAGCGAGGCAGAGAGCGGCGCGATGGTGAATTAGTCAATCTGAAGGTAAGATTTCTATTTGTTTCTTTAGTTATTGTGGAAAAGGTTTGACTTTTATGTTTGTTTTCTAGTTTATTGATCTTCTTAGAGTTTTATCATTCTTACTTGTTTATATTGTAATTCATCCCCTTGTGGTATATATTTGAGTTTATCATTCTGATTTGGGTGTACTGACCTATTAGACCGTATAGCAAGAGTATCGTTCCCTTGGCTTTGGTAGGCGAGCAGTCCTCCTGCCTTCAAAATCTTATAATGGTTTATGGGGGAAATTGTTAGTTGTACTTATTTAGAAGACAAAACATGTACATAGATATGTCTATACTATAATTAGTGGATAATTTTTACTTAGCATCTTCATGCAATGAATTGAACAACAGGGCATATGATCATAATTTGTAGGAAACATGTTACATGGTTATTTGTCAAGGTGCTTCGGTATTGTGGACGGTTATCTTCGTTGAGCAGGCTAGCAGCAGTGGCAACTTCGAAGGATTGTAGAGCTTAAGTTTAATCTTTGCCTTGCTTTTTTGTCTTTGTCATGTTCTTCTTGACTCTCATGTCTTCCTAGGTGACTCTCTAGGAGACATCTTCTTCTTCGCCATATGCATCTTAACAAATGAGTTGTTTATCCTGTAGATATCAATAACCAAGTAGAATGTTATGAAATGATAATGGACCACTCCTATTAGGTTCTCGGTTATCAAGGTCCCATACAGGTCTTCTTCAGGAACTTGGCTCGTAATTTGGTAGAATGTTCCTTTCACCATTAGCATTCTACTAAGGCTGACCTTTCAAGATTTTCCTTTGAATCATTAGTGATTACTAGTTGATGAATTACCATTGAAACAAGCTAGAATGAATTAACTGATAACTAAAGAAATAAATTATGAAGGCATGGATAAAATATGGAGTATCTGATGGACTTGATTGAATGTCAACTTGATGATGAATCCATATTCCCGCAACTAGTGTTGCGACCAGTTCTCTACTTAAGTGTGCTATTAGTTTCCATTTAAGCAACTAGTATTTCGACTAAATGATACTATAAAATGGTTATTTGAATATAAAGTTGCAACCTTTATATCTGAAACATCTAGAATTTGGAACTAAATTTAATTACATTCTGAAAAGCTTGATAGCACTGCATAATTTCAGGGGCCAAATTTAAATTTGAGTGAATGATTGCTAATAGACTCTAAATGGAAGGATATATTAGAGTCCAAAGTAAGTAAAGTGGTACATTAAGGAGATAACAAACTAAGAAAAGTGATGCAGATGCTCTTTTGAAAGAAAAATATGGGATAATCTGTTGAGTTATGGCTGAAGGTGACCTGTGAACTCTACACTCTATTTCACTTGTTAGATGATGGAACTTGCACCGACCCATTAATACTTGCAGAAATTATGCATAAATTTATCTGGTGATGACTTCATAATAATCTTATACAATGATGTTATGTGATTACGAAATTCTTTTAACCTATTATGGGAGATTCATTTAGTTGATGGAAACAACTAATTACAATATTATAGTTTTGAGCTTGCTTTGCCCATAGGGGACCAAAAAACATTCTTCTATTTCATTACATTTGAAAGGTTGACAAGAATAGCTAATCAGGAAAGAGATGCTTAATATAGCATGCATAGTGATCAAAGTTGTTGCATAAATTGACAACATCGGAGAGTCTTATATATGGCTTCAAGCCAACTTCTGGACGTTCTCTAATTCTGAAACTTTTGTCCTGGTGCATTTTGATTTGTGAACCAATATAGATCTATTGTTTGTATGATTCACCTATCACTTTTACTTCATATTTTTATGGTGATATGGTAGTGCCACATATATGTTCTTATATCCACCTAGTCATACTATTCATTTCTAAGGTATTTTGCTTCATTCTGTATTATCTAGTATGTTATAGTATAGTTAGATCCCATCTTCGCTACCAACTTCAATACCCCCCTCCCAACACACACCCCCACCCCCATACACAACCACCACCACATGAAAATTAATGTGCACATACATGTACAAACAAACTCACAACACCTTACGTTGATGCATTATTTCTGGGCTTTTGATAAAAATTAAGACTGACTTTAAAGTTTCTAATTTGTTCTTTTATACTTTTGTTAAGACAGCAGATTTTGTATTAGCAAAAGTTCTTGAGCACACTTCACTAACCCATTTGGCATTCCTTGCAGTATCACATACTTCTCCCATGCTACAGGAATTTCTGTATCACTCATACAGGTATCCTATACCCCCCATAGTCATACATCTCATACAACTTTCTAAGGACACACCACAGTTTCCCACCTGCACATTGTGCATAATTATCCCTACACACACTAACACACATCCTTGCTATCCCTTGGCACTGTACACAGACCCCCATACACATACGCACACTGTTGTCCAGGAAACGCATACTAGATGCTACATTATAATCCAAAAAACTTTTCCCACATGCATGAATACGACACAAAATAATATGGACACGACAATGCAAAACAACACCACATATATTTATATATATATATATATATATATATATATATATATATATATATATATATATTGGAACCAGGTAAATTGTTTCTGGAATCGCTCCCACTGGGATTCGAACTCCTGACCACTCGGGCCGCATGCATCTCTCTTAACCACTAGGCTAGAGGTCATTTGCTATATATATATATATATATATATATATATATATATATATATATATATATATATACCACACACACACATGAGTCCAATTCTGATGTGCATGGTATTAGCGATTTGTACTGAATCAAGATATGTATGTATTACCAAGTACGAGACTGTGAAGTTTGTCTGTTATGCCCAGTTTTGAATTTTTTTTTTTGGCTTCAAATAACCATTTTGCCCAGTTCTATATGTATTAGCGATTTTCTAATTTTAACTTGTTTTATAATGTTACATGCAGGTGTTTCTAGTTGCCATTGTTCAAATCTCCATCATTCGGTTGGAGAATAATTTTGGGATCATGTTTCGAAGAACTGATTTTTGATGAGACAGAGATCCAGGTAGGTTTACTATCGAAGTTGGGTCATCCATCAGTTCATCTAGGAGGGAGTCTGATGGTGCTTGATTTAAATTGCCTTATTTTAAATATTATGAACTAGAGATGAATGCTATCATATTTTGTACTTCTCAATAATTTTGAAGTATTTCAGTTTGTATGGTGAATATTTGTGACTTGTGCGAAGATGTATACTGCAATTTCTCTTGTGATGTTTATATTGCCATTTCGAAGGAAATTTTTGACTGGTGTGTCGGTTTGAAATAATCTATTAAAGTGTTATCTGTTTTAAAAGAGTAACATTGTGGATCTCTGCAAGAGATATTTTGCATGTGTTAATAAGCTGCTCATGTTTAAGCTATTACTTAATTTGTGTCTTTAGCCTAATTGTGGTTCAAACTAAAAAATGGAATACAAAAATGAAATTAAATAATAATCAGGAACGTTAATAAAGTGTTGCAAAATTAGCAATAATAGTAATGCTTTAGGAACGAGTTTAAAGCGTTTCAAAATGACATTTAGAAACGTTTCAAATATGTTCCAAAAATCTAGAAACACATTATATATGTTCCAAAAATCTAATTTTGGAACGCCTGATAAATGTTCCAAACTAAATTTAGGAACGCTGTATAACTGTTCCAAATATTGCAACGCCACTTTTAGGAACGGTTATGATATGTTCCTAAAAATATTAGGAACATACAAAAAATGTTTCTAAAAGCCTTCTTTGGTGTAGTGTTACAAGGAAACTCTCGTCTGAAGGACTGCCACCGGCAACCACAGGGGGTGTCTACCTAGGCACTCGATCCAAAAAGAAGCTTTCAACACCTGGGGGTACATCCTTGACCTCCCTGGGGGTCGATGAGGCCAGGGGTAGCAGTCCCCTCAAAGTATGCGATAACCTGGTGTTCTAAGAGCATACACAGGGAGTAACGATCCACTGGAATTACGCAATAGACGTGGATGTCCCTGAGGATGACCACCCTCGCCAAGATGATGTGGCTTCCTCCACAGGGGGTTGCACCCCTTCCGAGTCCGAGGAGGAAGACATTTCGACATTCTCCGACGATTTCTCGGTACGAGGATATGACACAGAGAGTACCTCTGTTACGATCCCTTCCACCTCTACCCACGTACGGACAGTCTTTATGGCCGACGATGATCATGAAGCGCCTACTGACCGACAACGTCTAGAAGTACTTGAAGCCATGCTCATGTCCTTGGTCAAGTCAATAGACGAAATCAAAGCTGCCTTACCGACTCAACCAGTAAGGACGCCTGGACAAACAAGCTTGAGACCCGCAGTCAACGCGGACTCCAACACAACCGCTCCTCTTTTGGATGATAATCCTAGGAGTCTCCGCTCCTTCAGCTGTAGATGAAGCAAGGGAGGCAAGGAGGAAAGTCCAGGAGCTTCGGGTAATGTTCAATGCCCAAGATTCCTTCCGGGACCTGAGAATACGGCAGCTGTATCCCGTTGTATGGAGAGATGTGCCTTTTCCACCACGGTACAAGTCGTTTCATTTCGATTCATATGACGGAAAAACCTTTGCCAGTCGGTACATGACTTATTTCGAGGTCACAACCGACCACTTGTCGCATAGTGATGCCATCCTCACACGATTATTCATCGGAGCATTGGAGGGGATCGCGTTCGACTGGTACCGCAACCTTCCGAACAACTGCATCAAGTCTTTTTGCAGCCTCAAGCACATGTTCCTATAAAGATTCTACGAAGTGGGACATGATGTGACAATGTCATCCCTCATGGACGTCGTTCAGGGGGAGAGGGAGCTGACAAGGAACTATATCGAGCGGTTCCGCCCAACTGCAATGAGATTTCCCTATGGCAATCCTGAAAGCTCCTTGATTGAAATCTACCAGAAGAAGTTGTTCCCTGTAATCAGCCTCTGGATGGGTGAAGATCAGTTCAGGGATTGGACGACCATCATCATAAGCGCCACTAATGCGGAGGCAAAGTTAAAGAAGGCTCGCCAGCTGGGATTACACATCCTAGATGGAGAGGTCAAAAGCAAACGTCCTGGTACCGCCTCCAATAACAACAACACTGACGGCACCTCCAATAACCAGGACAATAAGGGCAAGCAGGCCCTGGTCGCCGGTACGACCAAGAAGCCTAAACAAAAGTAGGCAGAAGCTCAGCGGCCCCAGGTCAATTACTCATTTGAAGATAGTGATGTCAAGCCTATCTTCGACATGCTCTTGTAAGGGGACAGGATCCAACTCCCCACCAAGGCGCGAGCTCCGAGCGGCAGAGATGGAGGACCCAAAATACTGCCATTTCTATCGCTATGTTCATCATGCCACTCAAGACTGCTTTCAATTAAAAAGCGGTACATCTAGAATCTTATCGACTCTAAAGCTCTGTCACTAGACTTTGAAGAGGTTACGTGACGGCAAATATGGTGTCAATTTAGTTCAGTGACTTTCCTCCAACAAGCACTCAAGACGGGGTAATACCTATCCCCCGGGCAACGATGGAGGTTACTAATCTTTCCTTCGTCCGGGACCAGACGACTGGCTTGGTACCTCTCACCACGTCATGAGGAGAGATCATGTGGGTGCACCCCGACTTAGTGCCCGAAGTTACCCAGGACAACAAGAAGAAGGGCAGGAAGTCCAGATCCTGCCACACAATTTCAACTGAGGCTGAGGAAGCGGCGGTCGTTGTTACCCGGTCTGGGACACAAGTCTAGCCCACTCCGGGTAGTTCAGTTGAAGACCCTCAACCGGCAACGCTGCCTGCCACTGATGTTCCGGGGCTATCTCAACCTCCATCGGCAGACAGGGCCAAGCCGAAGGTAACCCGCTTCGACAGGCCGCTCCGTAAAGATGTACCTCAAGGGCTGGAGAGACCTTACAACTTTGACATATTAGCACAATGGATTAATATGTCGACAAAGTTGTCGTTATACGAGCTCCTAAGGCTCTCCAAGGATCTTCGTGTTGCATTGAGCGAAGCGTTCCAGAATGCTGACGCTTACTTAGCCCAGGTCAAACCTACAGGGGAAGACTCATCGACAGATCTCCAGGGCAGCAACTGTGCGGATGTAATACCGAACATCGTATTCACCCTACAGGATATTCTGATCAAGACCAACATACATGATCGCCCCTTGTATTACACTGGATACATAGGCGACATCAAAGTGGATCGGATGCACATCGATCCTGGCTCGTCGATAAGTATCATCCCGAAAAGCTTGCTTCAAGTCCTCTGCATCCCTATGCATCGGCTAACGGCGACCAACACAGCCATTAGCGGTTTCAACTCAGGAAGGAGCTATCCCTTAGGAAAGATCCGATTGAAATGTCAGATCGACAACCTGAGGACAGAGGTTACCTGCTACATCATAGATGCAAATACGTCCTACAACATCCTCTTGGGGCGTCCGTGGATACATGACTATATGATCGTGCCATCCACCCTCCACCAGTGCTTCAAGTATGTCAGTAAGTATGGCTTCGTGAAGACTAAATTCGTCGACATCGATCCCTTCAAAGGGGCTGAGCCTTATTACTCTTCGGAGACGTTTCTATATGACGAATCCAAGAAACACATAACTAACGAACTGGAGGCCGTCACAGGGCCAGAGGAACCCTTGAGAATTCATCTCCAGGCCCGTAAATCGGGTAAAGATGCACTCCTTATCGCAACTTTGCATAAAGAGGTGTCCGGTTCCC
>JANAVB010024096.1:0-25271 GCA_029216955.1 Iris pallida
TGTTGGCATCTTGTACATTTCTCACTTTTCTCAATATAGGATTAAGGGAACCAAATTGGTCGATCATTTCAATGGTTGCACCTGCACTACTGTTTATTCTATGTATTGGCTAGTTGCTTGATTGACATCCATTGTTTTTATTATAGGCTCTTGTTTTCTAACACTTAGTTCTCTATTTATTTAGGCTGTTGACAAAGTCTAGATCTTGATATGATCTGATTTTACTATGAAATGATTGCTCATACTAATTCAAAGTCTTGGAGCACCATACCGTTCACTTCCTCTGCTAGCCTATATAATATATATATATATATATATATATATATATATATATATTATATATATATATATAATATATAAGAAATAATCAATCAGTCTACACGAATATTCGAATGCAAGTTCAAGAAGTGACAAGTTTTTTTCTTTACGTATTCATCTAGAATTTAAGGTTTAGGGAGTCTATTTGTGTGGATGCCCCACCTCCACCTTTCATGGAAACAACGGGACCATGATGAGATGTTTTACATATGAGACCGGGGTCTAGAAATAAAACAATGATAGTGATATCGTCATGAAAATGTCTCCTGACCCCACGATCAATCCTCTTCAGGTCAGAGTATCTCAATTCTCTTTTCTCCGTTGCCTCTCACAAAGCTGCTTTTATAAGCCTACTTGCTATTCCATTATGAGGAGAGTTGTCAACTATATCCACAGCTTCTTCATTGCTTAGGTGCTCCCACAGTCCATCAGATGCAAGTATCAGGAACTGATCTTGGGGTGATAGTTGTGTGTTGCTATAGACAGCGAAGCAAAAAGGATTGATTTATGGAAAGGCTCGGGCAAACGAATCCTTGAAAGTAGAGGTTCCCGGTTGAACTCTGAATCCTTCAAATAGGCATCACCAATAGATCTGGAAATCTGTATGATGCCCTTCACATGCCAAACCTTATGCTTCAAAACTACAATTTGTGGATCGTCAGGATGCAAAGACCACAATTCCTCCCTCACAGATTGGATATGCGCATTGTGCTCAGCAAACATCTGAACAGCTGTAACTGCACTTTCACCTTTCACCCATCTCCCTAAAACTGTACGAGAGTCTACCGCATTTGCAACGTAAAGTATACCACTACATATTACACCAACTAAACAACATGAACCAACTGATGCAATTTGAGGCTTACGGAGCCATTGTTCTTTAACAACAGACAGAAAATCCTCTTCTTTGCTGAGTAAGCTTTCCTTATAACATCAGCTAATATCCCTTGTTGTTCTGCTGGAATATATATATATATATATATATATATATATAATATATATATATATATAATATATATATATATAATATATATATATATATATATATATATATATATATATATGTAAGTTTCATTTCAACAATGCACATAACTAATGTTGAATCTAATTATGAGAATTGACTGATGATAAACGCGGAGAAGTCTGCTTTTGGTCAGGAGAAGTGCTACTATTGAAAAGTCTAACCAGTTTTTACACTTTTGAAATGATCTAATTGCATATTTATATTTGCTGCAATTCTGTTGGAGATGAGGCATTTATTTTTTTCATCTTTCCTTTTACTGGGTTCAATATACATATACAGGTCCAGTAATCTATTATCATTTGTAGTTGCAGGCACTAGGTGTAGCTGGTCTAGTCTGTTGCTTGCCTCAATAATTGATTCACATAGATAAGTGCATCATTTTTTTTCTTGGCTTGATGTTAATTAATGAAGTGCTGATTCTTATAACCGATAATTACTTAATAGGAGCTTTTGTTGTATTTTGGGTTGATGTTAATTAATGAAGTGCTGATTCTTTTAAGTAAAATTCATTGCTATTGACGTTGTATACAAAATAACTTTTGGATTTTGATGTATTTTTACTGATCAGTGGCCCTTAACTTACACATGAATGTCTCAACCATGTAAACATTAAAGATTGATCTCAAAACATGTCCTCTGTTCAATTAAGCATGCGATCCTGATGGATTTTATTGATCGAATTCTTGACATGTTTCGATAAAATACAGGCTGTCGGTTCTACTAAGGATTGTTTATTTTTTTTGTTTTCCCCCCAGGATATCTCACCCCAATGTTTATGAAATGTTGTATGATTCTTGTAGAGCTACATATTGGAGTCTGGTAGGATTTCATTCCTATGTGGAGAATGCCATGGAGTATGAAGAGCGCCATTAGTGTGTTGGGCAACAAAATGTGATTGTTTCGAGAGTCGTTGTCGGAGGTATATCAGGGCCATATTTGGATTAGGAGTACATTAGAATTATACCTCCAGTGTAGTCCGAGTAGTGTTTCTTACTTAATTTTTTTTTCAAAAGCTATGTGTCATCGAATTTTTTTACATTGGCAGTGTAATGTTAGTGTACTGCTAGTATATTGGAGTTTGTTTCAAATTTTCAGCTGATTTTCTGTGGAATTTTTTGTTCCCTAGTATAATGTTGTTAAAACGGTAGTACACCGACAACTGTCGACGTTGGGGCTCAGCAGATTTTGGTCTATTATAGGCCTTTCGATTGTATCCGTTGGCTGTGATTTGCTTAGGATTTGTGAGGTGGTATATCAATTAACCCTAATCTAATTTCTGAAGGTAATGTGGCTGAGATTATTCAAAGGATTTAACTTTCGAAGAAGGAGAAGAACTTGATCCTCAGTTGGATTATATGCAGGTATTTGCTCAGCTGGTATATGCAGGTATTTGCTCAACAAAAACTTACAAAGGTAATATAATTCCTTACAAAGGTATTTGCTCACCAAGGTATGAGCCCCAAATTATCCAGTTATTACCTGACCACTTCAAATTATAGTTTTCTTTTGGCATGTCTTGACATTTGAGACTACTATGAACACATGAAAGCTAGTAATAATCATATATTCATATTGATATCCATGTCCATATTCATTGGGATGTTGAAAAAAAAATTCTTATCATTTATCATATACCATATATTCATTGGATTAAGGAATAGGCATATGATATAATGCTAAGTTTGGCAATTATGCATTTGTTGTTGTGTAACATTGACCCAACAATCAGGCTCATGAAACTGGGTAAGAAAACCTAAAGATATACGAAATCATCTTCCAAGCTCCCATAAAATATTTGAGGTTGGGAAAATTTGAAGTTGGAAAAGCTTAGCTAAGTGGAATGTTCTCCCACATTTTTTTTATTTCTGTTGTGGGGGATTGGTTTGGGTGAAAAGTGTCAATTGTGTTCGCATGCGTTGTGGATGCTGGATACAATTGAATTTGCTTTGATGGTTGTTTTTCTTTAATATACTATTATGATGGCATAAGGTGTTATGTACCGATGAGATTCAATGCGAGGACTTTAGCTTCTAGTATAATTTTGGCAGCTATCTTTTATGTAAATTTATTGTATAATTTATTTCTTGTATCATGCACTTTTTTGCTTCAACTATTATGTCACATTTGCTGTTGTAGTGCTTTTAAGATATGGCTTGCTCAAAGGGAGATGAAGTGGAAAAGCCTAACATGGAAGTGTGCGAAGGTATGTTTTAATTTAGGTTTCTTTAACAAAAAATGTGGTAAGTTAGCTGTTAAGATGGTTCTATATATTAATGTAATATTGGTTATTTTGGTATAACATTATGTTATAGTAGTTGATTTTATGTTTATTTTTTTGTAGTTTGCTGGAAAAAAGGATTACTCGATCAGAAAAATTGATGAAATGAGATGAGATCTAGATGGCCAAATTTATCCTAGATACTGTTAATGAAGATTTTATGTAAAAATGATGCATTAGAAAGTTTCAGAAGCATTGTTAATGTATGTTGAGAATGTTTGAGACTGAAATAATATTGTTATTGTTCAATGTTGGCACTTTGAACAATTATGAAATAAAATATTTTTTGTTGGTGTTGTAAAAAAATTTTCTTCTTTGTTTTTCTTATATGAGATATTGTATACAAAATATAAATTGTGGAATATGGATGCAAAAATGGGTACTGTAAAAAATGACGAATATTTGATGACACATAAAAGTCATCTTTTGTAAATAAAGATGACACATAAAAGCCATCTTTTATAAATAAAGATGACATGTGTTGAGTTATCATTGATTTTTTATGATAAATAACATTTTTTAAAATAATGATGACGCATAAAAGTTATCTTTTGTACATAGAGATGATACATAAAAGTCACCTTTTATAAATAAAGATGACGCAGAGAAGTCATATTTTGCAAATAAAGAAGACGCATAAAAGTCATCTTTTAGAAATAAAGATAACTTGTTTAGCTGTCATTGATTTTTCACGATGAAAGTCATCTATTATAAATAAAGATGACAAATAGGAGTCATCATTTCTAAATAAAGATGACATATAAAAGTCATCTTTTAAAAGTAAAGATGACGTGTGTTGAGATGTCATTGATTTCTAATGATAAAAATGACACCTTCATAGATGACAGCCAAACAAATGTCATTAGTTAGCATATTTAGCCGTCATTGTTATCTATTTCTTGAGAATATTACTAACTCAACTAGCGATTTGCAATAGAGTTTTATGATAGTTAGCATCTCGCAAGAGAATTGACATAATAGGCATCATAAGCAAGTCTCTATTTGCTTTGGTGAGCCGATAAGCACTACACTGACTCTATGACGAATGGGCCTTCAAATTTAGCTTGAAAATTGCCCTAGCTTTTGTGCACCATGACCATAGGTCTTCTTAGTGCTAAGATTATGCCACCATATTAGATACCATTTCCTTCACCTTTTTGTTAATGGCTTTGAAGATATGGGCTTAATATAGCTCAATGTGATGTTGCGTCTGTAGACGCTTCTCATCAAGCGCATCTAACTCTTGCAACCATAAACGATCATTGTCTTCGGTAATCAATTCGTTGGACAGAGCAGCTTTGAGAGATAAAATCTGTATTTCGAGAGAAATAACGACTTCGCATCCGTAAATAAAAAATATGACAGATTGCCAATTAGAGTTCGTACCATTGTTTGGTAAGCCCATTGACATTCACCAAGCTTCATATTTCAGTCACGTTTATTAGATGAAATGAACATCTTGAGTAACTTGATGATGGTCTTGTTGAAAGCTTCTATTAACCCCTGGGCGGTAGGATTGTATGTTGTACAAGCAATGTTCTGGATCCAATTCATATCGCAAAATTGATATAACATGGGGCTTACAAAGTGTGGCCCATTGTCACGTATAATCCTTTGGGAACGTCGAACCCCTTGACAGTAGGATTGTATGTTATAGAAGCAATGTTCTTGATCCATTTATGTAGCATTTGGAGAATATTTTTATTTTATTATTAAGTATAAAAGTGTTAAAATTATTAATTAGGGTTTTGCCTTTGGGATCACAAGGGTTTGTACCTTTTCCTATATGTGCAGTATGATAATTTTAGGTCATGCCTAGTTACTATGGTCTCTAGATAGCCTCAGATATTTTATTTTCTTATTTTAGATTTTTCCAGACTTTTTGTGGATTTTTATATAATTTAAACCTATAGAAATTATTTTCTATAGGCTTTTGGGATTTTCTCTAAGGCCAAACGAAGATATTTTGAGACCAAACATTTTTATTTCGGCTCTAGACACCTAGAAATATTTTCTATAATTTTTTAGGATTTTTAAAAAAAACTTTGGGGTTTATTTTGATTTATTTGGAGTTAAAATAAATTGTTAATGAATTTCTATAATTAAAATAAATATTTACACAGTCAAACTCAGCAGCACAGTCAGCCCTCAAGCCCATCCGTCAGCCTCAACTACACGGGGGCAGGCCCACATATCAATCAGCATTGTGGATGACTCAGCAGTTCCATATTAATAACTAAGCCGAGACGCCAAGCCACTGGACCGTTCGATCTAGGTGGAGCCATCCACATTGTGACGTGTCACCGAATCCATAGCTCGATCCTCTCCATAACCCCCTCACGAATTCGAAAATTCCTATGGCGCCGACAAACATGGAGGACCCCCAAATCATGGAAACAACTGCCTCCAATACCTCCCACAATGTGGCCAACATACGAGCGGATGCTTTGGCCAACATTGGCAAGCATCAGTTGCCAGGTTACAACAAGGCTTGAATGCTGGAATCACCGGCACGAACAACTACTTCGGAGCCGTGGCAGAAATAGCCGGAGAGATCTACATGCATCTGATCAAGCAAACTGACATAACCAGAAAGGAGATCGGGCATGCAGCATCCACAACAAAAAATCCAACAAAGAAAGTGCTATCGAGGTCACGGCCAGGACCACTAGGTCAGCCGCGAAACTCAACAAACCCCCTCCACTCAGCAAGCTTAATGCTTAACATCCTATCTTAGAATGTTAGACCCACCTTGAGAAGACTAAACAGTCTCAAGAAAATTTACAAAATCGACATCCTCATAATCATAGAACCTAAAATTCTTCCAAATAAGCTCAAGTCCATCTAGTTCCAGTTAGGATACCCTTCGGCTATCGCCGTCTGTCATTATATCTGGATCCTTTTCATGGCTGACGTTAAGATGGGCACCATTCAAGACTCGAGACAAGTCCTCCCGTGCTGGGTTGAACATCCCTTGCTTCATTCCCGTTCCCTCCTATCCGTCGTCCATGGCAGCTGCGACATCATTGATCGCCGTCAACTGTGGGACGACCTGTTGAATCTGAACCATAGTAATATTTCCTGGCTCTGTGTCTGCGACTTCAACACGATCACTAGAAGAGAAGAAAAGTTGGGGGTCGCCCCCTTCCCTCGTCGACCATTCACGATTTCACCAACTTTATTTTTAATGCTCACCTGACCCTTCTTTTGTTCAGCAGAAACGCCTTCACCTGGTGCAACATGCAGAAAGGCGTCAGAAGGCAATACTCTCATCTTGACTGCGCCCTCATAAATTCGAAGTGGACAGATTTGGAGATCATTTCCAGCCTCTCGCATCTCAACACTATCGAATCGGATCACTCCCCTCTTCTCATCGAAAACAGTAGCAAATCGAACCAGATCAAGAAAAGCTTTCGCTTCCTCAACTTTTGGAGCCACCACCCCTAATTTAAGAACATAGTGGCCACCGCTTGGACCAGTACAGAATCCCTTTACCCCCTTGTTCGTGTTAAGAACAAACTCAAAGCCACCAGAAAAGCTCTCACTGTATGGAGTAAAGAAGCTTTCGACGACATCTTCCAGGATGTCCGTACTGCTGAGGATGACGTTAACTGCACAAAAGCTCTCTTCACTATCGACAGATTTTTTACTGCCCGTGCAACCCTGAACCTTACCAGAGCGCTGCTTAAATTTCGCCTGAAAGTTGAATCTGAATTCTGGAAAAAAAAAACAAGACTGACCTGGGACAGTGAGGGGGACAAAAACTCTAGCTATTTCCACTCCTGTGTCAAGGGGCATAGACAGTAGCTCAACCTTCATCAGATTGTCGACGATAGCGGGTACATCATTAAAGATCATCGGGGTATTCAATTGGTGGCGACTAATTTTTACTCCAAGTTGTTCACCAAAGAAGCCATTGCCATGGACGAGGATTTCCTAGCGACGATCCCCCGCCACATAGATGACAGAGATAACTTCCAGATGGAGCTCCTTCCTTCCGATCTCGAAGTCAAAGATGTTGTCTGGGCCCTTAACGAGCTTAGCGCACTTGGACCTGATGGTTTCACTGGTGTTTTCTTCAGATCATGTGGGGACATCATCAAGCAGGATATTCATGCGACGGTCATCGCCTTTTTTCAAGGAGCCAGGTACCCCAGATCTATCTCATGTGCTAACCTGATCCTTATCCTGAAATAGGACAACCTGGATACCTTCAAAGACTTCCACCCAATAAGCTTGTGCACCTTCACTAACAAAATCATCTCCAAGATTATTACAAACCGCATGGCCGGGGTCCTTCCGAAAATTATTTTTGAAGAGCAGAGTGGTTTTGTTCGTGGCAGGAACATCCTCGACAACATTCTGTTGGCCCAAGAAATGATTACATGTATGAAACTTCCAGCTAGGGGTGGGAATATTGCTATCAAACTGGACATGGAGAAGGCCTACGACAGGCTGGACTGGTAATTCATGATTTGGGTTTGCATGGCCTTCGAATTTTCGGAAACCGGGACCAATATCGTGTGGAGATCGTGGTTCTCCACGATTATTAACGGCCAAGCAGATGGCTTCTTCAAATCCAGCCGTGGGGTCGGACAAGATCCTTTATCTCCCTCCATTCATTATTGCGGCGGAAGCGTTGACCAAAAATTTGAACAAAATGGTGGGCTCTCCGAATTTTCGATATTTTCACACCACTAGCGAATGTCCGATCATCACCCACCTTGCGTATGCTGACGATGTCCTCATATTCTCCTCTGGCAATGTAGGATCCATCGAGGTGGTTCACAACACGCTGCAGAGATACACCAAATGCTCTGGCCAGCGCATCAACCCTAGCAAGAGTATTATCTACGTGCATCACAAGACCAACAGAGATCACTCATCCGCGCTTTCCAAAATTACTTCCTTCTCTGTCGCGTATCCACCTTTCAATTACTTAGGGTGCCCGATGGTATATGACAGATCCAACGCAGGCATCTTCGAAAGGCTGGTGGGAAAAATAAGAAAAAAAACTTGAAGGATGGCACAACGCTACTTTATCACCTGAAGAAAAGATGATTCCGATTCAGCATGTGCTCTCCTCTATCCCAATTTATACATTAGCCGCCTGCTCCCCCCTAAAAAGGTGCTCACTTCCATTGAAAACTATTTTGCCAACTTCTTCTGGGGCCACAGTGACGGTAAAGACAAACACCATTGGGCGAGTTGGGACTCCATGGCCAGACCTACCGATGAGGGAGGACTAGGATTTTACAGGCTGTCACATATTGTGGATGCCTGCTCGATGAAGCTATGGTGGAAGTTGCATGTGAGTCGTAACCTCTGGGCACGGTTCAGGCAAGATACTTCAAGCAAATTCATCCTTCAACCACTGACTTCAACTGCAGATCCTCCGCATCTTGGCGACGCATCCTTCATAATCGGAACATTGCTAAGCCCCTGATCTGCCTCAAGCTGGGAGCAGGTAAATCATCTCTATTATTCGAACATTGGACATGGATGATCTCCTCCATCGGTCCCCAGCTGCCCCGACCAACAGTACGATCAACGATCTGTGGGATCACTCAGGGGACTGAAATTGGAAGAAGGTTCAAGATTGGATTGGAGAAGAGGCAGCTACTTTGCTCCTCATCTCCGGGTTGAAGATTAATTCGGATCCTGATGCTCTACAGGGGTCGACCTCAGTCAACGGATCCTTCTCGTTTGTATTGGCCAGACGAGTGGTGTACGGTATCAGAACACCCTCCCCTATTATTAGGACCTTCTAGCGGTCATGTATCCCAAAAAAATAGTTCTTTCTCATATGGAGGGCATTTCGCAAAAAACTTCCCACCGACGACGCTCTCAATACCATCGGCTTCAGCTTAGCTTCTGCATGTCATTGCTGTACGGAAAGACAGGCAGAAATGGTGGACCACATCTTGTACTCAGAAGACTTACCAGCAAGGGTTTGAAGAGATCTCTTCCTGCACTTCAATGATCTTCTTGCCGTTTGGAGTAGTGTCTCTCACGGCCACCAGATCGTTGCAGCCGCCATCAAGTGGGTCATTTGGAAGAACTGTAACAAATTAAGATATGAGGACCACTAATACTCGGCCAATCAACTTATTCACGAGGTTCTCCGACAAACCCACAAAGTCAGCTGTCACTGCAATCACGGTCATCAGAACTTCTGGCAGTCCTTACCCTCTTGAGTGCTCGGAGCAGAAGGCAGACTTTTATTTTCTTGCTCTTCTCTGTCTTCCTTTTGTGTTTTTTATCTTATTTGTAAAGGCTTCGGTATTTTGCACCTTAATATTAATAAAGTGGGAATCTTCCAAATATTATATATATATATATATATATATATATATATATATATATATATATATATATATATATATATATATAGAAAGCCTAATATTTAATCCAGCCTCCTATGTGCTTTGATCTTGGAGATCCTCCGACTTCACGAGACCTTTGCGATTAACCCCGATGTCCTTTTCGAGTGTCGTCTCATTTTAGAACTATATTGAGATTAGCTTTCAAAATATGTAATTTATTTCTGTAATTTTTTACGTGAATTTTTGGAATTTATTTGAGTTTCAGTTGTCCAAAAGTCATTGTATCGTACGATTTTTGAGATTTTGGGAGATTTCGAACTCTGTTTTGCGAACCGTTTGATATTTTGGAAAGCTGACACATAGATCTGTAATATATAAACTTTTAGAAATTAATAAATTATTTTTAGTATTTTGTTTAATATATAGAACTCATATTTGGCCAGTGATTCATCGATTTAGTCATGATTAGCCATAATGGCGATAACTTTTGACCAAATTGTGATTTTATGCCATCGTCAATTATAGTGCACTCATGACGTTGAAATCTACTTGGCTGTAGACTCAAGACAATGATTTCGTATCGTTTGACTACTTAGTCAATGGTATACCTCGATTTGCATGTCACTGGTCCTGAATTGGAAACCGTGACTTCCCTTAGCCAAAATTTATGCTTAGTTTTTATTTTAGATTATAATTAGGTTAAATTAGGATTTTAGATGATTTATTTTAAACTTAAATTAGATTAAATTAGGAAACCTATTTAGCCAATTCCTATGGTCTCAAAAGTCAATTTTTAGATCTAACTTGTCATTATTTATGTCACAAGGTAGATCGGGCTTACGACGTATTGAGTTTGTGTTTTAATCATCTGTCGGAGTAGGCAAGTATCACTATGACCTACTATGTTACATGGTGTTCCTATTTTAACTGTTGGATTTATCTTTTCTATTACTGTACAAGAGAGTTATACTTGTTATCATGACCATACATGTCCACTTAATGCTTTCATTTAATGTTCAAATCCAAAGTTAATATCAAGTGAATATGTTTATTTGTGAGCAAGTTGGGAGAAGAAATACAACTAGTATGCATGTGGTCTACGTAATATTCAAATCTACTATGTCAATGTTGATAACAGTTGTTGCACCTCACGTACCGACTGTTGTATGTCCTTAACTGTCCACATGCGAAAAACTTGTATTCTAAAATATATAGTACATGTGATTTGGTCATTGTTGATATATTTTTTATTGTTCATCTTCCGTAGAGTCTACTTCCATATTTCTATCATGTCTTAGTGGTATTTTATTATTGTACAGTATTATGCTATAGTTTATTCTTATTATTGTTTCTTCATGCTTGTACTTATATTATGTAATGTAGTATTATGGTGATCTTGCTCCAATCCTGACTGGATAATTTATTTTTCCAACTATAGACGATGTGATCTGTCCTGAGGTCTATGATGAGTATGTTCGAGACACTGACGTCACCAGCATACCAGATTTCGACAGTGATGCGAATTAGCATATTTTCTTTCTTATGCATTCACATTACTTAATGTCCTTAGTTATGGATTCTAGTTTATCTATTTTATTTTCTACCACCAGGTTTGTTTTCGAAACTATCTGAGTTGTAGTTATTATTTGACTGCTTTCTTTAGTTTATTATTTGAGACTATTGGATATTATTTTTGTGAGTATTAATGGCTTAGCTATGGATGTTATGTGTGTGTTGTACTTGTTATGGACCATTATTTATCATAAATAGCATAATACCGTCGATGCTACGACATAGGCTGGACTTGGCCACGTACTCGTATCCCAAAAGTGGAAGCGGGTCATGACAAATTCTTGTCACAGAATTGATAGAACGTGTGGCATACAAATTGTGTCCCATTGTCATTTATAAGCCTTGTCGAACCGATAGTTGACATGGTGTTTGACAAAGTTGATAATTTTAGACATATTTACTTCACTAAGTGGTACTACTTTCGCCCATTTGGAGAAAAAATCAATTATTACTAGGATAAACCGTTATCCTTTGATTGAAGGGGGACTGATAGGACCAATGATGTCTATACCCCCATGCTTCGAATGGCCATGGCGCGATCGTCGGGTGTAGAAACAATGATGGTTAGTGTATGAAGTCAATATGGATTTAACAAGTCCTGCACTTTCTAGCAAATGTCTGCTACCAAGCTTAGGACCTAGTTAATATGCACTATATATATATCATTGTGAGCCTCTCGAAGAGCATCTTTTGCTTCTGAGTTTGGCAAGCATCGAAGCAAAAGTCCATCATAGGAACAACGATATAACATCTTTGTTACTGTATTATAGTAGAATTTGAGGGAGTGTCTTTGAATAGAGGCTGCTTCCTTTGGATCATCGGATATAATTTCATAGACATCATATTCTATAAAAGGAAACCTCAATTATCAGGGTTCGAAGTCTATATCTATTGTATAGCTTCTGTGAATCTCCATATTATTCTTAGTACAAAACGATTGTCGAACCATCATTGTGACTAAGTGTTGCACCTTGACCAGCACTGCTAGGGAAGCTACGAGTCTAGGCCATCCACTTCAGTGTTCTCTAATTGAGGAACATGATCGATATAAAATCTTTGAAAGCTGCAGCTAGTTCAATAGTAGATTGGTGATATAGAATGAGGTCTTCATGCCTGACTTTACATTCACCTCTAACTTGATTGACAATCAGCTTAGAGTCATCATAAGCTTCAAGGTAGTCTATTGTAGCATTTTCTTTCCTATAATTTATTTTTATTTTGGAGATATTATTATTATTATTAGGTATAGAGTGGTTAGATCAAGGTTTTGATTTTGAGATCGCAAGGGTTCGTACCTAAGCCTACAGGTGAAGCATGATGATGTTAGGTCACATATGGTCACTAGGGTTCCTAGATAGCCCCAAATATTTTATCATTTTAGATTTTTTATAGAATTTTTGTGAATTTTTCGATAATTAAAATCTATATCATTTATTTTTCCATAGGCTTTTAGGATTTACTGTTTGGTCACACGAAGATATTTTCAGACCAAATATTTTTGCTAGGCTCTAGAGACCTATAAAGAGTTTCTAAAATTTTCTGGGATTTATTTGGAGTTAAATTTTTTTTAATAAATTTCTGTAATTAAATAATTAATTACACAGTAAACAGTCCAATCAGCCTGCCCAGTCAACCAGGGTGGCCCGTGTGTCAGCCACTAGCGGCCAAACTGTAGATCCCAACTGTCAATCTAACAGGTGGTTGGGTGCAGGTTTTCAGAGTCCAAGCCGGACTCGGTCACCCAAGTCGAGCAGGCTTGCACTCCATCCAGAGGATCTGGAGCCAGAGCCGCTCAGTTTCTGCCACCTGGCAGCCTAAACCATTAGTCACGGCTCCACCGCCTCTTTCTCCTATATATATTAGTATTCAGAAAACCTAATTTATTCTAGCCGATTTTTAGGAGGGTTGATTTTAGGGATTCTTTGACTCCGTGAGGCCATTGCGATCAACTTCGACGTCGGTTTCCAAAACCTTTTTTTTTGTTAGAACTGTATCGAGGTTAGATCCCGAATATATAATTTATTTTGTATAATTATGAAAGTAAATTTCTAGAAAATTATTTGAGTGTCAATTTTCCAAAAATCGATGTGTTGTACTATTTTCGAGGTTTCGGGAGATCCGAACTCCGTTTTGGGAACCGTTTGATTTTTTGGAAAGCTGACACATCATTTATATGTATCAGTCCCTATTTTTTATAGATTCAGTCTTGCCTTTAGTTCAATCCTAATTTGATTTGTTTAGTTTCCTTATGTTCAGTCTTCCTATTGACTGGTATCAAGTGAGGGACCATTAAAGTTTTAGTATAATCCAGTCCCAGTTTGTTAGAAAGAGCTTTAATGTTTTAGTTACCAACTTCGGAATCAGTCCCAATATACAAGAGACATCAGTCCATTCTCTTTTAGTTTAAGTCTTTATAAATAAGGGTTATTTGATGTTCAGTTTTAGGAACCTTTTGTATCAGTTATGGTACCATTTTGGTATCAGGCAGAGAATTGATTGTTTGGGGGAGTTTTAGATAATTGTTCAGTTCACCAATTATTATTTTAGTCCCAATTCACAAAATATCAATCCACTGTTATAGAGTATCAGTCATCTTCTCCTTTTGTGCAAGCCTCAATGTGATTGCTTCAATTCATCTGTCCATACTTCCTTTCGTATTTGGCAATGGAGATGTGTAGCTCCCCTTCTCGAAATTTTGAAATATTTTTTTTTATTTTTATTTTTTTGATTTAAATGGTGATTTTTAGAATTTTATAAATAATTATTTTAGTTAATTATTACGGTAGATGCCTTTAGCCATGGTGGAATTTTGGAGTACAAGACGACTAGGAATCATGGCACGGGTAGTACAGTAGCATGCTTTGACTAGTGTTTAGCCATGGTAAGGGAGTGCCAAGCCATCGGTGTGTCTTAACTAGGAAAACCAGGCCAAGCTATAACATGACCATTATAAATAGTTTAATTATTCATTATTAATAGTATTTGACGTTTAGGAGACCCGGTTGTACCAAACTAGTCAAACTGGACCCGAACTGAGCCCAAGCCCATGTAATCATGCAGCACGACCAACGGTGTCCATGTATATATATATATATATATATATATATATATATATATATATATATAATATGTAGCTTATTTTATAATACATGAAGTATTTTTCTGTTAACGGGATATAAATATAATATGCACAATATTTTCCATCTTGATTCTACTTACTTTGAGAGAATATAATATATAATTTCCTTAGCTGCCTTTGTGCAATATGGTATTAGACTATATTTTTTTTTTTTGGATGTCTACTGGTATATATTATGATCCAAAACATTTAGTGTTACATTTCATCCTATACATTATTTTTTATTTATTTAACATAGAATTTATTTGCCTTCCATATATTTATGTGTCTTCTGTATATATTTATTTGCCTTCTACATGAATCTATTTATTCATTATTTATTCATTATTATTTAATAATGTATATAATTATATACATGTTATTTATATACAGGGGTGTATATATATATATATATATATATATATATATATATATATATAATAGAACTTGTGTGTATGTGTATATATAAATATATAAATAGATATATATTAATTAATAGATAAGGAAATCCCAACCCAGCCCATAGAGGCCAGCCCAGCAAGCCAGCCACCCAACTGAAACCCAAAAACAGCTAACCCCAAAAATTGATAGTATATTAATCCCCACCAGCCCAGGAGCAGCAAGCCCAGTCCCATCAAAACTTAGCCCAAACCAGCAGGTAATAGCCCATACAATTTCTCCCTAACAGTTAGCCCAGGTCGGAAACTCGACCCCAGGGTTAACAGCCATGCCGTAGATATATAGGGAGCCGAGAGAGCAGAGAAGCGAATACACAGCAAACCCTAGAAAAACATATCGCCACCCTTCCTCCCAACCCAGGCGACCTTGCCCGACCTTCGTGCGGTGCCGAAGCCACCGCCGGCCGGCGGAGGGGGGCCACGCGCGCGCGGGCCGTGCTCCCCTGCGCAGGATGATACAACAGCGGCATTGCGACTTTGCGGTACGAATTCTCCACCTATGTTTACTCGTTTTACAATCTGTAAAATGTTTTGGAAAGCCAACATAACCATCTCGAAACCCCAGTAGTTAGATTTCGAAATAGTCATGCGACCGACCCAAGAAATCGACACGAAGTCGACCGAAAACCTGTCCAGAAACATGGTATATAACAGTCCATTCATCCAAGTTTGACGATCGATTTCGATCGATCCAGTACCATATTAGAAAAACTATTTAAACATACTTTTAGACAACATATAGGGCTTCATAATCCTTTTTGTGGATTTGGAAATTATCGACTACGCGTCGAGAAATCGAATCCCAAAGTTTTCCAAAAATCTGTTTTAAAAACTTGAATTTGTCCTGATACGACGTGCGTTCCGCCAATCCGGGCGACGTGGTCGCGAACCAAAAGCATCGAAAGCTGCGTATCAGCTTCATGGTCGTGTGGGCTTTGACAGAATTCAAATTGGTCGCGTGTGTGCGACGAATTTGATCCGTATCCGTCGAAATTCACCGTATCGGCCTTTGTGCAAATATCCCAATTACTTCGTGCACGTTCGTCAGATCGAGACGAAACTTATGCCAAAAGGACCGTATCATTTTTTTGGTCCTGTATGCCAAGTTTGGTCTGATTCGGAGGCAGTTGATAAAATTGTCGTTTTGCGGGCCCCACGGTCCGACTCAACGGGTGATTTTGTGTACGGCCCGCCGGAATCCAACTTTGGACATACGGTTGGGTTCGTATCGAAAAACTGGACCTATTGACATATAGTTTGATGACTTTAGAGACCATTGACTCTGGCACAATTTTTGGTGCAAAGCGGAACGGTGGACATCGTTTTTGCTCGAAATTACCGTTTTGCCCCTGTGTCCAGAATTGGACTTAAGGACAGGCAATGCTAGCTAATTTGACTATTCTGAGAATGTTAGAAATATTTGTTTCAGCTTTCGGAGACAATTGTGGATCTTGGACTTTTTGACTTGTTGATTGGCGATACATTGTTGGTTCTCCGTACAACCCCCAGGCAAGTATATCTTGCCTCCCTCTACAGTTTATTTACATGCATATTTCTATTATTATATAGTTTTACTAGTTGGTTATTTACATGTGATTTGTATATCGTGTATGCTAGTATAGCTATAGTCCTTGTACATGGTTAGCCTTGTAGTTCATATTAGATTGGTTCTCTCGTGTATCGTGATTGCATCGTGTCGTGTCTTTATCTGTGTCTTGAATGAGTCGTGTCTGCAAGTGTATGTGAGTGAACTGCTATTCCTTTGTCTTTTCCATAACCTGCGAGTCCACACACGGGGCGAGGGTTATCCTTTGCACCTGCGAGTCCACACATGGAGCGAGGGTGACTTGTCTAAAAATTGACCCACGAGTCCACATTTGGGGCGAAGGTTGGTGTTCCATTGATCTACCAGCAGTTCATTTATGCATACTTGATCCCGTATCCGTGTTCATAGTTACCTGTCAGTAGCCACATGTCAGTTTCCTGTCTAGTTTCTGTTTATACCCTATATATATTATTGCATGATTAAACTGTTAGATAGGCATATTTTATGTATCTTGCTAGTCCTCTGAGGACCTGATGATCTCTTCAGGTTTAGCGATTGTATGGAGTTAGTTAGCAGAGCGGGATGGTAGAGGATTGCGATGCATGATACAGGTATTTGCTTGTGATATTTCTTTGTTATCCTCTCGTGCTTTATATTCATTACCATGATATACTCTACTTATTTATAAACTCATATCATTCTTAGAGTCTAATCGAACAATATGCTAATGAGATGCAGACCATGACCCATACTTTTTCATTCTTGTTTATATGATTCATGTGGATTGAGATATAGTTTAGATTAGACATGATACCCATTACCTTGACAGCTTATACGTACTCAAGTCGGGCTGGAGTCCGCTCGATACGTAGCTGGCTTGCTCACGAGCTCGCATCCGAAAAGCGGGTACGGGTCGTGACAGATGGAGGGATTAGCACAGCCTTATATTCAGTCCTTGTATCCTTATATATTCATTCCATTTAATGTTCTTCCTTGTATCAGTAATGAGTTAGTGTTAAGGGAAGAAAGTGTGTTATCAGTCATTTAGAAGCTGGGATAGTCCATATTCTTTGAGTTCAGTCCAGTAGGAGTGTTCAGTCCAGTAGGAGTGTTCAGTCAACACCATTAGCATCCAGTTTGCATTCAAACTTAATGTTCAGACCCTTGAATTATCCACATCAGTTGCAAGATTGAAGTCTTAGCCTATTTAGATATTCTAATCTAGTTCTTATTCATTCACTTGACTGATACTCTTAAAGTATCAGTCTATATGCATATCCTGTTGTCCACTCTAAACACTTAATGTTTTAGTCCTTTGAGGGCCAAATGATCGGTCCCCTATTACCTTATAAAATCAGTTTCAATTAGGAGTTTGACCCATATGGTGTTATGTCCTATAATGTAAGTTCAGACCTTCATCCTAAGTTCAAATATTAGGATGTTGGCTCGAGCTCCCATTGTCTTCAGTTCAGCCCTTAGTTATTTGTCAGTCCATATCTTGAACTTATCCTTTGGTTCAGATATGAGATGGCATGAGGGAGAAAACTTGTTCTCAACTATCAGTTCCTCGTTACCTAGGATAACAGTCCTTCCTTGGTTGATCATTTCACTTAAGGATACCAGTTCCTTGTTCTATTCCATCCAGACTACTTTACTGCCTTGATAAGGCTCATACCCCTTGGTATCAGTCCTTAATGAGACTAGATATCAGTCTTAATTATCTCTTGTTGCATCAGTTGTTAACACAGACCTTGGGTTGGCTTAGGGCATGGTCAGGCAACCACTGCAATAGCAAGGGAATTCCTCCACTTCTCAGGTAATGCACATGTGCTGTTAGTGAGAGTTGTGTCATGCATACATATGTGTATGTATATAGTATGAGTGATAGTGTAAGTGATATTATAAAGGATAGTTATTTATATAGATAATTAGATATAAGTTAGTTTATGGCAATATATTACTTGCATATATATATATATTAGCTATATATATATGGGTTATCCTAATAACTAGATATTGAATATGGTAATATGGTTTGATACCACATTAGCCTAGCACTAATACAGTCTAAATTAGCCAATACCCTGGATTAGGCTAAACAAACTAAGTTGACCAATTCATTAGGATTTGACCTAATTTGATTAGTGTTGACTCAATTTGATTTTATTGACCTAGAAATAGCCTAACAACATATAGACAACATATTTAAATCAATTGTTTACTCTAGAAACATTTGTAAACTATAATTCTCATCATAGGTCTCTGTGACTCCAATTCGGATACCGATACACAATCATTGCTCAGGATAACTGGCGAGTACATTCTCTGATTGCTTTCCTCATGATAGTATCTATATTGCCTGCTTTTGACTACTTTACTTGATACTAACACATTGTTAACACGGATTGGTACTATATGGATCTTGTCATACGATGTTATCTCCTTATCGGGTATATCGAATATTTTATGTTCATGTATTTTATCATATACATTGTGTACTCCTTGTATTCGTATTATTCATGTACTCTTATGTGCTCTTATGTACTCTCATGTGCTCACATGTGCTTCATGTTCAAACTAACAATTATGTACGTAATGTAACGTGGTCGAATCCATGTGTATTGATTGGGGTAGGGAGAGTAGAAGTGGTTATGTGATTAAATCCCTCTAGTGTACTCATATATATGTCGATTATATCCTCACATATAATGGAGTTATCGTAGAATACTCATGTACAACCTAAACCAATCACATAACTGTATTGTGCTCTGAATCACTTATATTTATTATAGTTCATAGATTCTCCATTTTATTCATGTATTCAGTTTTTTTATCTATATTCATGTATTCTTATATTTCCATTACAGCATGTCATGTATTTTATTCTATTGCTAGTTCTATTTTCCTACCATGTATTAGAACTGCTTTCAGAGTTATGTATTTCGCTCCAATCCTGACTGGATATGTCGACAAAAATTTACAGAGGACTTGGAGGATTTTGGTACCATTTGCTATGGTGCAGACTTAGACGACACTTGTGACTTGGACCACCAGGAGGATCCTGCTAGTTTATAGGAGACACTAGTAGTGCCTAGATTAGACTGCTAGGACTTTTGTTTGGAATTTGTCTCCAGTATTTTCTAAGATGTTATATTAATTCATGTATACTCTGAGATACTCTGTTGACACTTAGAATTATCTCTTTTGGGTTGCATTGCACTTTGTCTTTCTATCTAATCTATATCGTGTTATGGTTCCTCCTTAGCTTTTGTGATTGAGTTGTGTCTTCTGAGATTATCCGTATGTAGAGTATATACTTGACAGGTACTTTATATCATGTTTAATTATTAAGACCTAGGACAACGTTCTACCGTCGATACTGTGGCGTAGGCTGGACGTACCTGTAATGACCCGCTCCGCCCTAGCGGAACGCCGATTCAAACGGCAAGTGCAACGACTCAAACGAGCCGTCGACCCGAAGAGTTGGCATCGACCAGATGAAGAATCGATGCAAGGCTTATATTGCCCCGTCAAGATGAATCCAGACTTAGACTTTCAAAGGCGCGCTCGGAGTATCGCTCGGCCGATATGAACATCGCTAAGGTGGGTGGCTCCGATGAACCCGTCTTTGCTTAGCCTAGACACATAACAATACGGACACAAATGCTAGAATCGCTAGGCGATAACACCACGTATGCTAATAAATGACTCAATGCACCTAGCTAAGGGATTAATCCCATCTTGTATGCTTGTATAGAATATGGAAAAAGAATATGGAAAAATGTGAGAACTCTCGCACCGCGCTCTCCTCTCGTGCTAAGGCACAAGCTTGCGTTCAACAATGAAACAATGAATGGATTACAATAATGAAATGGGAAGACTATCAACATAGTCGTTCCGAGTAGAGTATAGCAACATTGAAAGATTATGGGACCGATGGGTCGCCAAGGCGACTCCCGTACTGGGAGTTGCGTAATGTATGAATGAATGAATTTGTGAATAAATCAACGAATGAACGAACATGTAAAAGAAAGAAAGAATGAATGAATGAAAGATAAGATAGAAAGAATGGTTAGCGACAGGTGTGACGGGCACGTGCAACGGGGCTCGCTACCCGCGCTGCACGGACGCCAACCTGGTCGATAACGCATTAAGGCTAAGGGTTAGCCTACGGCGCAGAGACAGCCGTTAAGTTAAAATGACAAATAAAATAAAATGGTCGTGGACACCTCCATCGTATACGGGAGAGAGGAAAAATAAGGGTATTTCCAGCGGCATGGTCAAAGTGTGAAGGACTTGCCGGTCCGGACGAAAATCAAAGTTTGGCATACGTACAGGCCTGAGTGCGGGCTTGGCCACCAGGGGACGTAAGGTCGGGTATTTCAAAAGACTATCAGGGTGTACCAAGCCGCACGCCATGATAGGTGAGAAATTACCAAGGGAAAAGACATGTCCAAATTGGCTTGTGATGCCTGCGACCGATGCATATAGATTAAGTAGGCTTTGCTGGTGGCAATCCACGTGCAAGTCCTTATATTAAAAACAAAGTAGTCTAAGTTAATCTGAACAAAGCACCTTCTGAATAGGCTTGAATATAACACACAAAATGATCAAGAGTACTTGGAGCAAACGAGTTAGAAAATGTGCCTACGACATGCTAGGACCCGAGGCGGGGATACGCCCTTGATATTGAAAGTTTACATGAGACACGTTAAGTTATTCCTTATGAATTGTTGACTAACTTGGTTTACTTTGGACAGGGAAGGCCGGACGGTAAGTATGGGTAAGTCGTGCATGTATTTTCATGCGACACTTGAATTCGGCAACACGAGATAGGTTTGGAATATGCATGAAACTGATCCTAAGGCAAGATTAGAAAGACAATGAATGATAGACGGTGCACAAAAGTAAATAGAACGTGTTTGGTAATGATAGCATTGTGGGAGAGCTAGCCTCCCCACCAGTGCATAACAATGTACTGATAACCCCACAGTCTGCTTGCAGGATGCAGGAGACGTCATCGGGTGCGGAGCTTCCCTCGAACGTGCTAAGGCGCGGAGCTATCTCTGGAGCCTTGGAGCTTTGCAAGGAGCTGGAACACCAATACATGACATAATGTATCGGAACCTTACCATAAATCATTCCATGTTGTAAGCCACTTGGCACGCCTTTTATGTTTCAGAGAGAGAGAGCTTGAGCGATTTCTAATATCGGCCTAGCGCCGCTTGTAAACTTCTTGAATATCAATAAAGAGTTGAATTTGCTTCTACTTGTGTTCATTTACTTTCCGCTGCAAATGGGGACACTCTGTGCGACTCTGTGGCCTAGCTCAAATCGGCCGTTTCTGGACTTAGCCTTGTACGGCGCAACCTAGGCCCGTGCGGCATCACGCCTTAGCGAGGACGATCGCTCCTGCGGGAGCGGGGCGTGACAGCTTGGTATCAGAGCACGGTTTCACATCCTTGGACTTCATTTTGATTTCTCAGTTTTGAAAGCTCGTTGGAAATAAAGAAGTATATGCTCTCTCTCATTGTGCCTTGGGATGTTCCATACAATAAGTCTAATATTTTCAAAAGCTCGTACGGGTACTCGGTTGGATGGGATCGATAGGCGAAGGCCTTTGTGCCACCACGATGAACTTGAGTTGGAAGGAACCGATGCTAAGAGTTAGCAAACGCAGTACGTGTTTGAATAAGCTTACGCTGACAATAGCAAACAAAGTACGCGGGACCGAAGTATAGTTCGAACGTAATGGTTATGCACGCAGCCTTTCGGCTAAGTGGTGCTGAGTATCGCGCACCTAGACCTTCTGGTGCAAACGAGTTGCGAGCGAGATCGACTATCGCTCGGACGAGAATAAGGGAGACTTAGAACGTATGTCGATAGAGACGATATTTCACCAACTCTAAAACGAGCACGGGAGATGGTTCTTAGACTTTGAGGAATGGGCGAACGCACGATGGAACACATCGATTGGGAATCGAATGATCTTTTAAGAATTTATAGAATGACTTGACTCCGAGTGGTGTATGTGATAGGTTCGAGAAAGAATAAGAATGAGTGTCAATGACTAGTCGAGTGGCTCGAACCCTGAGTGGTGTATGGACGACATAGAAAATGTTCGAGCGAAACTAAAGGATATACAGAAAGAACGAGTATGTCAGCAAGCGATGATATCGCGGAAGCCTTAGAACGAGTAACGCTTAGTTAGTTTTGACTTCGATAGTCTCAAACGAGATATCGTTCAGACGAATTAAGAATGCGTAGTGCGAATTACAAACGATTGAATAGAGAGTCGGAACGATGAAACGAATGGAGGTCTTGGTCGAGGAAACATAGAAGATCGTGCATGCAATTTTGAATTTAGTCGAAGGGATTGAAACTTGAGTTAAGGTGAAATACCCATGGACGAGATCGAAGATAGCACGATCAGAAGATAGCGTGCATAGGAAACGTTGATTTGGAGATACGAGGATGACTAAGGATTTGGAATAGATGTTGCTCAATGAAGAGTTAGCACGAGACAACGTGAATTGAGGAATTAAGTTGCACGACTCGGAATTCGTTGCAAAAGGAAGATCGTCAGGTTATGTGCATCATCGATGGTATTGAGGCGTATCAAAGATCGATGTACAATAACTCGGGGGTACTCTAATTCGATGAATGATGACCGTGTTAGAAGTTATTTTTTCGAAGGATGCTATACTTGGGATGTTAAAAATGTGTCGAGGAAAAGATAGATTTAGCTCGAGGATTTTCTAGTTGAATGTATGACAGTCAGACTATCGAATTGATTTGGCTTGGATGAAAATATGAATGCTTGGATTTGCTTCGTTGACAACCACAACGTTGACGTTCTTGTCTTATGCGAGCGCAACTCCAGCATCGCACATGCGTCGTGCCGGATTATGGCGATCACTCCGCGTGAGTGCTGATATGGTGATTCATACAGCGGGAGTGATTAAACTTGGATGGCGTGGCAATCTGATTGCTTCGACTTATGGTTTGACGCGAAGGTGGACTCGCGAATGAATTTGTGTGCTTGAAGAATTGAACTTGAGGATTGAGTAGGTACAATCCGCGTATCGAGAATGGGTTAGTCTAAAACTCAAACAAGAGTTACGCCCCGATGAGAATAATTATTCTGCGGGAGCGTTGCATGGTGATTCATGAACCGCCGTGGATAATCGGACTCGCGTGAGATTGGGGCACAATGTATTGTCGAGCTGGATGACCTCGTGATCGAATACATGAATTGGTTAGAACTGGTGATTGACCGAAATTGAATATGTGCAACGTAAGTCTTGATGCGAATTAGGTGATCATGCTCGATGTTTAGAAATTTGAGTGAAACGAACTTGGGTAGAAACTCTCGTACAAGCGAACAAATAGTTTGACCATAGAATTTGGGGAGAGCATCGTGCAACGACCTTGTACGTGTAGGCCTCAAAAAATGAAAGTCACGCTGAGTTGATCAAGACAGAGTCAAAAGTCACGCTCAGTTGATCCAGACAATATAAACAAATCACGCTGGGGAGACAGCTCATCATTTGTCAGAGAGTAATTATGACTGACAGCACAATAGTCGAAGAATGTCTCTTCGTATGCCACGTATGCACAGACTTCGAGAGATCATCGCCGTCTATTGCATGATTTTCGAAATCTTCTTCAGCAAGACTCAACCTTTGTCGAGTTGGCGTACCAAAAGGGTTTCTTGTCATTTAATGCGACTGACAAAGCAATCACTGTCAGAGATTTTGTGTCAGTCGAGACACGCCGAATCAAGACAGCTGGCAGTTCTATCTCAAGTCTGCGTGTATTTGTGATCTTCATCTCAAGTTTGTGTGGATTCTGAAGTTTTCTTCCTCAAGTTTGCGTGGATTTTGAAGTTCTTTGCCTCGAAGTCTGCGTGGATCCTGAAGCTTCCTGCCCCAAGTTTGCGTGGATTTTGAAGCTTTCTACACCGAGTTCGCGTAGATGTCGTCTTCAACAAGTCTGCGTGGATTTCATCAAATTGGAGTACGTGGCAGCCATGCCACTGATCTCTCGCCTGCGTGTCCTGTAACTTGCACATGACTCATGCATGATTGCCATGTGTCCAACAGTTACAGGCCACGTCCAGTAACTGCTCACAACCTTGCGTATGTTAAATCCTGCGTGATTTTCAACTAAGCACAGGCTGTGAAGACAGTTATCTTTTCAGTTATTATTTTTGACTCTATAAATAGAGTTCTTTTTCTCATTCATTGTACAGATACATTGATATCTACTGTCAAAATTTTGAGAGCTTTTCTTCTTCGCATAGTCCAAGGGATAAAGCGATCGTCTTCTAGATCGGATTCCTACAGTTGTAATTTTCCCAGAAACACAACAAATAAAGAGAATTTCTTTATGGAAAACAAATTGGCGACTCTGCTAGGGAAAACCATCTCCTCTTCTGAGATGGTAACAACTCAATGCGACACTTCGTCAATCGGCTCGACGAAGAAGGTGATGACGATCAAATTCGATCAACTCGTCTATGAAGAAATACAGCGGGCTAAGGGTGGCAAACCCACTCCAGCCTCCATCATCACTGCCAAGTCGAAGGGACACTCTGTCTATGTCCCTAAGAATCAGTTGGAAGTCAAT
>JANAVB010024097.1:0-35004 GCA_029216955.1 Iris pallida
CTCTCCCCAGGGTAGTACTGAGTAGACCCCCCTAGGGTAGTACTGACTACTCTCTCCAGGAATTTCCTCAGCTTCCTCTTGCTGAGCAGCTTCATCCTCTCCAACAACGTCCCTCCTACGACGTGAGTGTCTCCGTGGTACAACGCCGGTTGGATAATCTGGCAGAAGATGCGACTGTACTGGAGGCATCTCGGGGTCCCGTCCAAGGCCTAGGCGATCAACATGGTCTACTAGTTCCTGCATAAGCCCTCGACTATGCCGCAAACATTCCAGGGTCTCTAGTTGTTGGAAAGATTGTTGGTATTGAACAGTCTGAAATATGAGAGCAGTTGATAAGAACTGATTGTATTTGTAGTTTTTAATATCTAACTTAGGGTTTAATCATACCAAATTAGATATCCCATCAACAAAAGCACGCAAACTAAATCGTCGATGGCTTTGCATTTGAGCCTCGGTTCCTCATATTCATAGACTCTGTTTACCATACGAGGAGATCCCCACCATTTTCTATAAGTGTAGTCACCCATGTCTGCGTAACGTAGAAGAATATTAACAAAATTGGACGAAATTGAGTAAGTCATAATTGGACGAAAAAATTACTTACAATCATCCGGAGATTAGATTATTGGAGACATGTCCCTCACGCTACAATTGTCAAATCGACTATTCCATTTACCAATTGTAGCATTGATTCTACTTATTGTATTGGATGGAGCATAATTGATTGAGGGCGGAT
Organism: Iris pallida; assembly: GCA_029216955.1. NCBI lineage: Eukaryota > Viridiplantae > Streptophyta > Magnoliopsida > Asparagales > Iridaceae > Iris > Iris pallida. The sequence goes on from JANAVB010024097.1 coordinate 737, forward strand.
CATCCGAAATTATCTGTCTCCTCCGGAATTGTCGAAGAACACGATCTCCCGGATGATACATTGTATACCGGTCGTATATAATATACGATCTATGCATACTAAACCAATATGATAATCTTTTAATTTTTGGATTATTTTCTTTAATTGTATATGGTGCCCATGCAACCTGTTTAACGACAATGTATGAATAAGTGCAATAATTTAAAGTCACTTATCAAATAATTAAATCATTACCTCACTATACTGTAATGTATCAAATTGTTCACAAAAAAGTGATACAGCCTTGTATTGACAATATTGTTGAAAACCATCCATGAATAGTTGTACTGCCTCCAGAACATCTACTTCGATTATATTCCAAGATGCAAGAAAGAAATTGGCTGTGAACCCATATGGACCCTCCGCACTTTTAGAGTCTATGCTTTTGATGGTAGATGTGATCTCCTCCTTCGTAGGAGTAGCCGTCAATGCCAAATTGTCTTCTTCATTAATCAGAGAAGGAATGCAGCTCAGTAACTCTTCGTCTATAACAGGAACCGTACTCGTGAATTGAGCCACAAAGTATTCATTAGTAGAGGCTTGAATATCAGTAATTCAGTAAGGACACTGCCATCACTATTTTTAATATAATGTATACGAAGCTTTCTTCTCTTACTGTTGACACATTTATGAAAATATGCTGTGTTACGATCCCCATCCAAATCCCAACGCAGTCTGGCCTTTTGTTTGTTGATCTACAACATCTATTGACCAGCGCATAGCAACAGAAAATACTACCAAATCTCTAGTTACGCTGGTAACCGGTCTACCAATATAGAAGTGCTCGTACGACCAGACCTACAGCAAATATAGTAAAAAAAATTAGTACAAAGTAAATACAATGAAATACAAATACTCTTGCGAGCCTTCTTACCTGAACTAGTGACATACATCCACAAATACTCTTGCGAGACTTTATATTAACAAATTCAGTCAGCATTGCGTAGAGATATGATAAAGAAGCAGCTTCTTATGCATGACTAGTCAGTTTGGTCAAATCAGCTAAAAATGGTCGTACATTAACCGTATTTCCATTTGCGTCGAAAAAGAGAAAAGCACCACATAAAGTGAGTAAGTATGCTCTAGTATACTGAATAATCTGAAAATAAGAAAGCAAATCTTTTACTAAATACTAAATCAATCCTTAAAAATATTACTAATTAAAATACATATCCGTATATCATCTATGTCAACCGCCTCGTTGTCCATGGTGTGATTTAAATCCATAAAGTTTTCACGAAGCCATGAAAATGTGAGATAACTGCTACCTCGCAGATTTGATGGAGGCATAATTTCGAGATAGTAAGTAATCAGATCAGATGGAGTAGACTGTTGGTTGAAATATATTGGGACTCCTGTAATAGGCAATCATAATATGTTTGTGACATCACATAACGTGATTGTCATCTTCCCCACTAGAAGTTGAAAAGTGTTGCGTACGGGCCACCAACGTTCAGCAAGACTTACAATAAGATGAACGTCATGAATGAAAAATTTAATTTGGTCTAAATATTAAAACCCGAAAGAATGGACCAATGCCTTTTTGGCGTCATTTAACACCCACGTGTTATATCGTCTCTCTTTCTGCCAATTTACATGCTCTCGGAGATGTAATTCCAGGTCATGATCGAATAACTATTAAAAATTAAAAATATAACATTTAAAATATATTAGATATCTACTAACTAAAATGGACATTTACACAATTTAATTTAAGATAATATAGTAAAAACATTTAAAAACATGACAATTAGATATCTAAAATTATTGAGATAAAATAAATTACCTCTCCGGTAAATATTTTATCGGATATATGATTTTTATGTTGTTTCCTAATCAACTCCGTAGTCGGTCCACCAGAGATACGACCATCATTTTCGTTAGCCATCTGCTGTGATTGTGGAGAAAGGAGATAGGAGAGCTTGGTTGGGATTCTGGAGAAGAAAATGAGAAAAGCTGAGTTAAGATTGTGAAGAAAAAGGAAGAGAGCTTGAGATTATATAGAGGAGAGGAGTCCGCTATTTTGGAAAAACAAGCAGCAATCCTCCCCCCGAATTGAAAATAATGGGCAGCAATTCCCCCCAAACCAAAAACGTGCTGCCTAAATACCCCCCCCCACACATACATACACACGAGCCGCCAACTCTATTGGAGTCCCCCCTCCCGGGCCGCCAAGTGAGCTGGAGGCCCCAAGGGGACCGCCAACTCACTTGGAGTTGTTAGAAATTGCTAGTACTTCACTTCTGAGTTCTGCGAAGTTGAAAATGTCGTCGAGGCTTGAATCGTGCATTTAGCAGCACTTTTCTTAAAGTATTTCGAGCACTCCGATAACGTTTTGGAGTCAGCACGCCAGAACACCCAGGATAAGACAGGCTTCTGCCGGAGGTTCACCAGACGTTGTGAGACACCGGCATAGGGAAGAACACCTTTCAGAAAAATTTTGGAAGAGAAAAGAAAGAGAGAATGAATACTGAGATTCTGTGTGTTTTAGACTCAGAGATCTGTAGTATATATAGATGGATTCGTGTTGTTTCGTGAAGTCGCGTCCCTTCCGAAACAACATTCATTCAACATTCACTCACCTGTTCGCAGGTTCATTCATCCCTTCGTCTGTCTGGGTCGCAAAAATGGGCTAATAGTGGAATGCAAAAAATAGGAATTCTCGGTACGGAATCGTCGCGAGGAGCCCGAGGCCCGAGCCTACGCCACTCCCCCGATGCCACGTTGCCTAAGTGCACAAGTGCGTCTACAATGTGCCACTATCGCCTCTACGCCCGAGCCCGAGCCCGTGCCCGAGCTGGAGCCGGTGTTGCCGACATTTCATGAAGAAGATAAAACAACAACAAATGGTACAAATGGTCACCCACTAGCAACCCTTTGGTTGTTGCACACTCCTCATGAGTGCACATACCTATTTAAGCACCCTCGAACCTTTCTCTCTTTTCGATGTGGGACTAAAGTCCCTTCTCTTTCCTTTTCATCCTTATGAACAATAAATAGAATTAATAATTCCAACAATCCCCCACTTGTTCCATAAATGATGGAAAGAAATTCCAGAATACATCACTTAAAGAATGTTAATACAGTTAGGTATCTTTCGATTTGAACCTAACCTTAGTAGATGCAACACAAGATTTTATCGGAATCTCTGGTAGCTGGGCTTTGAACCAGTTATTCCTTGTGATAAAATCGGTGTTACTTTACACACATTCTTTTGTAGTTCTTCGCCTACATCTCTCGCTTAGCACTATTAATGGCCATGTGCTGATCCTGTCTCGTGAATTTTTTATAAAATAAACTCCAAATCTTACTGAGACGGCACTATCTCTAAATTCACATAGGTGAAGTTCTTTCAGTATCTCTGTTGCTTTACAGATACATGTCAACATTACTGAACTTCAGTAAGAGTTTTATAAACTCAACCCTCAAATTGCAACAGTCGACATTATCATGTCGTATACATCCAAATCAACAGTTTGTTGTTACCCATTGAATCTAAGGTTAAGGTTTTCTTAACATTAGATTGGGTTGCTACTGTTGTTGGAACTCTTACTCAAGGAGTTTCAATCCCATACCTCTCGAGGTGGATTTTACTAAATCCCTCGCTAGTGGTTTAGTAAAGGGATCGGCTAAATTATAGCTGGTACGCACATACGTAAGAGAAATGATTCCATCTTTGATCAATTTTCTTACGTAGGTATGTCTTAGACATATATGTCTAGACTTCCCATTATACACTTCGTTGTAGGCTCTTGCTAGAGTAGCTTGACTATCGCAATGTATTGACACTTTTGATACATTGTCCTTAGCCAGCGGAACTTCTAATAGAAGATCCCTCAACCACTCAGCTTCTTGTCCTGCAGAACCTAGAGCCACAAACTCTGACTCCATGGTCGAATGGGTAATGCACGTTTGTTTCTTGTTCTTTCAAGAAACTGTCCCTCCGATAAGTGTAAATACCCAACCTGTCGTAGATTTGTTATCCCCGACACTTGATATCCAACTAGCGTCGGTATATCCTTCTAATATGGCAGGAAATCTACCATACTATAATCCAAGATTCTTGGTTTTCAAAAGATAACCAAAAATTCTTCCGATAGCCCTCCAATGCTCATTATTAGGGTTGCTAGTAAATCTACTCATTTTACTAACTACAAATGCTATATCAGGTCTTGTGCATTGCATCAAATACATAAGACATCCAATAGCACTTGCGTATTCTAATTGAGCGACGGCTCTTCCAGAATTCTTTTCTAGTTTAACACTTGGATCAAATGGAGTGTTCACTTCTTTGAACTTTAGGTGTTTGAACTTGTCTAGCACTTTCTCAACATAGTACGACTGCATAAGTTCAAAACTCCCACTGTTTTGTATTACTTTGATCCCCAAAATAGTGTCAACTATTCCAAGATCTTTCATCTTGAATGTGGAAGTTAAAAACCTCTTCGTTTCTGTAATTCCACTCATCTCGTTGCTAATGATCAACATATCATCAACGTAGAGACAAAGAAATATCACGATATTTTCATATACTTTAGTGTATAAACACTTATCACAAACATTGTGAACAAAGCCATTAGAAATTATGATTGAGTCAAATTTATGATGCCACTGCTTTGGTGCTTATTTTAATCCGTACAAGAATTTAACAAGTTTGCATACCTTTTGTTCATTTCCCGGGAGCACGAACCCTTCCGGTTGCTCCATGTAAATCTTCTTATCGAGATCTCCATTTAAGAATGTCGTTTTGACATCCATCTGATGAACATTAAGATGATGCAATGAAGCTAACGCAAACAATATTCTAATTGTAGTCGTTCTTGCTACTGGTGCATATGTGTCAAAATAATCAATTCCTTCTCTTTGTCGAAATTCTTTGACTATAGTCTAGCCTTGTAGGTGTTTAAAGTACCATCACTATGATACTTTCTCCTGAACACCCACTTACATCCAATAGGTCTTGAACCTTTGGACAAATCGACAATTTCCCAAGTGTGGTTAGATAATATCGAATCCAACTCATCTTGGATAGCATCTTTCCAAAAAGATGAGTCCCGCGAAGCTATTGCTTCCTTAAAGGTTTTAGGATCATCTTCCACCTGAAGAATGATAGGAATCTTTCGAATAAATTTCTTTGTATTTTCTTCTACTAAATAAAAAGAAATTAGTTGAGAATCTATTTTGTCAGATCCTAGATCCTTAGCCTTTCGAACTCTCTTGCTGATCCGAAGCTCGGGTCATTTTTCAACTAACCGTGAAGAGCTCTCCTCACGAGACTCTTCATTAGCAGGAATCTCAGAATCCTTATTCTTAGTAATAAGGTTCTCGAAAAATTCCACATCTCTGGATTCGACAATAATGTTAGATTCTAAGTTTAAAAGTCTATATGTCTTACTATTGGCAGCATAACCTACAAAAACACTTTTGATTCCACGAGGACCTAATTTGGTCCTTTTAGGATCCATGTTTTTGTAATAAGCTATGCACCCCCACACTCTAAAATAACTGATATTAGGCTTACGGCATTTCCATATCTCATATGGTGAAATACCAGTTTTTTTCAAAGGAATTCGGTTCATTATATGACATGCAGTAAGTAAAGCTTCTTCCCACAAACTAAATGATAATTCAGAATGCATTAGCATTGCATTTATCATTTCTTGATATGTTCTATTTTTTCTTTCGGCTAGTCCGTTCTGTTGTGGTGTCCGTGGTGCAAAATATTCGTGAATAATACCGTTCTCTTCACAGAAGGTATTAAATTCAAAAGAAAAGTATTCACCACCTCTATCACTTCTAAGTATTTTAATGTTTCTACCAAGTTGAATTTTAACCTCTGATTTGTATATTTTAAAAGCATTAAAGGCTTCATCTTTATGCTTTAATAAATATACATATGTAAATCTAGAGCAATCATCAATGAAGGTAATAAAGTATTTATTACCTCCTCGAGATAATGTGCCATTAAATTCACATAAATCAGAGTGAACTAAATCTAGTAGATTGGTATTACGCTCTACACTGTGAAAAGGTTTTTTTAATCATTTTAGATTTTACACAAATTTCACACTTATCTAAGTCTTCAGAATTGCATAAAATTAATCCATATTTAATTAATCTTTTCATAGTGCTAATACCTATATGCGCTAATCTACTATGCCATAAAGTAGAGGACTCAATCATGTAAGCAGAAGTAGAAACTTTATTGATATTATTTTCAATGATACAAAGTTTGATCATACCCTCATCGGTATATCCCTTTCCAACAAACACACCATTACGAGTCAAAATTAATTTGTCCGACTCAAAGACAGATTTTATTCCTGGTTTACCCAACAAGACTCCAATGACGAGGTTCCTACTCATATCCGAGACGTGAAGTACGTTAGTCAGAGTTACTTTCTTCTCGAAAGTGAATTGGATTTCCACATCACCTGTTCCCACGACCATTGAGTGTCCTTCATTTCCCATCTGAACTTCTTGTCCATCATTGACTTCAGAATAGGTATTGAATGCTGCTTTGTCGTATGAAACATGAACGGTAGCACAAGTATCGTACCACCATCCTGGAGCCTTCCCTTTGACCGTCATGTGTTTGCTCACCGTAGCAATTATGTCATCTGTCTCAGTGAGATTTGTCTCGTTGTTTTGGGTCTTTCGAACCCGACAGTCTCTGGCATAATGTCATGTTTTGCCACATACAAAACAGCCGGTCTTGGGTCCTTTAGCGGTGCTGGAGTTCTTGAACTTTTGTTGGTCCTTCTTAGGACCGAGAAAATTCTTCTTTCCTGCAGACCTCTTGTCTTTCGTGCTCACCGCGTTAGTTTTAGAAACTCCGTTGTTCTCGGATTTCTGTCTTTTCTTTGATTCCTCTTCGATTCGAAGGTGTTTTTGAATCTGTTCCAATGAGAAATCCTCAGAGCTGTGAAGTAGTTTCTTCCGATAACTATTCCAAGATGCTGGCAATTTAGTAATTATAGCACCAACTTGGAATGGTTCCGAAAGTTCTATCTTTACTGCCCTGAGTTTATTGACTAGATCTTGTAGTTCGTGTACTTGGGCGAGTATAGGCTTTGTATCAATCATTTTGAAATCAAAATACTTTGATATAAGAAATTTCTTTGTACCTTCTTCTTCTGCTCTGAATTTAAAATCCAGAGCCTTCCAGATGTCAATCGTCGAAGGATTTTCTGTATAGAGGTCGTACAGTCTGTCTAACAGGGTGTTCAAAATGTGACCACGGTACAGCAGTTCGTCCTCTTTGTGCTTTTTGCGCTCTGCCTTGACTGCATCAGAATCTGCTGGAGTGGGTTCTGAAACAGGTGACAGATATGGGTCGAGGACGTAGTAGATCTTCAGCGCCGTCAGGAGGAAGATCATCTTGTCCTGCCAGCGTGTGAAGTTCGTCCCATCGAAGCGATCCAGTTTGACTAGATCCTGATTCATGACTTTGATGCTCGAAATTGCAGCCTCGGACGCCATTATTTGAAATACTTTAAGATTGTTAGAAATTGCTAGTACTTCACTTCTGAGTTTGCGAAGTTGAAAATGTCGTCGAGGCTTGAATCGTGCATTTAGCAGCACTTTCCTTAAAGTGTTTTGGGCACTCCGATAACGTCTTGGAGTCAGCACGCCAGAACACCAAGGATAAGACAGCCTTCTGCCGGAGGTTCACCAGACATTGTGAGACACCGGCGTAGGAAAAAACACCTTTCAGGAAAACTTTGGAAGAGAAAAGAAAGAAAGAATGAATATTGAGATTCTGTGTGTTTTAGACTCAGAGATCTGTAGTATATATAGATGGATTCGTGTTGTTTCGTGAAGTCGCGACCCTTCCGAAACAACATTCATTCACTTGTTCGCATGTTCATTCACCCCTTCGTCTGTCTGGGCCGCAAAAATGGGCTAACAGTGGGCTGCAAAAAATAGGAGTGCACAAGTGCGTCCACAATGCGCCTCTACGCCCGAACCCGAGCCCGTGCCGGAGCCGGCTACATTTCATGAAGAAGATAAAACAACAACCAATGGTCACCCACTAGCAACCCTTTGGTTGTTGCACACTCCTCATGAGTGCACATACCTATTTAAGCACCCTCGAACATTTCTCTCTTTCCGACGTGGGACTAAAGTCCCTTCTCTTTCCTTTTCATCCTTATGAACAATAAATGGAATTAATAATTCCAACAGGAGTTGCGTCCCTGAGTTTGGAAATACTCCAAACTCTTCCCTCTCAACGCAAATATGTGAATTTTCGTCCCTTTGGACAAAAATTTCTGTTTATCTTTGTTATGTCCAGCATCACACACAAGACTTTGTACACGTTGCGTTGTATGCCTTTTGAATCCATTATCTCAACTCCTACCATTTTTATAGATAAAACAATAATTTATAATTTATTCTAGAAAGTCAATGTATCTAACCAATTATTTCTACCGGTTCATATCAGAATAGTACTGTTTGATGAAAGTTACTTAGGTGTAGTTTGACCTCCTATAATTAAACATGATCTGACTGACTTTAGATACTACAAACCCCAAAACTGAATATTCACGTGGTTGTAAACTCTATTCCTCTATTTAAAGATGAATCACCGTAACTGAGCATTTTTATAAATACTAACACACAGTTCGATCTTGACTGGAAGAATAAACACTAGTTCTAGTCAACTTTCTCCAGTTTACGTGGCTCTATCGATCTTCAACAAACTAATTGGTAGGTGCCAGACAAATAATATTCAAGATTGCGAGAAAAAAAAGGATCCCTGAGTCTAAAGAAAATCAATCAGGATCACCCACCCACCCTAAATTTATATATATTTCCAAATTCTAATTAGACAACAAGTACAGTGAGGTTCACCTACAAGCCACCCTCCTTGACTATGGTGTCGTCTATTCTACACGACTTTCGCTAGATTGGTTCTCATTCTGCAAACTAGAAAGAAAGAAAGAAAGAAAAAGGAGGAAGAAGAAATTTTTCTTCAAGTGAACACTTTAGTTACAATCCCAATAGAAAGATGAAAGAAACTTGTCTTCATTTGGGGGCAATGGATATCTTCACATTTAAGCGAACTGAAAACTTTATGATTCAAAATTTTACACGCATTTAGAGTAGTCAAAATTGCAAACGATAATGGAAGTATACTTAGACCTTAGGTTTGCTGGAAGTAAAGGAAATTAATTCTTTGATATATTTTCTTTCATTTGAAAAATTGAAATTTTAATCAATTCTCTTTTCGGTGTTTGGAAAAGAGGAAAAGTGAATTAGTAGAGGAGAAAAGTGAATCCTTGGATGGATGGGAGAACCATTTTCTCACTATTTTCCTTCCTCTTGGGAATTATTTTTTTTTCCTGCTCATTTTCTTAGTCATCCAAACCCAATATATTAATGACTTCTTATTCCACAAACCAAACATGGCCAAGCAGCTCCAATGGAGACATCAAATAAAATGACATAAGTGTCATTTTGATATCTCAACCCCCAAATTTATCACTCCAATGTAGACATCAAATTTGGTTCTCCAACCTCCTGAGTGCATTTTTAGTTCCAGAGGAGAGAGAATTTGGTTCTCCAACCTTTCTCCCATTGTCATTTTGATGTTTCAAACCCCAAATTCACCACTCCAATGGAGACATCAAATGAGACATCAAATTTGGTTACTCATTTGATTACTTGGGTTGGAGTATGTAACTTTACTGAGACATCAAATAGGGTATCAAAACAGTAATCAAATAGATATTTTGATATTTTGTGTAGGAGATGCTCTTAGCATTGTTAGACACATTCCAAAAGTAAGTTACACATTATGCGCTTCTGGAATGTGTCTAACAAATGTAAGTAAATTGAATTAATTATTGGGAAAGGCCTAGTCAAGACGAATAAGGACTGAGCCGGGCCGCAGATGGACTCCTGGTGCCTAAAACGGGTTGGGCCACTTGGGACAGCTTGTGGACCTGCGCCGCTAGATCTAGATGGAATTTTCATGTTAGTAGACGTAAATGGACTGTTTGGTTCCCTTGAGAATGAGTTTTTGAATTCCTTACTCGTGTTTGATAATTGTGGATTGAAAATTGAGAGGAAATATAGATTACACATATGTAGGAAAATAGAAGCCAAGACCCCCTGGAAATATTTTTTGTTTTACTAAAAATGTTGATTGGGTAGATTAATTACAAAAAAAAAAATGACGGTTACCCTCAATAACACAAACTGAATTTAAGTAATAATAACATAATGAAATAAATGAAAGAGTATTTATTAAAAACTAAACAAATTAAGATTCTTATTCATGTCAGAACCAAACATGGGAATGAAAAAATTGAATTTTTCGGACTACATATTCTCAACTTGACCAAACATGGGTAGTATAGGAATGTTCAATTTCTTTCCCATGTAAAGGAATAGAAAGTTTGATCCACATGAATAAAAAAAATCTTCATCCAAACGCCCCTAATGGAGTTCATTTGGGAAACGAAAGAATCAAAGCAAAAACAAAACATACAACAAGGCAAAACGGTAACTCTCAATTTCTCAAATAACTATCCGACAGTACAACTAAACATTAGCCAATCAACTCTAATTGAGATACTACACAACGAGAAAAAACAATTGAAGCATCTCAAGGGCCAACGCATTTTATGGTAAACTTGCTACGCTGATGCTTCAATAATGAACAGTTATTATTCATCATGTTCCAGAAACCAACAAATTGAGATACAACAATTCGAACACAACCCTGCTGACCGACTCACTTGGGAAGCCCAGTTTCGGAACTAATGAGAGCTTGATCCTCTCCTTGGATCAACATAGGACCTTTCCCTGACCTAGTGCATATGAAATAGCTAACATCACCTGGAGATCTTTGGAATGAAACCTTGTCCTTTATTTCGGGAGGCGGCGGCAAGGCTTCCACATCCTTCAGCGATTGTATTCCAGCTTCAGGGAGTATGGACTTGTCACCCAATACATAACTGTAGAGAAAAGAAAAGAAGAAAAAAAAAAAAAGGTTTAGTATGCAACATTCATGTGTTGAGAACAGCACGGGATATATAGTTATGCACCAACCTGGTTAATTCATTGTCAGCAGGCGGAGGGAAATGAAAGAGCAGCCTTTGAAGTAAAGAAGCAGCAACTTTTCTGTTCCGTGCAATCAAAACAGCGTTCGGTCCTGCATCGAACGTATATGCGACCTGCCATGATATATAGCCCACGTTATATTCTTCTACAGCATTCCGCAATGGCCATTCACTGTAAGGTACAATATGGTCTCATCTTACAATTCGATTTGTTCGTATGCAGCACCTCGTGTCAAATTACACGCGTGTAATTACAAATGAAGCATTCGAAATGTGTGGTGGTTCATATGTCAAAATTGTAAATACTCTTAACAAAAGAATGCCAGGCCAACTAAAAATAAATAAAAAAGGAAAAACAAAAGAGAACAAATTATGAATTGGAAAAAAAAACAATTCTGAAATGAAGTGATATTTTAGTGGGCATGTTTGACACCCGGAAAGTAGAGCATGGAAACCATGAAAGTATATTTTCCATTTGAGGTGTTGTTTGGTTGATGGAAACTAGAGGTGTTGCGTGGGCCGGGCGACCCACAAACCGGCACGGAGACCCAGTCCGGGTCAGCCCGATCAAAGCATGGTACCGCCCTGACCCGCTCCTCCATCCGGGTCGGACTGGTTTCTCATTCTCCAGACCTTGGCCCAGCTCAGCCCATTCCGGTTCGGGCCAGGATTAACCCTCCATGATCGGAGGTCTGGCCCGGTCAGAGGATATGGCTAGGCCCGATGAACCCCCAACCTGCTGATGACCATTTGGGAGGAAAAAATAGCCAAATTGACACCCCCCCCCCCCCCCCCCCCCCCCCCCCTTTTTCCTCAACACACATAATAGCTATACCAACGGTATTTGTGGTCAAATGGCACCCGAAAAATTCCTATAAATATAAATCACTTCATCCAAATTTAACACACAAAAAAACTTCCCTCTTCTAATACTTTCAATTGATCTTCAATCTCTTCGGTGAATTAATTGTTTTCCGGATGCTGAAGTGCAAACAAATGCAAGGGTTCAAAAAATCAGAATTTGGAGGCTTCAACTTGATCGGCCGCCACCAAGCTGCAACAATTATATATCATGCTTCGGAGAAAATCAAGTTGAGATTTAAGTTTAATTTTTATATTAAATAATATAAGTAGTAAATTTGATATTTTAAATTGATTTAATTTGATTTTTTTCCTTAAAAGTATAATATAGATCTAACCAACAATATAAGTCTTTTTTATTAGAGTTACGATGTCTATAATAATTCCAATAGTAATTATTTTGTTCCTCTTGTACAAAATGAACAACCACCAACACAAATGTCACCTTTCGACAATCAAATAATTAACAGTTATGTTCCAAGTCACTTCCAAAATCCATCATGTGGAACTATTTTACTAAATAAACTTTACAAATGATAATGGAGAGAAAATCTTAGATATCAGTACACATAACCAAATACCTAGAGCTGCACAATGTAACAAATGCAAAAAAAGTATTTAAATAAAAAAAAAAGAACAGGCATGTAAACTTTAAAGAGACATTATGAAAGTCGTTATGGTAAGGAACAAAATTGATAGTAGACAAACACACTTAAGCAACAATTCTTCATGATCTTCATTAGGAATCATTTACTTATTCGTCTACTTATAACAAAACAAACTTAACAAAATATATTGTTTGTCGGGCGCCAAAAAGGCTTCTTTTTTATAGGACGTCCCACCCTGTGTTTTGGCACCCCAAAAATGTCTTTGGGCATCTGGAAGATCCGTCCAAGTAATGAGTTGACTCAGTATTTTTTATTTAAAATCAGGGATTTAAGTATAATTTTCTATTTGAATTTCAAATTGGCCATGGCAAGTGGTGAACTTCTTCGGTTGATCTTAATTACAAGTTATGTAAATTAATGAAAAATTGTTGGGCTTCCTTCATGAAAATTAATGTAAAAATTGCATGCAAATAAATGTAAAAGTTGCGTACAAAAAAAATGTAAAAAGTGTTGGGGTTCCTTTAATGTAAAAATTTCATGCAAGTTAATGTAAAAAAATCATGAAAATAAATGTAAAAAATGTTCGGCTTTCTTCTGTTTAATTAGAGGAATGTTGTAATAGTTATGACATACTTTGTTAATAGTTAACTACCAGTATCACAAACAAGTAGAAAACTAAGGATAAAATAGATACAAATTATGTCAGTTCAGATTTGTTGCACTTTGAATCTCGTGTCTCATCAAGTTCATCACAATTTACATAATGTATATTAGGAATGGTACCGTTAGAAAGCCTTGACCCCGCATTGCCCCTATAATTTTAGACCCTACCAGAAGGTTTGAAATTAACTTTTGAAAATAGTAGTAAATTATCCTTAACTTAGGATATATGAAGTAGTAAACAAAATTATCATTTTATTTCTATCACGACACATTATTTAGATACAAAATGGTTTTTACAAAAATGAATTCTTTGTTTAAGAACGTAGGAATGTCCCCCATAATGGAAGTGCAATCTGCAGAGCCATCTTACAAGTTTTACCCGAACATAGTATTCATAAGAAGAAATTTTCAATTTCTTTTGATAATACTAGTAATAATGTTTCTTGATTTAATATTTGAAACCCATTTTTGCCTATATTATAAGGACGGAGTTTTTTTTATATAAAATGTGTTTGTCATATTTTTAGTTTAATTTTACAAGAATGCCTTCAGTTTTTCACGTGAATTTAGAAGATATTAGAACATGTCTAATCAATTTGAATACTTCACCAAGTAAGCAACAAGAGTTTAAAAGTTGTGTATAATATGGTTTGAAATTTAGGAGAATTGTAAAGGATGTACAAAATAGATAAAATTCAATCGATTTGATGTTGAAATCGTGTATTTAATATAAAAATATTATTACATACTACAAAAATATAAATTCAAGTAGTGAGTAACAATTAACTGAGAATGATTAGGGAAATTACTACTTCAATTTTTTAATATTTAGAATTGTTTTATTATTCAACTTCTTCTTTAGCTTTAACAAAGATCATCAATATTCCTCATTTATTTGCAAATATAAACAATTCTTTTATTACATCGTACTAAAATGGAAGAATTTTTTTAAAATATTGGTCTAATATTCGACTCCGTCTAAAAATTAAATTAGATTGTGTAAATGTATTGTTAGATGATTTTTATGAAAATATGAACATGGAGGTAGGTAGTAAAAAACAGAAATTAAAGAATTTTTAGATGTTCAAGTTAATTTATATGGGGAAAAAATTATGACGACCGATCCGGTTCAACCGTTCAAGGTAGTAGTTCATCTAGTTTAAGTTCTATGTTATCTCATACTAAAAGTATACTACACGGGAAGAAATAAAAATATTATTCTGTCACAACCAAAAAATTCGTTGTATTTACTCCTATTCCGAAGAAGATGATGACAATTCTGAAATATATTTTTCTATTTGACAACGAAAAAAACACATGAAAAGACTTGTCATATATTTTCTTCATTAGCACGTGCTATTCTAGCGATCTGATGTCAACGGTAGCATCAGAAGCTTGTTTTAGTGCAGGTTCAAGAATGCTAACCAAAAAGAGCATGATGTCTATCAGAATTTTCCAAAGTCTGTTTTTGCATTCAAGATTGGGTTCGTGCAAAAAAAATAGACCAACACTTAAGAGATAAAAGTGTCGATGTTAATGAACTCGACTTTTTGAAGATCTTAATAGAGATGTCCTTGTAGAAGCTAGAGAATGAAGCGACGAAGCATTGCAGACTAAGATACATTTATCCGATGATCGAAGATTAAAGACATCGATGACCGTCATCAAAGATTCAAAGAAAGTCATAAAAAATTGAATTAAAGACCAACAACTGAAGATCAAATTAAAGATGAACTAAGTAGCTTTCAGCTTTTCTACAAATAAATAAAAACTATGTAGAATTGGCAATTAAATGAAGTTTATTCATTTTTCTTAATGACTTGTTCTATTAATTCTCTAGTCTCTACTATTTTCATTAAAAAAATTCTTTATTTTTTTTTAACATTGGCCCTACTTTTTTAAAATAATGGGCCTACCTTTTTTAAATAGTGGCCCATTAGCCAAGGCCAACCCAAGGGCCAAATTTAAAAAATAAATAAATAAACAAGTGCAGTCCGGACCGACTCAAACCAAGTTCTGGTTCTAGGCCCAAACCAGTCTACTTGACTGGGCTGGCTCGGCCCGGACCGAACTCAGTCAAAACCAGACTGGTTCAGCCTGGGCCCAGCCCACCAAACAACTCTACTAGAAACTAAGTTCCCAAACTTCATGCCACATAAGCACAAATGGGAACTAAAGACTCATCTAGTTTGCATCCAGAATGATGGAAACTCAAGAAACTAATGGGAACAACATTTATTACCTTTTTTATTTATAAAAGTGGTCCAAACTAATTAATATTGTCCATATTTATATTATTCAATAGTGACATGACATCATGTTTCTCTACTTTCCTCTTTCTTGTTTCGAACAAACAAGATTTTTAGTTTGGAAACCTACATTCTTTAGTTTCTAAAAACTCAAAGGAAACTAAGTTTCTAACTTTCAAATAGATTTGGTTGCCAAAAAAACCCTTAAAAACATGAGTTGTCCATTGTCTGCACAGAGTACTAGGGAGATTAAACGATTGTTACTTAAGGGGCCACACTGGAAAGACTTCTCTACAGTATGCATGTCATGTTATTTTCATGAGAAATTGGTTAACTGCAAGTTCGATAAGAAGTATATATCCTTCAACGTCAGACTTTTTTTATTGAACTTGCAGTTAACTAATTACATATGAAAACGTGCACACATTTGTATGTTGGACGCTTTGTAGTGTGGCCTCTTATGCAACAAAAACTTCAATGATTTAAAAGTTGTGATTTAGAAGATCATCTTCAGTAAATAAGAATTGGGATCACGAAAAAAAAAAATGGGATCCCGAAATAAAAACTCTTTAAGTATTGCAAACCAGCAATTCTGCGGATCACTCTGATCACATTGATAATATCAGAGCCAATCACATGACGGACTATTTGAATCTCATATTTGCATATCAATAGACCCAAATGTATGGGAAGGAAGAGTGTGTGCAAGTAAAGTAGATTCTAAGCTTAATGGTATCTCAACAACATTTGCTAGACATAGGAGATTGACAAAACTAGGTGATCTTACAAACTAGTCGATGGTATTACCATTTAATATCAATAAACTGATGTCAAATATCAGATATTAGAGGTATGATCAAAAGTTGGGGATAAGAGAAAGCCAAAGGATGTGGATTTCTAGATGATGAAATAGAATTCATCAGCCAAGTTCTGAAATATTGGATCAGGTAATGGTGATGAGAGAGAAACATGAAAACAAACAGCTTCATTTTGAACATAATCGATCAGTTGTAGAGCTTTCAGAAATAAATGCTAATTACCAAGTACTAGAAGATCTAAACATTGTATATAGCTATTAGCAAAGTTAAACATTCACAACACGTGCAGCATGACTGACTTTGATCTCTTAGCAAAATAGCAAAAGATATGCTATGCACCCATACCTGTGGAGTTCCTTCAGAATGGTTCCATCTCTCTACAAGGCTGATAATCCTGAAATGCCAAAGTCATCTTAGATACAGAAGAAGAAGAAAAATACCGTAAAGTTACAATCAACAACACAAGTAACCACCAAGATGTAAGGCATCAAATTGAAACAAAATAAATAAGCGTGCCTGTGAGAGGTATCATTCATGTAGAATATAGGCGGGCTAGTATCCATACAGACTGCATGAAACTGATTGCTATCTGAACATGTCAACTTGGCAAATGACTCAAAGTCTCGACTTCTAATGGCTTCTTCCATTTGCAGTATTCGAGTTGGAACTACAACCTAGAAGAGAATGAAAGGATAATTGAAATAAAAGATTTTAACATGTTCAGTACCATAAACATAAGAATGCCATTACAAATTTAGAAATTAAGATACCAAGAAACAATAAGCCACATTGCTCTCTATGTGAAAATTCATCATGATCATCGCAATTAAGGATCAAATATGGAGCATGAGAAAGCTCTGCAAAATAATTGGCAAAGGTTTTTACTGTCAAACTGTAATGCCCCGTTCCGCACGGTGCATTACGATGAGTCGTTGACTCGAAGAGTTGCGTTGACCCAATGAAGTATCGATGCGAATCGATGCAAAGCCTAAGTCAAGTTTGGATAAAGTATTGACTTCGATTGATCTGGTGCGCAGGCTACGCTTTTATGCTGAATCATAAGGGGTCGACATTTTGCCTTGTTCACTAAGGTGTCCGCAAAACCAAATCGTCGTCTTGCAACAGATTGTGGCATGGACACGGTAAGCCGAATAAGTCGAATAGTTCAACTGAATGGCTAAGTCAGGAGAGTTGGCCGTGCAACCAAGTTATGGAATCGAGCTGCATCAGCTCGGCGTAACGACAAGGCGTATCGACTTAAGGTGGACGGGTTCTTGACTCTCTCTCCCTACTCCTTCACGTCTAATAAAATGTATCCTTGTACGCGATTGTAGCTATTGAGTTAGCGAGAGTGGCTCAAACGATTAAAGGTCTTAGTGTGTATCGAACATTAAAAATAGAACATTGAGCAATTGAAGCGACGTGCATGAAATGTACGGGTCGCGGTAGGGCGGTGATAGTAGAACATTGAAAGACAGTATCGAGATGTGCATCACGTGCACGACTCCGAGAACATTGAACACTAGACCTAGAACATTGATTATGGCGTCAAGCGTGCTCTCGTGCACGAAATCTATGAAATGACTAAGTAACTACGGAACTGCTATTATACGAATAACTTATGAATGGAACGCGTTGAGTATAAGTACGAGAAGTCTAAGCCGTTGGACGTCGTGCATCAATACGGATGTGTTGGAACATAATGCAGATGGAACTTTAGATAGGGATGGCGGAATATGTTTATGGAACGTGAGATTGGTTGGATAATATGACTTGTTTGCTATAGCACGTATTGCATGGTCAATGGACTCGGATGGCCCGTGCACGGGTGCGACTTCCCTCGAACGGTTATGACCGGGGCACCGGGACCGTTTAGCCTAGGAGGAAATTATGTATGGTATTTATGGTGCACATCATTTGGATGGGTTGCGACCGGCCAGTGTTGTGATAAGCTATGATATCAGTAAGTTTGGGATCCTTCAGATACTGGGCTAGCAACCCGTATTGGAGCGATCATAGGCTTACACATAAAGATGCCAAGTCCATTACGGTGCGAAACACCGTGACCTTCATATAGATAGGGCCGGTGGGCTGAGATTAGAGTTGGGTGCAGGCGCAGGGCCTGCCACCCTTATGAATATGTCTAAGTTTGGTTGGTTGGCTGCGTGAATTGTATGATTGGTTAGGTATATTTCTAACTATTGCAGGCTATGGCAAAACGAGACGGAAACATGCACGATCAATATGCTTACGTTTATATTATGTCTAACTGTATCTGCTGCAGGAACACGGTATTGGACACAAATATAATAAGTTGCTATGCTTGAATATTGCCAGAAAACTGACCCTAAGGCAAAATAGAAAGATCACCAAATAATGTTGCATGTTTCACTAAATATACTTAGTGTTGGTTAGGTGCGAGTGGGTCTTGATCAGTGCAGCGAGGACGAAAGCACTAATCCCCCACTAGTCTGCTTGCAGGTTCAGGATATGTTCTACTCGGAGCGGGACTTGGCTTGGATGCGCCGAGGCATGGAGTCCTTAGCGTTTCAAGAGGAGCTACTGCATTGACGTTCGGACGTGCAACATGGAGATGTTCGGCCGAAAACTACTTGTTGGCTATAAAGAGGCATAATGTATGGAACAATGTAATCCTTTGTGAGCTAGAGAGATCATGAGCGTTGTAGCCAGTTGGCATATTCAGTTGGGCTATTCAAGCATTTGTAACCTTCAGTTCATTATTAATAAAAGAGATTCTTATTATATACTTTGTTTTCTTCCGCTGCTTATGTTATCAATATGAGATAATCTTATGTGAACCTGTTATCTTGCTTTGCACGAGCGCAACTCCAGGCTCGTGCGGCATCACGCTCCAACGAGGACGATGATTCGGGTAAAATCTAGCGAGGACGAGCGATTTCCCGGGTCGGGGCGTGACAAGTTGGTATCAGAGCGGTTCCATCCTCTGGACCGTGAACGAATCTCTTTGACCCTCAGTTGCTTCGACATCGAAAATCAATTGACTCTAAGTTGTTTCCGCAACCGCATGGCTCATGGATCTGCTCGATGCTACATTGGATGTTCCATACAATAAGTATATATTAAGTGCGTACGTCTGCCACAAGTATGTCGTGACTATCACGCTATCTCCGAGTGCCATCGGAGAATGTTGATTGCACGAAGTGCAACGAGTTATGAAATGTTGGTTTTCCGAAGTGCAACAAAGTTGCGAGTCGTTGCTTGCACGAAGTACAACGAATATGGTGATGTTGGTTGCATGAAGTGCAATGAGATACGTATTGTTGGTCATACAAAGTGCGAAGAGATACGTGTTGTTGGTTGCACGAAGTGCAACGAGTCGATATATGAGGCGATGTGTGTTATGTGGCTATGCGAATGGTTATGTATTATTGGTTGCACGGAGTGCAGCAAGTCGTGAATCGTTCGTTGCATCAGTGCAACGAGTCGACATGGTATGATATATGTTGTATGGCTATGCGAATGGATAGTGATATGTCGAATGAGATTGAGTAATGACCTTAAGTGTCAAGAATAAATCGTTGTACGAGTTGCAACGAGTGAGATTAGAAGATCGCGGATGCGATAATAACGAGTAGAGTTGGTCGCTAAGTCGAGTTTGTGTAGGCGAACGTTTATGTTGGCCGAATGTCGCGTTGAGCTTTGAATAAGCGAATGTTGCGTGTGTGATTGATATGATCGCCAAGGCACGGTTAGATTTGAATGAGTATCAAACTTGGACGAACGACTATCATGTTGGTCCAGTTGTTGTGCCAACTCGAGTAAGAAGAACGCTAGAACTGGAATCGGAAAGATCGCCACGGGATAGTTAACTTGAAATAGATGTCGGACCTATGCGGAGTGTAAAGTCGAATAATGACTCGATTTCGAGTGGTATATGCAATACCACTTGTGCGATCAGTGTAGCGAAGTATTGTATCAATAACGATGGGAACGATTTCTGAGTGATATATGCAATACCACTTAGCGATAGCTATGTCAAGCCGTTTGATGACTTGCAATAGAATGCATCGAGACGATTGTGTCGGTTACAATAGGTTTGTCCTCAACGGACGGAGTAGTACCGAGACTCGAGTGGGAATGACTCGATAGGAGTCGATGCAAGTATGCTTCGATGAATTGAGTTGAACGATTATGCGCGAAGTCGTATCCATGGATGATACGTCGGACGAGAGTTCGTTAAGTGTAAGCCGAACGATAGGCTGAAAATAGCGAAAAAAATTTGCGTTAAGGAAATAGTTGACTCAGTCGAATTTGCGTTCAGTTAGTACGAAGACTTGTTCGAAACGAGTTGAGTAGGTACGAAGTAATCATGCAAAACAAATTTGAGTTAGCGCGATGAGTCGGTAGCATGGTTTGGAAGTGCGAGTTAGGAATATGAGAATGGATATATGAATTGGAAATCGTGTCTCGATGATGGTAGTTAGTTATAACGGGTGGATCTTTATGCGTACAAGACTTGAGTCGTATTCGAGTTTGAATAATGGCAGTGATTGCAACGAATTTGAGCTTATGAGAAAGGAAGATGTTCAAGTTATGCATATCGACGATGGTATTGAGGCGTATCAAAGACGATATGCAATAACTCGGGGATACTCTGATGGAATGAACGCAAATTATATTGAGCATTATTGTTGGATGAATAAGATGCAAGTTAAGTTGATGTCAGTTTGGATGACAATGATAGGAATGCTTCGAAGAAGTTGAGAGTAGATGGATGTTACTTGGATGAAAACGAAAGTGTCTTGATTGCTTCGTGGATAACCACTGCGTTGACGTTCTTGTCTTGCGCGAGCGCAACACCAGCCTCACACATGCGTCACGCCGATTAGGATGACTATTCCGCGTGAGCACTGGTATGGTGATTCATGTCCAGCGGGGATGGTCGAACTTACAAGGCGTGGCAAATTGGATTTAGACTTGTGGTTTGATGCGAAGGTGAATTAGAGGATTGTTGCGATAAGCCTAGAGTGTGTCGGATATTGATCGTGAGTATATAGACACGTACACAAGGCGAACAAATATTGCTCGGTTGCGATAGTGTTGACGGTAGTGCATGAGTGATTCGAGTAGTAACGGCGCATCAGTTGCGCGGGGTAGATAAATTATGGATTGGTAAATTACGTCGGAGTGGATGAAGTCTCATAGGAATTGTCGGAAATTGATTTGGCTCCACGATAGGATATAGTTAGTTTGTAGTAACTGTCCCTCGTTGATGATCTTCAATTATCGAGCGTAGTTTCGGGACAGATTACCCTAGAAGACTTGACCGCCAAATCAAGTGAATGTTGAAGTCCTATAGGATGACCCAATGAAGTCGCATAAGAAATTTCGTCGAGGATGAAGGATGATGTAGTGCATGTTGAGGATAAGTCTAAGCGAGTGAGTATCGTGTTTCGGAAGTTAGCGAGTAGCCTTCGACTAGAATGATATGATCAGAAAAGAAAATTTATGATCGATCGAATAAGTATGTAAATAGACTTGGTTGGTCGATGATCAAATAGATGTTAAGGAACGTACTTAGCGTAGTGATGCGGTAAGGCGATTGCAAGAATTCTGCAATGCGCGAGAGCGCGAATAGTAGAATGACCCTAAGAATTGTGTCGTAGATCGGTTTGAGTAACGGTTAGGCTATGTGTGTTGAGTGCACGATCTATGTTACGAAATAAACTAGTTGGAATTGATTCAAAAATTGAGTAAGGAATTCCTATTCGATCAAGAATCGGAGATAGGCGTATCGTAAAAGACCTTGGGTCAGAAAGATTATTGCCTTTGAGCATCATAGACTCAAGTTGACCTCTTGTGTCGGGAGAGATTAAGCATGATGTCTGGATAAGTTACCTAGCGGGGGTAGCCCCAGACGCGATGCGTAGATAATTCGAGAACGTGGATCGTGTTGGAATAGTTGTGTGCGATGCATAGTACGGATTGTAGGCAAGGAAAGTTTGGACATGTTGGACTTAGTCCATGTCATTAAGGCCAAATGTTATGAACGACTAGATGAAAGACTTGAGTTATGTGAGAGATAGAAAATGGTTCGGCGAATTAGCGTTGCGGAGAATTGTTGCGATCGGATGCGCAACGACTTAATGCAATATATGCGTCAGATGGTCGTCTAAACTTAGGGGATCGAAGTTACGGTTTTGAATCAAGTTATATGCGAAGATGTTTGCACATAGGGTTTTGGGAATAGGCGCTAAGATCTGACCAAGTCGAGTACGGAATAGCTGGTACTTGAGGATTTAAGTTGAGCCTGTTAGTTTGTCCCGATATCCTACAACTAAGCTTGGCTGAAATGCATATATTGGTGGGACGCCTAAAATATGTGTATGATCCAAACTAAGTTGTATGATTCAAACGATAGTGGTCGAGATCGTGAAACGATCTAGAGAAACACTTGGATTGAGTGTCGGTTTCGGTTCGAGGACGAACCTTGTTTTGAGTGGTATATTATGTAATGCCCCGTTCCGCACGGTACATTACGATGAGTCGTTGACTCGAAGAGTTGCGTTGACCCAATGAAGTATCGATGCGAATCGATGCAAAGCCTAAGTCCAGTTTGGATAAAGTATTGACTTCGATTAATCTGGTGCGCAGGCTACGCTTTTATGCTGAATCATAAGGGGTCGACATTTTGCCTTGTTCACTAAGGTGTCCGCAAAACCAAATTGTCGCCTTGCAACGGATTGTGGCATGGACACGGTAAGCCGAATAAGTCGAATAGTTCAACCGAATGGCTAAGTCAGGAGAGTTGGCCGTGCAACCAAGTTATGGAATTGAGCTGCATCAGCTCGGCGGAACGACAAGGCATATAGACTTAAGGTGGGCGGGTTCTTGACTCTCTCCCTACTCCTTCACGTCTAATAAAATGTATCCTTGTATGTGATTGTAGCT
This sequence comes from Iris pallida, assembly GCA_029216955.1. NCBI lineage: Eukaryota > Viridiplantae > Streptophyta > Magnoliopsida > Asparagales > Iridaceae > Iris > Iris pallida. The sequence goes on from JANAVB010024097.1 coordinate 23,980, forward strand.
ATTGAGTTAGCGAGAGTGGCTCAAACGATTAAAGGTCTTAGTGTATGACGAACATTAAGAATAGAACATTGAGCAATTGAAGCGACGTGCATGAAATGTACGGGTCGCGGTAGGGCGGTGATAGTAGAACATTGAAAAACAGTATCGAGATGTGCATCACGTGCACGACTCCGAGAACATTGAACACTAGGCCTAGAACATTGATTATGGCGTCAAGCGTGCCCTCGTGCACGAAATCTACAAAATGATTAAGTAACTACGGAACTGCTATTATGCGGATAACTTATGAATAGAACGCGTTGAGTATAAGTACGAGAAGTCTAAGCCGTTGGGCGTCGTGCATCAATACGGATGTGTTGGGGCATAATACCGATGGAACTTTAGATAGGGATGGCGAAATATGTTTATGGAACGTGAGATTGGTTGGATAATATGACTTGTTTGCTATGGCGCGTATTGCATGGTCAATGGACTTGGATGACCCGTGCACGGGTGCGGCTTCCCTCGAACGGTTATGACCGGGACACCGGGACCGTTCGGCCTAGGAGAAAATTATGTATGGTATTTATGGTGCACATCATTAAGACGGGTTATGACCAGCCAGTGTTGTGATAAGCTATGATATCAGTAAGTTTGGGGTCCTTCAGATACTGGATTAGCAACCCGTATTGGAGCGATCATGGGCTAGCAAACCCGTATTGGAGCGATCATAGGCTTACATATATATATAGATGCCTAAATAAAATATGATAAATACGATATCAATGTAATTATTTTCCTTTTGTGTTTTTGATAAACACATCACATTAAATTATATTTATATTTTAATCTTGCATTTCCATTTCTTTATTTAAATTATGTCATTTAAATTATGTCAATATAAATACAGTGCATATACTGTAATATTTAAATATGTACTCTATAAATACAGTGTCTATACTGTAATATGTAAATAAATACAGTACATATACTGTAATATATATTTTATAAATACAGTGCCTATACTGTAATATGTACGCTCTCAATTTCTGCAATTTAAATTCATTTACTTACATGTATTTAAATTCCGTATTTATTTACGATTTCACGTATTTTGTGCAAACGACCACTCTAAGTCCAAGCCTAGCATAGGTTGATTGGACTTAGGTGAGCCTACACATATTCGCGATCTAGTCGAGTCATGTTGGACTTGGTTCATGGCCTCGGGTCCCGTATCTGGACTTCGGTTCAAATTCAAATACGTGGACAAATACATTAAATAATTATTTATTTATTTTTAGAATCTGTGTTTTATGATATTTGAATTTTCAGACAACTTTTAATGCTGAATAAATTCAAGAAAAATTATTATAAAATACTATGTTATTTAAGCTAATTTAATATAATTTTTTCAGGATTTAATTTACTGTTTTGCCACTATTTAAAAATAGGAAACCAGAACTCATTTTCAATGTACACTTGTAAACTGATTTTTAATAAATACTTACACTGGATTATAAATTCCAAAAAATTTATATTAAATTACTATAATTAACAAGGATCAATTTGGTATATTATTTCACATAAAATAGGATTGTATAACTATCTTAATAATTATTGGAACACAATGTACAGTCTGAATAATTAATTAATTAATATTGACTTGTGTGTTTTTGTAGGTTTTTGGAATATTTTAGTATCGGGACCTTACCCTATCTTAGTATAGAGACCCGACCTGTTGGTTTAGATGTTGTAACATTCCATTGGACTGCTAGAACATCACTTAGCTAGTCACCTATTAGGAGCCGTGTCACAACACTAGTGTAAATTCTTGAATGTAGCTTAGAGACTGAGACTGTATATCATTTTAACAGGACACCGGACATCTATAACTACATATTCTTATTATTGCTTTGCTCGAGGCAAGTACCCCTACAAACTTTATTACTGTAGATGATAAACTATGTTAAAATACCGTTTCTTGAACTGCAAGTCATATCATGCTTTATATTGCTCTCAGTACATACCATGCTCTATACTGTCCCAGTATCTTTACATGCTTAGAAAAGCTCTTGTATATCTCACATGATGGTTATTGGGACATGGAAGAAACTGATAGTTGAGTACGTGATCATGCCCCCTTCTCCGTATGTATGTACCGAGCAAGGTCGCATTGTATATACATACCTTATCGTAGGCCTTATCCCGCATTTTTGTACGGATGTACACCTATGCTTGTTACTTGTACGTATTTACATTTCAGATTTATGGCTTGTACACCGGTACATTCTATACCTATTGGCCGATCACGTACCTGCTCCAGTTTTAAACAATATATATACATGTCGCCATGACAAATGTATCCTTGACATGATAGATTGTGATATGCCATGATTTCCTATTATTACATCTCTTTTCATTCCATGTTCAGTACATTCTGTTTATAGAATCAGTACTTGCTCCCGTCCTGACAGGATAATGTTGTAGGTGCACTATCCGAGGAAGAAATATTATGTGATACCTACTACGGGACTGCCTTAGAGAACCTGGTCTTTGCTCCAAAAGAGATCCCAGCGGGGAACCTTGCTTATTTGTCTTTCCTGTTTTAGACTTAGACTTTGAGTTGTTACAACTTTTACTTGGTTATTGGACCTTGTCTCCAGTTCTTACGTTGAAAGTGTAATAAACTATAAAACTTATTTGCTTCGTCAATAGATGTTGTGTTGTGATGAACTCTTAAAAATACTTTAATATATGTCTGTTTGCACACTTAGTACCATTTTATCTATCTCCTAGAACAGCTTACTACGCTTTAACCAAGCGTAGGCTGGACATAGCTCGGCCCAGCCCAACAATTTGGATAGCGGGTCGTGACATGTTTTTAGTGGTGGCCCATGCAGGTCCTTGACTAAGTTGTTTGGTTACGTCATTGTACCAAACATGCTTGCAATTAGGAACTTAAGATAACTAGATAATAGTAGTGATAACATTTAGAACACCTAGAGGATTACTAGGATTGCAACATAGGAAAACTCATCACAGCATAGGCCCGTTAATCGTAATTAGATTTTGTTTGTGATTGTTTGCTTAAGTCCTTATAGTTCCCTTGTCTTCCAATAGATGGTTATCACCCGCTCCTCCCAGTCCATCGCCTCTGATGACGGTGCACCTTCTACTCTACCCACAGACCCGATGGCAGTAACAGTAGCACTCCCACCACCTCCACCTATGCACCCTACCATACCTCCCTACGCCACTATCCTCCAAACTCATATTCCACCTCCTACCCAGCAGACCCAGATACCTCCAACACCTCCTATCCTTCAGACCCAGATACCTCCACCACCTCTTGTTCAGCAGACCGAGATGCCACCACCACCTCCTCCCACACCACAGCTCCAGCAAGCCCAGGTGCTACCACCTCCGTACAAATTTTTATGATTTTTGAACTTATAGGGGCATTTTGGTAAATTACATATTAGGGCAACTTGGTGAAAATGGCACACTAGAAATTTTAGGATTTTATTATGGGTATTTTTGTAATAAAATTTTTGTAGGGAAGGTTCCAAAGTTTTTCTATAAATAGGACCCTATGGTTGTGCATTGGGATCATAAACAAATCCCTAGCCCATTTCCAATTAAATTTCTGGAGCCTTAGCTTCCTAACAAAAGGATTCTGCGGGCTTGCTGGTTAGCGTGTGAGCCTAAGCATCCCCCCCACAGGTTAGCAGTTCGAACCCTGCCTTAAGCAAATAATTTTCTTTTTATTTCTATGTGTATACATATATGCATTAGGTTCAGAATAAAATTAACTGAGTTTCAAGCTTTAAACAGAACCAACTTGGCTCTGTTGGTTGCCTGAGTAGAATTAAACGCCCCCCCCCCCCCTTCAGCTGGCCCAGTTCGAGCCCCCTCCTTGTATGTTGGGTTATTATTTTTAGTTTGTTTTGTTTTATAAGTTTATATAACTTGTGAATGAGCAACGCGAGTTAGAACACGATATTGAATCAGGATTCGGAACGATGAATAAAATTGTATGTCTTGGTCGAGGAAACCTAGAGGATCGCACTTATGATCTTGGATTTGGTCGAATGGAATTGTGGTATATCCAATTCGGACAATAGCATCAGTTGCATGACTCGGAGTTCGTTGCAAAAGAAGATCGTCAGGTTACGTACATCATCGATGGTATTGAGACGTATCAAAGATCGATGTGCGATAACTCGGGGGTACTCTGATTTGAGGAACGATGATCATGTAAAATGTCATTGTTCCGATGGATGCTATAATCGGGATGTTGAAATGTGTCGAGGAAAAGATAGACTTGGCTCGAGGATTTCTAGTTGAACGAATGACGAACGGACTTCTGTGCGACGACCCCGTCGCAGCCGCTGTAATCGGCCGTTATGAAACTGCCTTGCACGAGCGCAATCTAGGCTCGTGCGGCATCACGCCTTAGCGAGGACGATCGCTCCTACGGGAGCGGGACTAGACTTATAAAACAAAACAAACTAAAAATAATAACCCAACATACAAAGAGGGGGCTCGAACTGGGCCAGCTGAAGGGGGGGTTTAATTCTACTCAACAGAGCCAAGTTGGTTATGTTTAAAGCTTGAAACTCAGTTAATTTTATTCTGAACCTAATGCATATATGTATACACATAGAAATAAAAAGGAAATTATTTGCTTAAGGCGGGGTTCGAACTGCTAACCTGTGAGGGGGGGATGCTTAGGCTCACGCGCTAACCAGCAAGCCCACAGAATCCTTTTGTTAGGAAGCTAAGGCTTCAGAAATTTAATTGGAAAGGGGCTAGGGATTTGTTTATGATCCCAATGCACAACCATAGGGTCCTATTTATAGAAAAACTTTGTAGCCTTCCCTACAGAAATTTTATTACAAAAATACCCATCATAAAATCCTAAAATTTCTAGTGTGTCATTTTCACCAAGTTGCCGTAATATGTAATTTACCAAAATGTCCCTACAAGTTCAAAAATCGTAAAAATTCGTACGGACTCCAAATAACTCCAAATAAATCGCAAAAAAATTCTAAAATTAATAGAAAAATATTTAGAACATTTTAGAACCAATTTGGGAAATTTTTGGAATTGTTTTTCATTTATTAAATTTTTGAAAACAGGGGTTACATCGTGCGGCATCACGCCCCAGCGAGGACGATGATTCGGGTGAAATCTAGCGAAGCCGAGCGATTTTCCGGGTCGGGACGTGACACAAACTGACATCAACCCTCTGTTTCTGGTGGCAAATTCCTAGACAAGATAGCTATGACAAGGTAGGGCCATGCCATAAACCAACAAGATCAATAGCCAGGTATATAGACCTACACTTTCAGCTTGCAGTTTAAAAGCTCATGAAACCAAGGAGTACGCTACTGACAAGTGACAAGTGACAAGTTCCTACCTGTCATAGCTATGAACACAAGAGGACCTTGCCATATAATCTAGAAACCAGTTGGCAGGTAGCTAAATCTACCTATTTAATCATGCAGTTTAAGTCCATGAAAACAAGGAGCATACCACAGACTAGTGACACTCATTGAACCCTGTGACAGCTAAACCTTGTCCTTGTTGGGCTTTCAAATGGCTAAATTAAAAACAGATTGACGTGATTCAAAGGAGAAGTTCTAAAATTAGGTAATTAGCATACAAGAACAGATGAAATGATACCTTAGCCCTGTGCTGTAATAGGGGACTGGTTTCAACAGTATCACGCATACCCGTAGTGCTACTTGTCTCCTTCTGCCTTGAACTCACCTGCAATATTATAATATTGTTCGTAAAGAGAGAAGCGAACCGCAAAGTGATAGTAAAAGATGTCTGGTTTCATAGAGGGTTATTTGGTCTATTATATTAATCATAGATGACAGTTAACTGAAAGCAATGAACCTCTAGTATATGTAAAACATCAAGAGGCAGCATGAATTTGAAAGAACCTGCATCAGAGGTTAATAGCATTCAACTTTCAAGTTCAACAGGACAGTGTTCAACTAGGAGAGCTAACACTAACAGTGACTCGTGGACTAAATCTATAAACAAGATGAGACACTTGAGATATGAATGGTGCTTATTCCATAAGTGAAGTGACGGAAGGCTTAGACTAAGCAATAACTCAAGATATACAATTGTCACTTACCACAGCTATGATAATAACCAGATCATCCCAATGACTATCACTAGTAAGTTGAACTGCTATGCTGTCACTTCCATCTGGAGCCTGAGGAGTGCAAAGAATCAAACTTCAATAGGGTAATATGGCTAGTCCCAAATAATTCTAGTTTATTCAGGACTTTAAGCCACCTTGGTATCCTAACACTATTTATGATCGCTTTATCATCTTACATTTCCCATTTGCCATTTGACAAATCCTCCATATAGACTGCGGCATGCACTACCTGAACCTTGCCTGCAATTTATGAATCTCACCAAGATAAATGTGCATGCTAGGTGGAATATAACATCCAAAAAAAAGGTGCAGCTAGTATATTTAGTTGTAACACAATACAGGGTATACGTCTGATATGAGGATAGTTTATTGAATGGTACAATAAGCTTAGAAGTAAAAAAAAATCAAAGGACCACAATTATCAATGGATCAGTACGAAAGCAAGCATACTAACATATGTACCGACCTTGCAATAGCGGAAAGTGAGCTAAGCTCTTCCTTCACATTCATCAACTTTGCAAGGGAAAAAACTGCAAATGGGAATTGTTAAATGAGCACATAGCAGTATACAGTAATAATTCAGTTTTAAATATGATACAAATGATAACAAAACTAATAAAATATTGCAAATTATTGAAATAAAAACTCTAAGAAATAGCATGGAGACAAAAAATATGGAACTACAACAATAAACTCAGGACTATCGCATGATGAAACATAGCACATATATATTATATTTTATGATGTATTTTTTTCCCATATCGTTTCTAGTTGACTGTGGTCGATAATACATTCTTTTTCCTAGGCTATAGAGTATGCTATTAGGACCTGCATGCAAATCTATATTGGATTCATTTAAGGAAGCTCCTAATTAAGTTAAATTAGGTTTGAAGGTGGCTAAATTTGTAATATATGTATCAATCCAACCAAATTATGCAAGTCAAACTTATTACGTCTACAAAGTCTATTTCCTGATTCGCTATTTCGATAGCATATAGCAATAAGTAGCAGCTAATGGGAAAACTACTATAGCGACCCTAGTGGCCGATTTCTGGCTTACATGTTATGGTGATCAACCCCCGTAGTTGTAATGCTCAGTGGTTACTTGTGTTTTACTTGCGTTCTGTGTTCTTCCTACATCTTGGTACTCAATCCCCATAAGAAAAATCCCATAGTGAGCGCTCCCCCCCCCCCCCCCCCCCCCCGCGCTTACCAGAGTGCTTTCTCTTTTAAGATAGGAGGAGTTTTCCCCTTCCTGATAGGTCTTATTGTTCAGCCTAGGGTAATATTCATATGTGGGGTTACAAATTCTTACAGAACTTCCTAGACAAAACAATAGGACAATCATAAAGCACATATTATTTACATCAATATCAAATCATAGCAACTTGGCTCAAGATTGAGACTTGGTTGCTATATAAATTCAAGAAAGAACTGAATTTTGACCATGAATCATCCCACAATAGTCAAAAAACAAACAAAATTCAAGAAATATCTGGAGCTGATTCCATCCTCTTATATTCAGAAGAAGATCAATCAGTGCAGAATGATACAGGAGTATCCCTACCTCCATGTTTGTGTACAAAATTATTTAGTACTCTGATGAATATACTAAATCAAAATAACCCTAAAGACCTCCAGACTATTTAGAGAGTATCAGTAGTACTATCACTTGGACCACTTTGTCTAATTGGAAAATGGAAAGAAAAAGGGGACAAAAGGGACATGATAAGTTTGGAATAATGAACTGTATTCATCATTGGTATCATCCAGGGCTACTTGCTATATCCTCGACACTCGGAATACGGCATGGGGTCAAGTGATAATTGAGGATGGGTCGTATTAACACTTAAATGATGAATGGTCTCAGTAAGACATTGGGGTAGGACGCATGCGGATGGGCAACGTTAAACATTGAAACCAAAAGCGGGGCTTTGGGGAATGCCTACTTTTCTACTTAATGGTCTTTGGCTAATTTACATTTTGATATCCTCAAATATTTCTAGATTGCAATTTGCTATCCTAAAGTATTTTAATAGGCAAGTAAATACCTTGAACTTTTAAGTTTTTGCAACTTAATACACTCGGTTAAATTGCAATCCAACTTTACAATTATGTGTTTTTTGCAAAGAACATGACCAATATGGACATTTTTGTCCTCATAAAAAAAAAATCCTACCTTACCCTTTCTTCCCTAATACCTAATTATAAGCATAAACCCTAAACTCCTTTAGTAGCTTAAACACGTAGATTCCTCCTCCATTAGCCCCTCCCATAAGTTTCTTTGTCATTGTTGGCAAGAAACCCTAGAGCTCTATTGGTTTATATGTTGCATTTGAGAAGAAAAATGAGTATTTTGGCAAGTATGAACATGTGTCTTTACTTGGAGAGTATCCGTGTCCGGTTTCACACGAAAAATACGAGAAAACTTAAAAATGAGTGCCTGATATGTGTCCAAAGAGTGTATGAGAATGTCGTTGTCCGCCACGAGATACGTTACCAAGATGAGAGCGCTTGTGCTACATAGGCAGGTTAGGGTTTCGATTAGGCATGAGGAAAAAGATTGGCTTGAATGGTTTTTCTTTTCTTCTTCTAAAAGTTTACGGTACCATGTTGTTAACTTTGATACTTTAGGGTAGCAAGTTCAAATTAAGGAATACGCGAGGATACTAAACTGCAGATTAGGCAAGGTGTTTTCTCTGCTATGGTGGACTTTTGGGGCAAGGTTTTGTCAAAGATGGACACTTCAAAAAGTGATGTGTGTCCGTCCTCCACGACTGTGATAGTTTCTAGTTGCGGCAAACTTGGTAAACTTGTGACTCGCCAGCTAGCAGAGCTGTCTAATATAGTCTTGTTAGAGCATCCATAGTGGAGACACTCCAAATACATACTCCAAATTATTGAAAATTGTGTAAATTACTACTCTTGGAGTGTCTCCTTGATATTGGCACACAATGGTCCACTCCAAACAAATGCTCCAAATTATCCTTCTCTTTTCTCTCTTTATTGTACTTCCATGTTTGATAAGATTTTTACTCCCTCTTTTTCCTCTTTATTTTCCATCCATGTTTGGTATGTACGGTTATTTTTCGTGGGCCCATGAATTAATGTAGAGGAGCTAGGGCATGCTCCAAATCTGGAGTCTCTCTTAGCTTTCTAGCAATTTTCAAGTATAGACAAGTGCTCGCTGCAGCCTTCAAGTGCTACAAAATTTAACTAAAGTGAAAAATGTAGCACTTGAAACCTCTCCCGCTGTGGATGCTCTTAGCATATTTTTCATCGTGTTATGGTAGTAATTTCCCTTGGTAATTGTTACTTTCTGATCTTAAAAAAAGACGAGCAGCAAAGACTCGATACCAAGGCAAGCGAAGCCGGCGGCAGAAGAAGCCAATCCAGCGGCGGTCGGAAAATTATTGAACGACGCAATGTGCAAATGCAGCTTCCCCCAATCCTCCTTCCGGATCCGGATCCCCTTCCCCTCGTCCTCCACGTCCTCCGCCCGGCTCCGGATCTCCCTCAAGCAGCTCTGGAACCTCCCTCCGGAGAGCGAGATCTCCTGGGAAATCAAAACCAACAAAAAAAAAATTCAAATTTTAATCCAGTCGAATCCAAAGGAAGAAGGGAAGGGAGTAGTGTTACTTTTCCGTTGAGCCACATGCGGTCGGAGCGGAAGGAGGGGCTGACGGCGACGGTGGTGGTTGCGGAGAGGTGGCCGGGGTCGAGGGTGACGCTGATGCTATCGTTGACGGGGAGGATTAGGGTTTCGTCGCGCTTCCCCCAGTACTTGATCACGGCGATGTTCGTCGGGGACCTCGCCGTCGCCATTAGCACCCACTTCTCCTCCGGCGCTCCTCCCATGGTTCCTTCTTCTTCTTCTTCTCCCTTTCCTTCTCGATCGGAGTCTGTGTTTCTATTATAGCGTTGATCGATGGGTGGTGCCGTTGCAATTTAATGCAAGTTGGGGTCGTTCATTACCGAGAGAGAGAATGGACACAACGTGAAACACACGGGGATTAACTTTTTTTTGTTTTTTAGAGGGGGGGGGTCGTGTAAAACGGGAGCAATTTTAATTGCGTGAAACACATTGACATATTTTAATTTTAGGAAAAAAAAATTCCTTCTTAGTTACCTAGGATATACTGTACATACGGGAGATTATTTTGAGCTATTTTCAAGCCAATATATTTTAATTTTAGTAGAAATAGAGGTCTTAAATGTTTTATTAAATTTTAAAATAATTTAAGTGTTTTTTATTACAACTCACACACACCTACAAGTTCTTACGGTTGGAAGATCGAATCATGTCGGCCACGACTAGTGTCCGTGCTGAATTTTTCGAAATAATTTAAGTGTTATTAATATTCTTATATAAGAGTCATTTGGCAAATGTAAAATTTTAGATACAACACCTTTTGATAGACAATTTAAACTCCATAATGCATGGTTCAGTGTATATGGGATTATTGATGGCCTTTATGAAACAAAAGTAGAGAAGGATTTTTTTGAAATATACTTTCTATAATCTTTTTGAAAGGGTAAGAGGTGGTATTGGGGATAATTACACTCCACTAGTACAAGGGCATACGGTATACCTATTAATTCTTGTTCACAGTAGACTTGTAATCACTAGTTATGTTAACGTGTATTATATGTACCAAAAAAAAAATATTATTAAAATAGTAAATTATATTAAAATATTTTATATATGATTTTAATATATTTTAATTAGAATTTGTTATAGATATATTTTTAGAATTGGATATGTGTTTAGTTAGATAATACAATGTACTTAGTTTAAATATAATTTGAATATTGAATATAATTTATGATTTGTTATATGTTCAAGTAGTTATAAGTATTTT
>JANAVB010024098.1:0-54066 GCA_029216955.1 Iris pallida
GGAAAGGCTCCTATCCCGTTGGTCGGTTGACATTCCCTGGTTGGGTGCACTCTGTTCCTTCGTGGATCAATTTGTCTACTTGGATCTTGCAGAAATATGAGGCCTTCTTGTGCGAGATTGGCCTGTACCACGCTATCCGAGGTACCAGTCATGGCTTGTCCATAAACAAGAAGCTGTTCATGTCTCTGCTGGAGATGTATAATTACCGTACGGGACCTTTTACACACCTGTAGGGGAGATGGGACTCGCGCTCCATGAGATGCACGCGGTCTCCAAACTTCCTTGGGGGACGAAGCGTTTGAAGTGTATACTCCCACTAATGAGGAACTCGAAGATCTGGAACGACGGTATCCTGGCTTTGCCGCCCTTTACCAGGAGATATTGTGCCATTATAGCACATTTTATCAGATGACTCGAAAGGATAGTAACCTGGAAGGGAATGCTCCCTTCACCAGAGATTGGGTGCACTATCTCTTCTCGACAGATGCCTTAGGTAGAGTCACCTCTCGTCGCCCTCGATCTCGGGAAGCGGTTGAGGACTCGATGTCGTCGGCCAAGGGAGTGGCCACTACCAGCGACAGATTCGGGAACCAGACTGATACTTTTGATTACTTTTACCAGGATACTCAGGAGCTGTCTAAGAAAGCGCTTTTGGCAGGATTTTTGATGATCTGGCTACGAAACTGTGTAGTCTCGGGAGGAGCCGGTTCCATTGAGAGAATTAGTTGCAACTTCATCCTTCCGGCTGTGAAGTTAGTTTTACGAATCAGGCTAGCTTTTCTCCCGGCCATGGTGTGCAGCATACACCGTGGCTTACGTACTTTCATATCCAAAATCATTGCTTGCGACGTGACCAAGGATTTTGAATAAACTGAGTTGCCCTATCACTATTTAATAGGGTGGCTGCTGATACATTACCCGTCTTTGATGAGGCCAGGCTCTGAAGACGGTGTGACTGATGATGACGCATTTATCTTCCGCTATCGTGACGAGCCTTGGGAGTGTGAAACCATGCGGACTTGCCGGATAGCATTGGCGAGGGCAGATAAGTATCATATCTTCGTATTCGTCCCTCGCTTTTCTGCCAGGGACTTAGAGGCTGTATATATTGATGGTATCGCGCCCCCTCAGCTCTTGGATGGCCAGATGCTCTTATGGTTACGTAACATCCGTCCCGCACATCTAGTGTACCGTAACCGCAATGCTGTTTTTTGGAGCCTTATCTGCCTAGCAGGTTTGCCCGGCAGTTTGGATATAGCCAACTTTGTCTGGACAGCCCCAGTTCTTGCCTGGGTTATGAGGGTAGTCTTCTTGATGGTATCAGAGCTTGGCAATATTATGATTCGTTCCACACTCGCACCATTTTCTCGGTCCCTGCCATTAAGTAGTCAGTGGAGATCTTGTACATGGCAGCTCTGTATCATGTCATGGCGAACAAGCCCCCAGTTGGTTTTAACCCGGGTACCAGTTTTATTGTTGGCACGGTCTGGAGGAAGGCTCTCAAGGGGCCAAAAAAGAAAGGTTAGAGCCGAAGTGCCAGATTTGGATTTTGCTGCTGAGGATAGAGAAGACAACCAGTACGATGAAGGTGACTCTATCCTTCCAGTGGTAGGCGCAGAGGTAGGTCAGTCGCATGCTTTGTCAGATGAGGTGCTGAGGGATCAGTCTCTTGTTGCGCCTGGTCCTACTCCGAAACGTAGCAGGCAAGTCTCTCCTATAGGCAGTGTTTCTCGATCCCGGAAGTTGGTTGCGACTAGGCACCGTCCGCTAGCCATAAAAGAAGGTGGAGAAGAAGTCAACCCTGCGTCAGAGGTAACGAAACTGCTCTTGATCCCTTCCCCCTTCTTTTCTTTGAGTTTTAATCCTGACTGTCTTCGTTCCCTCTTTTAGGTGTCGGGAGAAGAAGAAGAGTTTCAGGATGTCGAGGCGGTGACCCAGGGTGACGGGGACTCCCATGAGCCTGCTCCTATTCAAGAGAACGCAGATCAATCTGTACCCTCCTTCGAGGTGACGGGGGCAGGGGACGTTACTGAGTTTAACTCGGGGATCGCGGGCGAGGGGACTATACCAGTTGTGGATGGGCCACGGCCTTTATGCCCCTTCCCTGGTAAGATTAGCCGAATCTTAACCCGTGAGGAAGCCTATCTGCTCTATCATCATGTTCTTCGGGTTACGTCGATTGATTATTATTCTGGGCATTCAGGTCCTGTCCCTCCAGTGCCGAGGATGGACGTCGCTGAGACAATCCCAACCGAAGGGGCATCGGTGGAAAGAAGTATACCTCCTCACTGTCCGACTCGTCTTGATGGGCCTTCTGGGGGCCCGAGTTTAGCGGGACAATTCTCGGGGTAATCGGGACAGGGGACTATGGTCCTTGCATCATCCTCTGCTCCGATGGCTTCGAGAGTCGTCCCTTCTTCCCTGCCGAGCATCCAAGCTCTCCGGGCGGTGGAAGACGAGTTAGCCGCTATCCACGCATCGTTCTTCTCGGAGTCTGTTCCCTCGATGGCGACCTCTAGCGTTACTCCTCCGACGTTGCCGCTTCGGCTTCCCCTGACGCCCTCCTCTGCTGAGGTTTTGGACGACGCGTTGCAGGATGTGGTTGCCAGTTTTCATCGTCATTTGAAGAGGGGAATCGAGGCCGCTGTAGACAGAGGGACCTCTTTTACCTTGGCCCGACAATGTGCCCATGGTCAAATAAATCTCCTTAGGGATCTTCCTGATGATGCAGGGATGGCTTCGCTTCTGGAGGCAAAATTGCTGGAGGCTGATCAGCTGGTGGCCGAACTTCGGGTATTGCGGCAGGCTGATCTATCCACTGTTATAAACGAGGAGCGGATTTCCCTTATTGCTGTTATAGAGAGGACCAGAGCGGCTCGAGATAAGACCAAACCGGGCGTGCTGAAGGATCTCAGTGACATAGCTGACTGGTATGATCAATTGAGTTATGCGACTGAAAACGTCGTGGCTCGGGAGGAGTCTGTCTCTCGTGAGATTACTGAGACACGGGAGCAAATCCTTGCGCTTCAGAAGAAGTTGGCTTCTTTAGAGTCTGAACTCGAGACTACCCGCAATGACAGGGAACTAATTATTCAGGAGGCTGACAGGGTTACTCAAGCTTCGACTGACCTGGAGACTGCTTTGAAGAAATTGGAAGATAACTGTCAAGCGTTCTTGGGCTTGGATAATGAGGAGCATTTATTCCAGGAGGCCGAGCGTCGCGCTCGGCAACGGATTGAACGGAGGAGCACTTCAGTAAGAAACCGCCTCCTGGAATTGAGTGATGCTGAAATGTAGTCGGCTTTTTCTTCTTGTTTTGTTTTTGTTTTCTTTCTTTCTGGAGGGGACATGATCCCGAAACATGTAATGCTTTTTTCTTCCTTCAAATAAAGAGTACTTTCAATTCTACCCTTCATTTGTATTGCTTGCTGCGCCTGTGATATTGTGGTGATGTTTACCCCGTATAGGGGATATATTTATGGACCTGTTACCCATGGCATACCTTGGTTTTAGGCAGAGGTAACAAGTTTTGATCAGGGTACCTGAAGCACAGCGAAGTGGTCATGGGTGCTCTTGGTATTAAAAAAAAGGAATGCCGTAGAGCAGCTGGGCTCCTGGGGCCTGATGAGGTGACAATTTGTGCCTAGAAATTTAGCTGAGGATATTTGTGGGCCTATTATCCTTGGCGTACCCTGGTTTAGGGCACGGATAATAGGATGAAGGGGAACCGACATACTTGCTCAGAGGTGACGAGGACATGGCAAGTAGGAAGGTTTTTTAAACGTAGAGTCTTCCTACTCAGAGGTAATGAGAACATGGTAGAAGTGAACTCGACGGAGGATATTGGTGGTCAACAGAGGACATTTGTGGACCTGTTACCCTTGGCGTACTCCGGTTGTGGGTACAGATAACAGGTCGAAAGGGGATCATCATACTTACTCAGAGGTAATAAGGACATGGCAAGTATGAAGGTTTCTTCGACGGAGCCTTCCCATTCAGAGGTAATAAGGACATGACAGGAGTGGGCTCAATGAAGGAGGGCACATAGAACAACTCAGAGGTAATAAGGACATGGATGTTCTACGTAGGGGGTGATTTGTTTTTGGCGGGAGTGGAACGGCTCAGAGGTAATGAGGACATGGCCGTCTTGGAAGTTTGTGGACCCGTTACCTTCGTTGTGCACTGGGAGTGCAGGTATTGGATCATGAGGGAGGATCTCTTGTAGGAAGAAAGTTCAGCGGTATGGTTATACATGACTTTATTTCAAAAGAGTGACCAGGATGTAAGTTCAGGGGTACCGATGGGTACATAACTCGACAATCCATGAATTTTGGAATCAAAGTGTAAGTTCAGAGGTACCAGCAGGTACATGACTTAGAAATTTGTGATATCTTTGTGGAATAAAGGCATGAGTTCAGCGGTACACGTGGGTACATGACTCAAAAATCTGGAATATTATGGGTGCGAGCGCAGCGGTACCAGCGGGTACATGACTCGGGAATCTGAAGAATAGCGAGTGTGAGTTCAGCAGTACCAGCGGGTACGTGACTCGGGAATCTGGAGAATAGCGAGTGTGAGTTCATCGGTACCAGCGGGTATGTGACTCAAAAATCTGGAGAATGTTGTTTAAACATAGTATTTCTTCAGGAACTTGCCGTTGACGGGCAACATGAGCAAGTCTCTGTTCTGCTTGGCGAGGCGGTAAGCGCCGTTGGAGAACACGGTCTCGATGACAAATGGACCTTCCCACTTTGGCTGGAACTTGCCGGCGGTCTTGTGAGTCATGTCCATCGGCCTCCGGACTGCCAGCACAAGATCACCCACTTGGAATGTTCTGATTTTGACCTTCTTATTGAAGGTTCCTGAGATGCGTGCTTGGTATAGCTCGATCCTTTGCTGAGCTAGGAGACGCTTTTCATCCAAGGCTTCTAATTCTTGCAGTCGACGTCGGTAGCTATCATCCGTTGTCAATTGATAAGTGAGGGCGACGCGGAGTGAGGGTATTTGAGTCTCTAATGGAAGAACTGCCTCACTCCCGTACACTAGGGAGAATGGCGTATTCCCGGTGGCTATCCGAATTGTGGTACGATAAGCCCATAAGCACTCGCGAGCTTCTCGTTCCAGTCGCGCTTGTTGGAGGAGACGAACTTCTTAAGTTTGATAATCGTTTTGTTGAACGCCTCTGCTAACCCATTTGCTGTCGGTTGTACGGCGTCGAAGCGATATTCTGAATACGGTGTTTATTGCAAAACCGATAGAATGCGTAGCTTACAAACGGACCATTATCATGGATGATCCTTCGTGGTAGTCCGAAGCGGTAGATGACGTGATGCTTAAGGAAGCTGATCGTTTGAAGTCTTAACTTCTGCGAGTGGCACCTCTCCGCCTTTGGAGAAGTAATCAGTGATCACAAGTATGAAGCGATGTCCTCTGGAGGAAGGTGGGGTGATCGGACCAATGATATCCATTCCCCATGCTTCGAATGGCCAGGATGCCACCGTCGGATGTAGAAATTCGGATGTTGGTGAATGAAGTCCGCGTGGACTTGGCAAGCTTTGCACTTTCTAGCATAATCGATCGCATCTGCCACCATAGTGGGCCAATAGTAGCCCATTCGGCGAAGACGATCTTGTAGTTTTGGGCCGGGCTGGTGGGCCCCGAGACACCTCATGAGCTTCTCGTACTGCTTCTTTGGCTTCTGCGTTTGACAGACACCGAAGTAATAATCCGTCGTAAGAGCGGCGATACAGCATCTTCGTCTCTGTATCGTAGAAGAATCTGAGAGAACGCCTTCTGATGGAGGTGGCTTCCTTTGGGTTCTCGGGCAGGATCGTAGACGACGAAGTCGATGAATGGTTGTCTCCAATCTGGGGCCTCATCGATCATCGTGGCGGAATAACTCGCCACGAATTGCACATTGTTTTTGGGGCAGACCAGTTCATGGCCTATCACTTCCACTGATTGGCGATCATAATTCAAACTGCTAGGGAAGCGGCAAGACCAGCCAGGGCATCGGCTTCAATATTTCGGAGTCTGGGGACGTGCTCGATGAAGAACCCCTCAAATGACGAGATGATATCGATCGCTATTTGGTGATAAGGGATCATGTCTTCGTGGCGGACCTCGTACGAACCCCGGATCTGATTGACGATCAGTTGGAATCGCCGTATGCTTCAAGGTATTCTACCCCCAGCTCTCTTGCAAGTTGGAGGCCAATGACCAGAGCGTTGTACTCGGCCACATTGTTAGAGCAGGGTTCTGTGAGGGAATAGGCGCGGTTGATCACCAATCCGGAAGGGGAGACCAGCACTACCCGACTCCGACGACTATATTGCCTTTAGGTCCGGTCCTTGAAGCGCCGTCAAAGAACATTCGCCATATAGCCTCGTGAGAGGTTGCATGCGAGTCGGCACCTCGTCTGGGATCTCTTCATATATTCTGGAGGACTCCGAGCCTGGTGGCTAAAAAGTCCGCCAGGGCTTGACCTTTGACTGCCTTTTGTGGGACAAAGATCATATGATAAGGGGACAGCAATATTGCCCATGTAGCTAGTCGAGAGCTCAGTGCCCCTGGTTTGGTCATGAGGACTCTGAGAGGGTTGACCCGTGAGATCACATGTATCGTTTGTCCGGTGACATAGTGTCACGTCTTCTGAATGGCGAACACCAAGGCGAGGCATTCCTTCTCAACCGCGGTGTATCGGTGCTCGGGTCCAACCATCATTCGGCTGAGATAGTATATGGCTTGTTCGTGGCCTGCATCGTTGTTTTGTGCCAACAGGGCACCGAGGGAGTGTTCCATTGCTCGTACATAGAGCAGAATGGTTTTCCAGGGACTGGGGCTACCAAGACCGGAGGATTTGACAAATATTCTTTGATGCTGTCGAAAGCACGCTGGCATTCCTCGTCCCATACGAATGAGACTCCTTTCTTCATGAGGTGCGTGAATGGTCGATCGCCCGGAGAGGTTGGAAATGAACCTTCTGATGTAAGCTAGCCTTCCTTGAAGGCCTCTGAGTTCGCAGAGATTTCTCGGGAGACCTATCTCCATGATTGCTTTTGTCTTCTCAGGGTCTACATGGATGCCCTTTGCAGTGATGATGAAGCCTAAGAACTTCCCGCTGGATACGCCCAGGAAGGACTTCGTAGGGTTCATTTTCAAATTGTGCGTTCGCATTAGGTCGAATACCGTCCTTAGATCCTGCAGATGGTCTCCCCTGCTACGGCTCTTGACGGCTATATCGTCAACATAGCACTCCACCGTCTTGCGTAAGTGGTCTCTGAAGATGATGCTCATGGCTCTTTGGTATGTGGCACCGGCATTCTTTAAACCGAAAGGCATGACTGTGTAGCAGTACGTGCCAATCGGTGTTCGGAATAATGTATGCTTTTCGTCGTCAGGAGACATTTTGATTTGGTTGTACCCTGAGAAGCCATCCATGAATGACATATGTTCGAAGCCGCAGGTATTGTCGATCATGATGTCTGTGATAGGAAGGGGGAATACATCTTTGGGGCATGCCTCGTTCAGGTTGCGGAAGTCGATGCAGATTCGAATTTTCCTATTCTTCTTGAGGATGGGTACTATATTGGCGACCCAATCGGGATGTTGCTCCTCACGAATGAAACCGCTAGCTATCAGTTTATTGACTTCAGCTTCGATCGCGTCCATGATGCCTGGACGAAAGCGTTGCTGTTGTTGCTTGACCGGCTTCGCATCTGGTCGGATGTTGAGTTTGTGAAGAGCGATGTCAGGATTTAACCCTGGCAAGTCTTCATAGCTCCAGACGAACACATCAATATACTCTCTGACAAGTTCTAACAGCGACTCCCGTTCTTCGTCGGTTAGGCTTTTACTGATGAAGATCGGTTTTGGAGAAGATTCGCTGCCGAGATTCACTTGTATGACCTCATCTTCAGTAGGAGGTTCTCTCAGTTCAAACCGCTTTTCCCATTGTGCGTCCAATTGTTGGGCCCATGGCTCTAGCTCGAGGATTTCGGGGATATCTTCGTCTTCCTCGTAAGCGTCGGCAAATACCATGTTAACTGACATAACTTGTCTGGATACATCTCCGATGCTGGTATCTGAGTCGAAAGTTGGTGATCTGGTTGAATGTGACTGCCAGTCGCATTCTTTATCTGAACTTTCAGGGGTCGTAGTAGGCGTTACATACCCTAACCCGCATCGAGTTTTGTTATAGTAGTTTCGTGGTTTGCCCGCCGGGACTGGCGGCTTCAGAGGTAATCGTCGCCCAGTACCGTAGTTCAATCCTGGCGTCGTCTCTAGATCATACCCCTGTTTCTACATGAGATATTTGGATTGAGGGCTATAGAGATACAGAGGCAGTTTCCCGGCATCTGACCCGAGGTCGACTTCTTCTATGCTGAGGGGATGCGGGTTGTTTGTTCGGCCGAAGATGATTGGATGATCTCCTCCCTCGAATATTCGGTAAGCGTCTTCTACTGGAGTAAGCTGGATCGCGGTGTACACATTTGTCACCTGTGTGTGTAGGTGAGCGCCTATACCGTGTTCCATAGCATACATTGTACATAGCTTATTGAGCTCGGTGTAGTTCAAAGATAACCCTTTATTGATGAAGTAAGGTATCTTTTTTAGGGGGATTACATCATTAGCGGAGGGGACATCAGTGTGGGCAGCCATATACTTGGCTAGCTCCGGTTCCTCTTCGGCTACCCCCTGTGTGAACGAAGACTGAGAGGACGACCTAGGAAGCTTGATTGTCAGTGGTTCAGTTGATAGAGCAGAGCATGGAGTTGTTGGCAGACTGGCGACCCCCAGTTTGGTGTTTGATGTGAGGCAAGGAGTGGCTGGTTCGCTGGAAGTGTCAGACCTTGTATCGAGGTGACAACCTTTCTTGGGAAGGCGTATTGTCTGCAGCCTGTCCGAGGGGTTGAGCATCCCTGCTTGTGGTTGACTGACCCTCGGCAGTCGGATTGTCAGTGGACCCGTTGTGGGTCTCGGCACCTGGCCGGACCTTGGCAGCCGGATTATCATCTGCTCCTCTTGCGCCGAGAGGCTGATCGCTTCCTTCTGCAGAGTGGCGGTGAGGGGTACGGACTTGCCCGGTTTGCGAGCTTGGAGGTGGATCGTCAGGAGTCCTTCTGATCCCGTGGTTGTCTCGGTATGAGTTTGTGCATCTCCTTCATCAAGGTACCTCTTCGACTTTTTGTATAAGCAGGAGTCCGAGTAGTAAGATTCGACCCCTTTGAAGGGATCGATATCAGCAAATTCTGTCTTTACGAAGCCGTATTTGTCGACGTATTTGAAGCACTGGTGTAGCATAGAAGGCACGATCATATAATCGTGTATCCATGGGCGCCCCAAGAGGATGTTGTAAGAAGTATCTGCATCTATGACGTAGCAGGTGACTTCGGATTGGAGGTCGCCAATTTGACACTTCAGACGAATCTTTCCAATAGGGTAGCTCCTGCCCGAGTTAAAACTGCTGATGGCGGTGCTTGTAGGTGTCAGGCGGTGCATTGGGATACGGAGATGATGTAGCAGACCCTTCGGGATGATGCTTATGGAGGAGCCAGGATCAATGTGCATCCGATCCACCTTTACGTCGCCGATGTATCCCGTGTAGTATAGCGGGCGATCATATAGGTTGGTTTTGATGAGCATGTCCTGCGGAGTGAAGACGATGTTGGACATTGCTCCCGTGCAGGCACTGTCTTGGAGATCCACGGGTGAGTCCTCCCCGGTGAGGTTGGATTGAGCGAGATAGGCATCAGCATTTTGGAGTGCTTCGCTCAATACAATACGAACGTCCTTGGAGAGCCTTAGGAGTTCGTAGAGTGACAATTTGGCCGGAGTGTTAGCCAATTGTGCTAAGATGTCAAAGTTATAGGGCCTCTCTGGCCCTTGGGCTGCGTCCTTTCGGAGGGATTCGTCGAAGCGAGTCTCCTTCGGCCTAGGCTTGTCGGTCGTCGAAGGCTGAGCCGGTCCCGGAGCATCAGTTGTAGTAGGTTGATGATTTTCAGCTAGGCTGTCAACCACAGGTTGGGATTGTGCTCCGGACCACGTGACGACGGCTGTAGCTTCCTCATTGTCTGCTGAGATTGTGTGGCAGGTCCTAATTTTTCCACTTTTTTTGTTGGTAGGAGATGGTGTGGGCCGAGTTACTTCTGACACCAAGTCTGGATGGACCCACATGACCTCTCCTCGTGAGGTGGTGAGAGGTACTAGACCAGCAGCCTGTTCTCGGGGAGGTGGAAGATTGGTAATCTCCATCGTCGCCAGAGGGACAAAAATTACCCCGTCTTGAGTCTCCGTCGGAGGAAAGCTGCCGAATTGCACGGACACCATATTGGCTGCTACAGTTACTTCTTCGAAGTCGATGGCCAGAGCGTTCGAATCGATGAGGCTTTGGATGTACCGTTTTAGTTGGTAGCAGTCGTGTGTAGCGTGGTGTACATAACGGTGGTAATGGCAAAACTTTGGGTTCTCCAAATCAGCCGGTCGAGGCTCCCGCCTTGGTGGAGGAAGCTGAATTCTACCTCCTTGTATGAGCATATCCAAGATAGGCTTGACGTGGCCGTCTTCGAAAGAGTAAGTGATCTGAGGCCATTGTTTGTCTGCTGGTTGTGATTCGGGCTTCTGGGCCGTGTCGGCCACCATAGCCTGCTTTTCCTTGCTGTCCCGATTGTTGGAGGGGTTACCCCCATTATCGTTGTTGGGACGCTTGCCCTTGTTTTCTCCTTCTGAGATGTGCAATCCCAGTTGGCGAGCCTTCTTCAGTCGTTCTTTGGCGCTTGTGGCGCTGATGATGAACGCCTTCCAATCTTTGAATTGACTTTCGCCCATCCAGAGACTGATCGTTGGAAGCAGTCTCTTTTGGTAAATTTCAATCAAAGAGGAATCTGGATTTCCGGAAGGCAGCTTCATGGCGGTCTGACGGAACCGCTCGATGTAGTTCCTTGTCAACTCCTTTTCCCCTTGGATGACGTCCATGAGGGTGGACATGGTGACGTCCTGCCCTACCTCGTAGAATCTCTCTAAGAACATGCGCTTGAAGCCGGCGAAGGAATGGATGCAGTTGTCCGGCAGATTACGATACCAGTCGAAGGCGACTCCTTCCAATGCCCCAATGAATAATCGCGTAAGGATAGCATCATCATGGGGCAGACGGTCAGTGGTGACCTCGAAGTAAGTGATGTACCGACTTGCTGAGGTCTTGCCATCATACGGGTTGATATTGAACGGCTCATATCTTGGTGGAAACGGAACATCCCTCCATTCAGCAGGGTATGGTAGTCGTATTCTGAGGTCTTGAGCGTTTTCTCGGGCATGGAACATGGCTCGGAGCTCCTGAACCTCTCTTCTTACTTTCCGGGCCTCATCTGTCGCGGTAGGGGCTGTTACTTCGGGAGGATTATTGCCCGGGTTTGGTGCCGCTGAGTTTGAATCCATATTGACCGCAGGGCCCGTGCTTGTTTGACCAGGCGTTCCTCCCTGTAGAGTGGGCAGGGCCACTTTAATCTCGTCTACAGATTTGACCAAAGCAAGTAATATGGCTTCAAGATTGTCGATGCGTTGGCGATCATTGGAACCTCCTTGATTGCTGTCCGTCATGAACACCGTCCTTACGTGAGGAGTGATGGAAGAGGCGGGTAGAGGATGTGCCCTCCGAGTCGTACTCGTGTACCGAGAAGTCATCGGGATATGTGGGAATATTGTCTTCTTGTTCGGACTCGGAGGGAGCAGTACCCCCAGCCTCAGAGTTTACTTCGTCTTGAGAATCACGGGTGTCCTCGGGGACATCGGTGCCTGTCGTACCTGATGGGAGAATCGTTTCCTCGGGCTCGGCTCCTTGAAACATTGGATTGTTGCAGATGTTCGGAGGAGTGCTACCCCCAGTTCCCTCAACCCCTAGCGAGGTGGATGATGAATTTCCCATCGCGGTAAATTTTGTCTTTGAACGGGTGTGTTGGAATACACCAGTGGAGGACAACCGTTTAGACGATAGTTTTTTAGCTGTGGTGGTTGATATCTTGGGGCTGGAGATACTCGTCTTTTTCCTTCTCCCTTCGGCGGGGACTTTTTGAGCGAAATTGCAGGAGACAACAGGAGATGCCTCGTCTTCTGAGTTCGGGTGTTGTAGCCTTTGGAAGACGGACGGCCGATCTTCCATCACTGTTGCGTTGTTGCAGCAGCAATTGACGATGATTTGGGTGCAGCGATGTCCAAGCGAGGACTCTTTGTACGCCGACACTCCTTCTCTTTCCTTGCGTTTGTGGAGGATCGCCTCCCGTAGGTCAGAGGAACCACTCTGTCTGTTTGCCGCCGGGGGCTGGACTCGAGCAGTTGTATACAACTTCCCATCCGAGGCCCGTGTGATAGTCAACGGGACGCCCCGATAGTCAGAGGTTGGAACAGCTGACTGGGCTTGATGAGCCCGCGCTGCCCTAGACTTCCTCCTTTTAGCACTTGTGGGTGCGTAATAGGAGGAGTCCAAGTTGGGTGCCACAGAGTCTGGCTTATCATCCAGAGAATCATCAGGGTCGGGACCGCATGAGAGACGGTCGAAGACTGCTCGAGAGAAGCGTGAAACGGACGCTATGCGGCTAGAGTTGGGTACCGTGCAGGCTGTCTGCATGCGGTTGTCTTCTGCCGTTGGACGAATTATTTTTGTGCGGCTAGGAGTCACGACCGTACAGGCTGGCCGCATACGGTTGGCAATAGTGGCCACATGTGTTTTCTGCAAGCGATTGTCTCCCACAGCCGCATGAGTTTCATTCGTGTTGTTGGCAACTGTAGCCGCATAAGCTATGCGGCTGACAGATGTGGCCGCATGAGCTTTTTTCATGCGGCTGAAGGATGTAGCCGCATGAGCTTTCTTCATGCAGCTGAAGGATGTAGCCGCATAAGCTTTCTCCCTGCGGCTGATGACCTTATGCGGCTCGGATCTCATAGAGTTCCTCTTTGCCCCTGCAAGTCTAGCATCATAGTGTTTTCTTCTGCCGGACTTGGGGACAGCAGAGTTATCTACGATCTGAAGTAGGGCCGCAGGGGAATCTTGCTCGTCGTCTTGAACAACAGAGGATGTCTTTGCAAGAGCTTCAGCAGGAACGAAGGATCAGGGTCTCCACTCCTTACGGGCCTTCTTTGTGTGGGCTCGCTTCTGGACCGGGCCAGCGCTCTTGTCGGAGAGCATCTCTTCGAACGCCTGTTGGTCGAACCGGGCGACCATCTTTTGTTGAGTAGAGCCAAGCTTGGCTGTATCCGATTGCGTCACCAACTCCGCAGCCATGGAGAAGTTAGTCCCCAGCAGAGTCACCATCGTGTTTGCCAGGAAATATAAAGAACAGAACAATTATCAGAGGACCGAACTTTTACTTCACGTTACAAACTCGCTTGTACAAAAAAAGCCTAGGGACGAAAACCTAGGTACAGCAGTCTAAGTACAATTGTTTATTTTAAATTCTGGGAGGTAACGATAGAGGCTCGAGAAGGCGACGGCAGCCCTGCCTTACTCCTTGGACGATCGGTATGCAGCCTTGGCTCCTTATGAAAAGATGGTTGGCGTTGACGAAGAAATGCTCTTCTTACTCCTTTATTGCTCTTCAGGCTTCTCTCTCTGTGTGTGTATACTTTTCTCTGACTATCCGGGAGTCTCTCTGTATATACGTATTTTTCTCTCTAAAATTGTATATCTTACAAGGGAATGGCACCTTGCTATTTATAATAGTGGGATCTGATCATTAGGGTTGTCAATGATTGGCTCTTGAAGATGGCGGCGGCTTGGAGATTGGTCCATCTTAGCCATTCGTTTTAATTATGATGAATCTGGGCCATTAAGTGTAGATTACACCAAATCCCATGAGCAATTAATTCTGATTGGAATAAATCTTCCTTATATTGATCTTCTGATATCTGCGAATAAATCAGATCTATTCTTCTGCCACGTGTCCCAGATTTATTAGGATCTGACCCAATTTTTAATGGCAGCAAATTCGAGGAATTAATCGGTTTAGGACACGTGTCCTAGGAGCTGCTGGAGGGATCTGGACCGCATGACTAGTGAGCCGCATATGAATGTGAGCCGCATATAAATGTGAGCCGCATATGGTTAAGCCCACGTGTCAGGGCTACGTGGGCAGTGGCCCTCACTTGAGTCCTCTAGCCGCAGAGGAGTAATCCTTGTGGGCCGCATAGGTATATGTCCGCCTGGGCCGCATGGACATGATCTTCTTGAACCGCATGAGAAGTCCTCGCTCGAGCCGTATGAGACTTTCATGGCCTGAGCCGCATGGACATGATCTTCTTGAGCCGCATGGGAAGTCCTTTGCCCGAGCCGCATGAGGCTCCTATGGCCTGAGCCGCATAGGATTTAATCTGAGCCGCATGAGAAGCGAGCCGCATACGAATGCCCAAGTGGCAAGGCCACGTGACATTTTTATGGCTCTCGGGGGATTTGTGTCAGAGATTTCTTTCTTCTTCCCTAGAGATTCATCATTATGGCAGAGCCATATTACCTGCTTTGGTGTCAGGGCTGTCAACTTTTCAGAGGGGTCAGCCGTCAAAGCAATTAAAGCAGCGTGGGTGGAGGAGAGCACTATCAGGCCACGTGTCTTCTGAGCCGCATGGAATGCCCTGGGCCGCATAGCTTCCTATGCCGCATGACTCCCTGAGCCGCATGCGTTTTCTGAGCCGCATGGATCTTCCCTGGCCGCATGAGTTATTTTCTTTAGTATTTTCCATGCTTCTACACTATGTTGTAGGGAATTCAATTCTACCCAATCTTGACCTTTAAAAAGTTAGATTTCGACTTGTTTTGAGGAAGTTATGGCCAAAATAATATTTGGACATTTTCTATGTCATCTGCCCTGGTTTTTGCAGGGATGATGAATAGTGCCACATGAATAGTGCCACAGCCGCATGATGAATAGTGCCGCAGTCGCATGGATGATTAGTGCTGCATGAATAGTGCCGCAGCCGCATGGAATGAATAGTACCGCAGCCGCAGGAATGAATAGTGCCACATGAATAGTACCACAGTCGCATGGAATGAATAGTGTCGCAGCCACAGGAGTGAATAGTGTCGTATGAATAGTTCTGCAGTCGTATGGAATGAATAGTGCCACATCCGCATGAGATGAATAGTACTGCAGGATGAATAGTGCCGCATGGTAGTGCCGCATAGTGCCTATTTTGGCCATTTTTTGCTATTTTATGCCCTATTTGACTAATTTATGGCCAGAATTTCTCCCAACTTCCAGCATGAAAGTTGTAGATCTTTGTATTGGCTTCAAGGATCTTCATGTCTCACTTTAACCTGAATTCACATGTAACTTTTATGTCATGAGGGGTCCACGTGACTTTCTGACTTGACCGTGTTCCTGACCTGATTACCTGTATACATGCTGGTACCTATTCTAAGTGTGTATTGAGATGCAATATTAGTATGCACTGCGGTGCTATTTAATGAGTGCACTGAGGTGTGACTCTACGTGCTAAGTGATTATTCGTGTTATATGTCAATACATGTGTACCTTCCAGCACAGTCATGGTAATTGGTCAGTAATAGTATCGTGGTATTTTGATTGTTGTTTGAAGTATTACACTAAACATGGATCTAGATCGGGCCGATGTGGATTCATACTTAGGGTATGCGTACTATGGTACGACATATAGGAGGATGACCATGTGACCACGACATGTAATTCCATATCGAGATAGGATTAATCTAAGTAACTTAAATTGGTAGAAGCACTGGGAGGGAACATAATCTCGAGATCGTACGTCACCAGCCGCCCTGGGTCCCGTCCTGGCATGTCGGGTTGGCCGCCTCGAATACTGTATAGTCATCCGCACTAGTGGAGTGCAGTATCTGATTTGTGACTGCCGAGCCAGCTCTTCCTATAGGAGAGCTAGAACCGTTACTTCTTATTCTAGCACGGTGGCCTTTCGAGGGACCGGTGCATTTCGTGCTTGCTTGTATATAATGGTTTGGCTAGCCCTGCTGGGTTGACACAAACTGAGGATTCCTATATATGCATTATTGGGATAACCCAGACAAATCATAGAAAGCCGTAGGATTGATTGGCCGCTTGTAAGCTGACTTGTTTGTGATATGTTTTCTTCTGTTAGCTACTGAGGAGCATGGACTATCGTGGTGCATGGTCCAACCCATGTCCTTGTTTGGTTGTTGGGTTGGGCTATTGTGCTGCGATAGGCTATGGACCGAAGTCGCAATCAGAAGCCCTTTACCTGCCCATGGTTATAGGATATATCTTATCTCGGCACGATATTGGCACTGTTTGTCCTTGTTTGGTTGTAAGGGTGTCGTATTGTCTCGATGATATGGTATAAGCCTATAACTCGTGAATCAGGTCTTATTTTACTTATTGGGTTTTATCTCACTCTTTTGTGCTCCCTTGTGGTACTTGCTATACGGGGCCTGACCCCGCTAGTTTTGTTTGGCCAGATCTCGTAGCGGCTCCAGAGGATCTAACTTTCTACCCGAACAGAGGTGCACACCAGGAGTATGGACGCCAGGGACCATGAGTGGGTTTCTTCTTCACTGCTCTGATATCTTCTATTTTGTACTTGGTATTTAGCCACCGGCACCTGTTTAGCCGGCTGTTCTGGACATTAGTTTTCTTTACATAATTATAATTAAATCAGACTGAAGTTGACTACGATTACATACTATTGACTCTCGGTACTAGCTGATCATTTTGTATAGCTAGGCCCATGAATCATTTTGATGAAGCGTCGGAGACGCCTTACTGCTTTGTCTTATATGATCATTATTTACTGCTTCTTGTTTTGATTGATTGAGACATAGATGCTCTGTGGGACCATAGGAGACCTGATTGTAGCATGCACCCCTTGTCTCTTGACAGCCACGATCGCCGTATGACGTTTATATACCTCATACGGTGTAGCTGGCCTAGTTCGTCTCAGTATTCCGATACTAGGGCGTGACAGGAATCTTCTGTATGGCTCGGCCGTGTAGAAGTATCGACAGAACTTCGGCATCGATTAACGGTTGAAGAACTTGCTCTTGAGGATTGATAATTGCAGAAGATGGAAGTGTGATGAGTGCTCAAACTATACCCCTCCTCTCTGTCCCCGTACGTTGGGGGAATGGAACTCTATTTATAGAGTCAGGGAATAACTAACTGACAGTTATTCAAAGTAGATGCCGCTCTGTAGACGGGCACCTAAACCACTGTGCGCACTTTTAAGTAGAGATGCCTATTGACATGTGGCACCAATACGGAATAGGTGCGTGGTCATGGCCAAGTGATGGGCACATTCTTGAGGAAATTCGGAATAGTACACCACGTTCAGCATGTATGGTAGTTATCACGCCACGTGGATTTGCAGACATCATCAGAAAAATAGGCGCCCCAGAGAACAAAGCGCCTTATAAAAGTAGGCGCCTAAGAGAGCAGGGAGCCTAGGAGAACAGAGCTCCTAAAAAATAATAGGCGCCTAAGAGAGTTAAGCACCTAAGAGACAATGGACACCTAAGAGTGTTAGGTGCCTAAAAGAGACAGATATTTGAGCACCTACAAGACCCCCTTCAAAGTTTTCAAACTTGGGCGCCCAAACCTTTGAAATACTTTGAATGATGGCGCACATGAAATGCAACAAAATTTGCCCAAAATCCTAAGAGATTTTGTCTTTTCAGTTACTATGAGATTGCCTCGAAAACTGAAGTAGCGCCTAAACATCTCAAGTGCCTATAAATAGGCCAAAAGAGAGGTTTGTCTTTTCTTTACTTTTCTATTTCTTTCCCAGCTCTTCATCTCCTCTTCTCATTCATTCCTAAGCCACTGCAGTAATGGCCCCTCGCAAGTCTACTGCCGCTAAGGGAAAGGCCCCCGCCGTCGACGCTCTGCTCGCCGCAGCTCAACCACTACATCGCCATCCTGGGACGCTGCGGATTAACGATTCTGATATCGTTCTACCGCTGTGTGCCTTCGCTCCTCCTTCAAGTATTGTATTGACGCCTGTGCCACTGTCGTACGCCATTGCACAACCCGCTCCAATGATAAGTGGTGTGTCGCAAACAGGCGCCTTTAATGAAGCGCCTTTGTCATTTGCACCTTCTTCTGGGTTCAAATTGACTTTACCCAAGTGGCGCCCCAAAATGTCATTTGTTTCCTATTCTGGGTACCAATTAACTTGACCATAAAATGGAGCCTAACTCTGTTTAGGTACAATCTGAGCTAGGTGCCTCCTTTAAACGAGATGCCGCCGAGGAGTCACCTTCTTTGAACTAGGTGCCACTGATGAGGTACCTTCTTCGAAGCTAGGCACCATTGATATGGAGCCTTCTTCGGTTTAAGCGCCACTGATGAGGCGCATTCTTGGAATTAGGTGCCACTTTGTTGTTTAGGCGCTCCTCTGTCTTTAAGACAAAAAGATGATAGTTTATCTAACTCTTTGTTTCAATCTTTTTTTCTTTACAGTTGATATCCGAGAGGACCCGCATGCCGAAGAAGTGGCGAATGAATTCAACACTCTCCTGTATCGTGAAGATCTTTATCACGTGCGATTTCTTCAATCATCTGAAGAGGAACCCAGAGATAGACGGGATCTGATTAGAGAGCAATATTATAAAACTCTTCTGAGTATGCTAAATCACTACAACAAAAATACCTTTTAATGACGGCTAAAAAGCGTCATTAATTGCAAACCATGACGCTTTTTTTCTCAGTCCAAGCGTTATAAAATCGGGTGTTATAAATATTTTTAAAAGTGTTATAGATAATTCATCCAAAATCGTCATTAATGTAACACCCAGTTTCTAAAATGAGGGTAATTTTGAAATTTTATATTTTAATTTATTTAATTATGATATTTAAATAATAATATAATTTTTGGTGATTTTTAATCATTTAAAACAATTTTAAATCATGACTTATGATTTTGGTATTTGACTAGTGTAACCTTAGAGCCTAACTATGTGATTAGGATGTTTAACTAGTACATTTTAGCCTAGAGGGTATTTTGGTCATTTTAGGATTTATTTAAATTTATTATGATTTATGAGATTTTGTGTGAATTTAATATTAATTAAATATTGATATGAGTTATGTTAGTCTTGACTAGTTGAGACTTTGTACACTAACCTAGAAACTAACCCTAGTTGGTGACCCTAGTCTAACTCTAGTTAACCTACTTTTAGTCATTAGAAATTAGTTTTAAGGTAGGAAGGATTACTTAAGTGAAATTAGTCCATGACTAGTGACTTAAGTCAATGACTTATGACTTAGCAATTTAAAGCCTAGTGTTTAAGCCATAGGCCCATGAATTAAGCCCAAGACCAATCCTAACCCACCCATGGCAGCCACTATTAGGGTTTTTCCTTGCCTATAAGTAATCTCTTAGTGTGTTCTTGCCTCTTTTCAGGTTTGCCCTAATTTTGGAGGAGAGGTTTCTCCTATGCTCAAAATTCCAGATTAATTCATTTTAGCTCCTTTTTAGTCCTAGTCTTTTGCAATAGGATCTAATTTATGTTTATATACTGATTTTGGAGGAGCACCTCAGTTTGCATGCCATTTGGAGATTTGGAGTTGCCATTTGGAATCCCCTCTTTGAAGCTTATTCTTGAGTTTTGATACTCAATAGGTAAACCACATAAACCCTTGTTTCTTCCTGATTTCTTTGCATTATAGGTTAGGTTTAGGGGTTACCTAATTGCCCACGAAATTTGGGCATAATTTGTGTCCATTTCGTGTCCGTATCGGGCACGTATCATGATAGGTGCATAGGTGTTTGTAGAAATACCACTTAGGAAATTATTTTTGTATTTTTGAAATGTAATTGCATGGATTTGTAGATCTTGATGTGTGTATTAATTTTTGTGAAGGTGTCCTAGTGTTTTGTGTCCTTTTGTGTCCTGTTTTTGTGCGTGAACACGCAGCACGAGCCCTAGGCTGTGTCCTGCCTATCAGGGGCTAGAACTCGAGACACAGGACACGTCGAGACCCAAATTTTTGGGGGAAGCAAGTGGCAATGACTGTCGCTATGCTCCCAAAATTTGGGAGCATCTCGTGGAGTGCACGTGGCGCAATTGCCCCCGTACTAGCCGCGCGCTGTCGTGCGCAGGCGGCTGTGCACGCGCACAGGCACTGCTGACACGGGGTTCGTGTCGTGCCTATGTGTCACATGGACACGTTTCAGGCTGACACGAACCTAGCCCTACCCTAGGCGAACCTAGATGCACACCCACGTGTCGTGTCGTGTCGTGTGTCGCGTGTTATACGTGCGTGCACGCGTGCACAACGATTAATTGTGCACAGTGCGTGTCTGTGTTCGTACAGCTATTTGGGCACGAATTGTGTCCAATTTTTGGACACGAAGACCCTAACTAGTATTCTCACATATATATTACTAATTACCAACCATTTAAAATTGATTGTTAATGGATTTTCATTTCGAATTTAGGATTTCCCAATTTCCTGATACGCAACTCCTTGTTTATGAGATTCTGAGTTTTGAATAAATGTTTTCAACTATTGCTAATGTTTAATTGGACATATTAAATTATGTACATGTGTATTAGTTTATAGTTAGGAGGATTCATGAGATGGGGTTGTTATTAACACGAGAAATGGGTTTTGGGATATGAAAATGGACTGTCCAATTGACTGAATCCTATTCCCTGTTTTCAAAACCAGATTTTGTTTCTTTTTAAACTAATTTTGAATGTCATTTGCCATGTTTAATTCATTGTTAGTTCACTGGTTAGTTGTTGACATTTAGGTGAATGGATTTTAATTGAGTTGGGTTGAAATGGACTGAAAATAAGCTGTCATTGGAATTTTCTTGAAAACCAAAATTAAAGATTTTAAACTGTCATTTGAATCCTATTTTTAAACTGATGTTTGATTCAAACTGAGATTTGTGAAAACTGAGAGTGGCATTGGTTTTAAACTTGCCTTTCCGGTTTTGGTTCCAATTTTGTTTGGGTTGGTGTGTTAGCTGTAGGAGTTAACTGCCATTACTTAATTTCCTAAGTTATCACCATTCAATGAACTTGACATTCCCTGTCATTGCACTGCATAATCCCAAACCTGAGAACAATCAAGCCTAATCCAGAGATTCAATGTCAAAAACCTGAGAATGGATAGGGACTTGATGTTTGCACTGCTTTCCTAATCATCTATACTCCCACATTTGCCTCAACACTGTCACACACAAACTGAAATTGATTTGGATTATAAGTTAAAACTAAAATGAACCCACAAGCTCACATCCTATACACACACACACATGTATTTACCCTACACCCTCCTACCACTGTCTACACAGCAACACACACACACCCTCTCACCACATACACATATATATATCCCCTTAACCCTCTCTCTATATCTCTATGAATATATGTATATATGAATATATGTAAAATGTATGTAGGCATGAATGCATAATGCATATATGTATATATGTGAATATGTGTGTGGGTATGCAATGCATGAATGTATGAGTTGAATAAATGCAAATATAATATGTATGCAAGTATGTATATAAATATGTATTGTAGGGTTGTACATTGTAAAATGGTATATAGACCTAGTGTATAGTCTACCCTATAGGATTGGTTGTTTAGGCTTTAGTTGACTAGCCAAAACCTAGAATGACTTGGTATTGAACAATAGGCTAGATTGACTAGAGTTTGCCTAGGTTTGACCAACCTAGACTAGTTTGACCAAGTTTAACCTCGTTTGACCTAGTTTGACTTATTTAAACTAGAACAGACCTAGTTTGACTGTTAGGGTTGACTAGAGTTGACCAAAGGTTGACTTTAGCCTAGATTGACCCCAAACTTCATGTAGATGCATTTTAGCAGTCTATTTCCTTATTTTAGACTTGTTGTGACTTGTACTGTTCTATAGGAGACAGACACCACTCCTCGGACAGTATATTCTCTTCGGACGTTCAGGATACCAGGCGAGTACATTCTCTGATCATTTCATATCCTACTTAGAATTATTTTTCTGCTTTAAATTACTTTACTTGATACTGTCTCGTTGGTCACACGGATTGGTACTATATGGATCTTTTCATGAGATGTTATCCCCCTCGGGAGCATCGGATACTGCATGTTTTGTGCATTTCACGAATCATCACGTATCTCTATGCTTCTACTGATTCACGAATCGCTTATGACATATGTACTCTCATGTTCACAGAGCCATCATGAATCACCTTCACGTATCACTCATTTTATGAGCCATATGAAGTTTCACGAATCTTAACCTAACTTGAACAGATCCTTGTGTATTGATTGGGGATGGGGGAGTAGAAATAGGCATGTGAATATTATCCAAGTAGTTGTAGTCATGAATCACTCTCTTAGCTGTAGTCATGAATCTCCTATGCCATTCACATGTTTATATTTTACTCTGACTCACTAGTCATTGTTAGTTCTCTATATATGGTAGATATTTCTATTACAGTTCTCTCTCTGTTTACATACTGTATTTCTTCAGTTTATGTATCTTAGTTTACTGCATGATTATATTTTCTAACCTGCTATGATCTGTTGAGATGTACTGTACTCGCTCCTGTCCTGACTGGACCTGTTGAAAATATTACAGAGGATGAGGATGAGGCCCTATGTACCACCTATTACAGAGCAGGCCTAGACGACACCTGCGACCTGGTTCCTCTGGAGGACCCAGCTGCAGTACAGGATGCTACTCCCATAGTCTAGGCTAGATAGCTAGGCTTTAGCTTTTCTTTCAGCATTGTTATTTGACTTTCAGTTGTTGTTCTGAGATGTTGTATATATTTAGAGACCTGTATTGAGCTGGATGTTCTTGAGTTGTTATCTTAGATACTTAGATTCTCTCTCTTATTTGTATTAAATTGTGGTTTTGATCTTTCTATATACCTTTACTATTCTGTATCTGCCTTAGATGTGATTGAGACTGTTCTGTTATATCACCTCCATTCGGAGTGTATATACTGTTCAGGTACCTTATATTGTTAGATGTTGTGACATAGGACATCGTTCTACCGTCGACACTGCGGCGTAGGCTGGACGTTGTTACGTTCTCGTACCCTCACAGTGGGTGCGGGTCGTGACACGTTTTTAGTGGTGGCCCATGCAGGTCTAGTTTATGTAGTGGTATTCGAACTAGAGTATCACTACAGCCTGCAGTAGGATTAGGATATTTTTGGAGGTACTCAATCACATTAGGAAAAAAACTCTTATTCAGATTTTGTATATCTACATTTTGCCACTTATTATCTTCCTTTGAATTTAAATTGTCCTTCCTTGATATTTTGACTCATTCTCAGCAATTGTTTCTTTTTGATCTATGTCTCCAGGATGGTTGAGACGAGATCGCATCGCCAGGGCCAGGGGGACGCCGATGAGAGGTCTGCCACCTCTCATACTCAGCAGCCAGCCCCAGGTACCGAAGCCCCACTCATGCCAGCTGGGGTACACGTTTCAGCTGCTTTTGGAGGAGCCCCACCACCTGTGAGGCATGAGCCGATTCCGGTGATTCCGAATGTACTTCAGCAGCAGCAGCCGCCTGCGGGGACAGTTGACACCGTTCTGCTGTTAGCCTTCTTTCGGTAGTACATGGAGGGTCAGCAGACCCAGCAGCAGAGGCATACAGCAGAGCTCACGCGAGGCATTGAGCTGGCAGTGACCGCAGTAGAGAGAGTTGTAGCTCAGCTAGCGGCAGCCCCGCAGCCGCACCAGCCACGGAAGAAGGGCATCCAAGATTTTCAGAAGATGTACCCGAGAGACTTCCGAGGGACAGAGGGGATCTTGTATGCCGATGAGTAAATTGAGCACATGAAGGAGAAATTCTGGTTGGCTGAGATCCCGAAGAGGCTCCAGATTGACGCAGCGGCCAGCATAATACAGGATCTGGCCCGTACTTGGTACCAGATCGACCCGAGGGTCGATACAGCAGGACAGACTTGGGCAGCATTCAAGAAGCTGTTCAAGGAGAAGTTCTTCCCAGATGCAGCGTTGGGAGCCCTCGAGACTCTGTTTGAGGCCCTAGTCCAGGGGAGCCAGTCTGTGGAGGAGTACTCAGGAAAGTTTTGCCGCCTGAGCAGATTTGTAGAGGGCTTGTCGGAGGCGACGAAGGCCCGGAGGTTCCGGAAGGGCTTGGTAAAGGAGGTCAAGTCCTACACCAAGAATGCCCGGAGCGCTTCCTTTGAGGAGATCCTGGTGGACGCTTTAGCTGCAGAGGATGATCTTGAGCTTAGGCTCAAGCGGGGGCGAGACTCCCAGGGAGGCAGCAGTAGCGGAGGACCGGCCTAGAGGTCGCACGTTCAACATCAGTTTCAGCAGCAGTTCCAGGGTCAGGGCCATCAGCAGGGACAGCAGCAGCCCAGACAGCATCAGGCACCCAGACAGCAGGCAGTCAGTTGCCCCTACTGCAAGAAGCCGGGGCATGGATGGAGTGAGTACAGAAAGAGACTGGTGTAACACCCCAGTCCAAAATACTTGAGACTAGATACGTATCATGCCAGCTGTATACATACGAGTAAATATACGGCTCATATGTATACAAAAGCTGTAAAATGTAAAAAGCTAAGACACTAAATCTCATCCACAAAGATAAATAATAATATAAAAGCAACTTTGAGTTTGTCGTGTACACAATAGTTGGGCGGAGACAAAGTCCACTACCAACCAAATTAAATATGGAAAAATACACGAGGTAAGAATTTAGCAAGCGAGAGCAAGTGACGAGTCCAAGAGCAATCATCACGGAGGAAGAAATGGCCTTAGCTAGAGCACCTGCAAGAAATCATGAAACACACACCTGGAGAGATCACCAGGTCCTCAGAGGGACGTAACAAGACACATAATATTATGCCAATAAACTGAATAAATAAGCTCAACAGAAAAGTATGCATGAGTAAAGGTTCCT
This sequence comes from Iris pallida, assembly GCA_029216955.1. Taxonomy (NCBI): domain Eukaryota; kingdom Viridiplantae; phylum Streptophyta; class Magnoliopsida; order Asparagales; family Iridaceae; genus Iris; species Iris pallida. The sequence continues at coordinate 24,897 of JANAVB010024098.1, forward strand.
AACCATTTTATGTGATATGCACTTTGAGGACAACGTTCTATGTAGGGACTGTAGGCTCAGTAGAGTAAATAAAGAGTGGCAGTAAGTAGCGCTCATCCGAGTCACTATCGGCCTTGGACAGAAGGTAGTGCTCATAAGAGTCACCCTCGGCCCAAAATATGTGTAAAAATAAAATGTAGCTCCTATGCTAATAACTGTCCCCTCTCCCCAATGATACTATACATGCGTCGTCTCTACGACACTATTTAATCCTTAATAACCACCAAGTCTTCTACACAATCTATTGACAGTTATATCCTAACGCACGGCCTGTACGCACCGATGTACGGTCGGTACGCAAGTCCGAAGCTATATGCGACTCACCACTCACACACAACCCGTGGCACATTGTGACAGTTTATGAGATCATATAAACATATGGTAGTCCCTTAACTCTAAGCCAATAGCATAAAGTAAAATAATTTGCATATATATATAATTTTGAAAGAACAACATAAAAAAAAGCATGCATGATATTGAGCAAGAAATTAAACAGTAAAGGCAAGGTGTCTTGCCTGATGTGTCGCCTGATGTGACGCCGAGTGTGGTGCAATAATCCGGCAAGTTACGATTATCCAATAGCCACGGTCGATGTATAAGAGCTCGAGGTCGCGAGAAATTAGACAAGCATGATCAGTCATGAGTAATGAGGTTAATAAAAGAGAATTTGCTAGGAGAAATACTCGTACCTATCTTTTAGAAAAATATCCACATTTATTTGGAAACTAGATTTTGGTAGTAAACGGATTTTAGTAAAAATATTTAAAAATCAAAATCATTCTAAGTTGTCAAATAACTTCATAGCGGAAATATATCATTTAATTTAAAAAATACTAGAAATTATTTTATAATCAGGTAGCTACATTTTATTGGTCAAAATATTTTTTGAAGAACTATTTGAATAGATGAAAAATTATTTTAGGTTTTATAACTAACTGAAAGAAAAACTTACTTTTTGTTAATAAAAATAACCTAAATAATAGTAACAATTAATAATAACTTATAATAATTTTTCAATGATACTAAAATACCAAATTACTCCTACTGTCAAGATAATAATATTAATAATGATAAAAACTAATAATAATAATAGCAGTACTAAATAATAATAATAATATTAATATAATAACCACAACAGTAATAAAAATAATAATAATAAAAAAAAAAAAAAAAATAATAATAATAATAATAATAACCCACTTAAACCAATACAACTCATTCCTTTAATATTAATAATAATAATAATAATAATATAACTTTTAAAACCTATTAAATTTCTAATCCAATGAGAGAGAGAGAAGAGTTAGGAAAAAATTAGGAAAGGGGGTTTTCACCTGAGCGGAGTCGGCGGCTTCGACGCCGGTGACCGGCGACTATGGACGCGACGGTGGATATCGGAGGGGGTCGTGTGGCGGCGGATCGTGCGAGGAGGCAGGGTCCCGCGGAGGAGGAGGCGGCCGGGGGATGTGCTGCCCCGGCGTCGGGTCGGCTCAGCGCTGCGGAGTGGAGGTTTCGTCGACGGCGGTGCTCCGGCGCGGCTGTGCGAGCAAGGAGGAAGGGGCGCGGTTGGAGCGATGTATCTCTGGCGGAGGCACGGGTTTTGGGCGGAACGCCGGATGGAGGCAGCGGCGGCGCTGGTCTCGAGCGGCGGGCGGAGATCGGCGCATAGACGGCCTCACGGCGGAGGGATCTCTCAGGCGGCTTCCAGCACGCACGGAGGGGTACGTCTGCGGCGGTCCTCTCCAGTGGAGGGGACGACGGCGACGAAGTTAGGGCTGTGCGCTGGACTTTGGTGGACGCAGAAGGGGGAGCCGCACGGTGGTTGTCATGTGTGGGAGGCACTCCGCAGTTCGCCGGTGAGGGGTGCTACGGAGGAGGGCGATCTCGGCTGCTCGCGTCGAGGAGGTGAGGGTTTTTTCTTTTCCTTATTTAATTTGTGGTGATGATCTTGGGTTTTGGGAAATTAGGTGGCGGTGGTGCCGGCCCGGCGGTGGCTGTGGTAGATTCTGGTAATGGTGGTGGTGACGGTTGTTGATGTCGGGGTGTGGTGATGACGGTGGAACGGTTAGGGGCGTTGGCTGGGATTCTGCGGGTGGAGACGACGGGCACGACGGAATGTTGGTGTTGACGGTTGGGGTAGGGAGCTGTCGTCGCAAGGTTGTCGGATTGTGGACGGGAAAGGAGATGGTGGAATAGGTGTTCGGATTTAGGATTAGAAGTTGTGTTGGTACGTGTCCTGCGAGACACCACTACACCAAAATGGCTATTTTGGAACACTAGACATTTTTCAATTTGGAACGCTTATTAGGCGTACCTATGTGCCGGAACGGCGTAAAAGTGTTCCAGATTAGAAAAGTGTTTCTAATATAAATAATTTTAATGTTTTTAAGAAATTATTTATTTAGGTACACTTTTATAGTGTCCCAAATATGTTTCAAATTGAGAATGTCATAATGTGCATCTCATGTGTTTAGAAAAAAAGTGTTCCAATAAAAAAAAACCCTTTTTGAAGACTCATTCACATTTTTTTAGTTTCCCCCCTCATGAATGTCTACACCCAACCTTTTCAATTCCCCCTAAGTTTTTTTCCATCCCTTTTTTCCATCCCTCCACAAGTTTTCTTTGCTTCCCCTCTCATTCTGGAAGCCCCCTCTTGTCGGCGCCATTCTGAGCCATGGACAGTGCTCCGCCACCACCACCTCCTCAAGTTTTCTTTACTCCCACCGCCACCCTCCTCGCAGCCAGCCTAAGATAGTACTCCGCCACCACCACCTCACCCGTGTTATTACCACGGTGATACCATAATCACTTTTCCTTGCCTCCCATAGTCTCCTCCATCCCACAAAAACCCTACCTAGAGAGGAACACGACCATAGGTGAGATATATGCTAGCTAGCTAGGGGTTTACTTCTCCTCTTTTGATTTCAAAAATTAGGGTTAGGGTTCTGATTTGTGTGTTCTTGTTTGTGGGTTTAGGGATGTGCATGTGTTAGAGCTATTGCGGAAGAAGCAATCAGAAGTGTGGTATAAAATCTCTCTCAAATCTCCCACAATTACTCTTTCTCCTCGATTGCATTAGGGTTCCTTGGCAATTCGATCGATTTTTAGGGTTTGATGATCAATAGGTTCGCATGTTATTTTTTGATATTTGTAAGTTTGTGGTCGGCTCCGAAGCGGAAGCAGCTGCTATTCTCGATTCTAAGCACTATTCACGTATCTTGTTCTGTTTGATCAAGGAAAATTTGACTTTTTCTTTGTTTGTATAATGAAGTAGTAAGTGTCTCTGTAATTTAGAGGAATACATGATATTTTTCCCAGGTTTAGATATTTTTGAACGGGAAGCGCAACATTCATTTTCTTGTATAATTGTTTTAGTTTGTAACTACCCTTCGTTTGCAGATCCACGAGTTATCTAGTGGAATTGGGACATTTGCTATCCAAATAGCTAAATATCACGGAATATGGGTTTTAGCCACAACAGGTATTTCTTCCCAAAGCCTAGCACTAACCGATGCTCATTGGACATGTTCTCATGTGGCTTGTGTGTTAAATTTCATGAATGAAAGAGAAACTTTCTACCTGCAAGCATCTGGGTGCTGACATTTGGATAAACTATCATTATGTTGTTGCCCAATGCTTTTTACAAGTTAGTCGGATTGTGTGCAGCCAATTAATTTTATATAGGCAGTCACTTGAAATTTTTACTTAATCAGCCAGCCTAGTATTTTGGTTAACTGGTCAATTACTCGGTCATTAATTGCCAGTTAATCCAATTTTCAGCTTTTATTGAAATACTTATCCGTGCCAAACTATGAAAGAGAACTGCATTCAATCACAAACCAACAGAAAAATAGGATTTTCCGTGATGAAACAATAATTTTTTTTAGCAGTAAGTAAACTTATTTGTATTTACTATTTAGTCTTACTCTGCAGGATCCACACAGATCGGAAGGGCTTGAAAAGTCTCTGTGAATCAACTTTCCACCATATGTAATCAGTGTTCTAAGAGTAGCCTAGGTATCTGCAAAAGTGCCTCTCCTGAGGTCACACCTTTCATAGATGTATAGGTGGGCATTGCACACCTAGCAAACTACTGAGGGTATGAAGAAACTATGTAAGTAGGCCTTGGTGAGTTTGAGCAGGCTAGGTGGGGCTAAGAGGTTAGCTGATTGCATAGCCGTTTAGGCAGTTTAGTGCATTCTTTATCAATGTCATATAAACTAAGAATTTAAGATCATTGGCAACACGTAGAATACTCTATTCATTTACATGCGTAAGAAAAAATTATGGTCAATCGGGATAATTATTTTCTCTCCCCTTTTTATGAGTTATTTAAAAAAATGTTTTTAGCATTTTGTCACAATTTTAACCTCAATGATAGCTTGTCAGCTTGTCTGCCTAGGTGGCCCTAGGTGGTAAAACCAGTCACAGTTGCTACATTTTCTTAACACTTGCCATTTTCCTATAATTTCTTGAATCTTTGAAATCTACAAAAAAAAATGACTGTTTCCAGAAAAGTTCACATTCTTTATACAAAGGAAAAATACTACACCACCAGTCAACACTTTTTCATCTATATTCTAACCCCCATTCATGATTTTTTTCACTTTTAATGCAGGAAGCATTTGAATGCTATGATTTATCAGATATTGATGCTGGACTTGGATTGGGGAGAAAACAAATGATTGCGATTGCTCTTCTGGTGGGTAATGACCATGATTTGCACGGGGTACATGGGTTTGGGGTTGATACAGCTATTCGCTTTGTGAAGTTGTTTTCTGAGGATGAGGTTTTGAGTAGGTTTGTCTTCACAACTGCTTAAACATTAAAATGTCTTCTCCTTTTTTCTTTCTTTCAAAATACTCATTTCATTGCCAGACGTATGTTGTTACTCTAGTAAAATTGTTTATACAGGTTATCTGAAGTTGGCAGCGGTGTTGTTCCTCAACTTCAGGAAAGCAGTGAATCTGCTGTAGAGCTCCGTCTACCCAGTTCATGAGGGATTGGTCAGTACAAGATCTTCACACTGCTCTCAATGTGGTCATCCTGGTAGCAAGCGAGCGCATCTAAAGTTTGCTTGTGAGCACTGTACTGGGAGTGGTCAAAATTGCATAGAGAAGCCAGCAGGGTTCAGATGTGAATGCGTTGCGTGTGATCAGGTACATCCATATTTGACTATCCTGTCCAATTGCATTGGCCTAAACATGAAAAATTAGCTCAAGGATATAGACTTTGTCTTAGTCTCATGCTTTCTTAAACTTTCTCGTTCAATTGACTATGAGAAGCCATGGAAGTTGTCATGTTTGTTTCTTTAACCTCTTCCCCTTCTATCCTGATTTTGCGCAACATTTTTGTATTCAACTTATATTCTTAAGGAAATGTATTTTTGGTCTTTACTTTGCAGGCACACAAGGTCAAGGAACTAAAGAAACATGAAAATTGGCAAATCAAAGTTTGTGAAAAGATTGCTTTAACAAAGAATTTTCCAAACAAGAAGGTCATCGTTATCTATGTAATGACCTTGGAAGTCACAGTGGTAAGTCCTTACATGGAACTGGATATAAAAAGTTGTCACTTTTTATTGCTGAGGAACTTGATGAACTAAATTTAACAAATGTTTGTAATTGTGACACATTACTGTTAGAGCATTGGATGGTGGAGTGTGCAAACGGTTCACTAAGCTCTAAGGGGGTTGCCTTGGGGTTTTCATGGCTGAAAACAGTGCAGTAAGCCACTTGAAAATTGTGTAGCACCATTACTATAAAAACAAGTCATCGTGCACTCACGAACAAGCTCCTCAAACAACCCATTCCTCCTCTTTGCTCTATTTTCTGACCCTGTCCCTCTGTGGCAATCATAAAAGCATCCAAACTCAAGAACCTCACAGTCCTAGCAACCTTCAATTGCTACAAATCATCGTTGATGACAAAACACTTGGAGTGCACCATCTGCTGGAAACAAGAAACCCGTCAACCAAATTACAAGAAAAGATTTCTAGGCAATGTTACATTTTTTGGGGTGGGGGTGTTGGAAGGGATTGATGACAAGACACTTGGAACGCACCATATGCGGAAAACAAGAACCCGTCAACCGAATTACAAGAAAAGATTTCTAGGCAATGACATTTTTTTTTGCATTGGGGGGGGGGGGGGGGGAGGATGTGTTGGAAGGGATTATTTTGAAGGAGACAGTTACGTATGTGTAGGTGGGGGTTGAAGGTATGAGTGAGCGACAATGATGGAGGCATCATGTGCACAATCCACAAGGACATGCCTGCCTTCACTTGCTTTTGCGGAGGAACACCTTGCCTTTTCTCGCCTAGGCTTCGGGAGCTCCCAGAAATGCCCTCCTACTCCAATCCCCCCTTTTCCTTTACAAGCGAGATAAAATTTACTTTTTTCCTTCTTTTTAACTACTTTGCTCTTAGGACTCTTTTTGCATACCAGTCCCTGTAAAATCAGTAAGTTGCATATATGTCCTACAAACTTATAAAATGACCCCTTTGAATATTTTCCTTCGGTTTGATAATTTCTCGTTGTTTCTCTTGAGTTTGTCATGGTTCTACTCCCATAAATCTTTCTATAATTCTCATTCTTGTCTTCTATGTTTCTTGTTTATTATCCTTTGTTCTTTCTCATGATTTCCTAATCCTTGTGGATGTTTCATCACTTTGTCTCACGTTTGATGACCCTTTGCTCATGAAGAACAAAATGCACAGGTTTTGTTTCTTGGGATATATTTCCTCTAGGATCTGTGTAGTTTTGTTTGGTTTGCGTCCATTTACCAAATAGTTTCATTTTTTGGTTTTCATTTCCCAAATGGTAGTAGGTAGTTTTTTCATCTACCAGTAGGACTTGATTGTATGTCGGTTTTTATTATCAGAAGGGATTTGGCCTTTTCTTTCCTTTCTGATGGGATTGATTTTTTCAGTTTTTTCTTCTGTTGGTTAGTTATATTTATTTTAGTTCTTGAATTCCAGTGGGGCTAGGTCAGTTGGTTTTGTTTTTTGTTCCATTGTGCAATTTGGTTATTGATTTTTGGTTTTTCTGATCATGAACTTGTATAACTCAATCAAGGGTTTTGTCTTCATAAATTTCCAGGGTAGCAAGTAACATCTCCGCTTCGGTTGAGGTTGACGGAGAAGCATACTCTGGCCTAGATTAATTGTTGCCATTCAGTCACTGTAAAGGTAGTTTTGACAACCTAAGGTTTCATGCTTTGTATTTGCAGTAGTGGATAGTGTGTTATAGAACTCTGTATGGTTATACATTGTCCATCGGTATATGTTGATTTATTTGGTCCTTTGATAGTTTTTGAAATATCTTACTTTTTACAATTTGATGGTTTCGTAGTCTCAAATTCTTGAGATTTTTCTGGTTATACATTGTCCATCTGGACCTTCCATTCCAGTTTTCGGATTTGTGTTTTCTAATGTGCATACTGATTTTTTTTCCTCTTTCTGACTAACATTTATTTAAAATCTTGTAGTGTTCTTCACTTCAGTTTACAAGATAAGTTTTTTTTTTGTTTCCTAATTTCATCTGCAATTTGATGATTTTATTGATCGACATTTATTCAGATTCTTGCACTGTTCTTCCATTTTAGTTTTTGGCTTTGAATCTTGATTTTACTAATCTGATGATATCCTTGTATCTGGACTTTCCTTTGCAGGAGGTTGAAAACAAAGTACTCCTCTAATACTTCCAGGTTCAATCTCCTCTACAACAGAGTGCTAGTAGAAGCCGATAACAAATAATCAAAATCTTCTTCAAGCTATACCAATTCACTTCTCTGGTTAACCAGGTATTCCATTATGATTTCTAGGACATGTAGATTCTTTGAAGAACAATTGTGTGCACGATCGTCTGCCCCTACAGTTACTGGTGTGAAGAGGCCCCATACCTTGCATCATGGAATCATTGTCATTTAGAAACTGACAATTTCTTCACTTAACTAGAACCTGATAGTTTCTTCATTAACTAGTATTTTGCGTTTTCCTTACCCTCGTTCTTATTTTTCATACAGTTTCTCCTTCTGACCAAGATTTTCGATTGCAAAAGTTAGTAACCAGAATTTGTCATAATTTAAAGACGTCCAAAAAAGGACTGAATTTGTCAAAAAACTTCTAAATGTTTCTAAATGTCCTTTTCCTTACCCTCCTTCTGTCCAAGATTTTCTTCTAAATATGTTTTTAAAGAAGGACTGAATTTGTCATAATTTTTCAAAGAAGTGATGGATCAGAATATAAAGAGAATTCTAATTATTATAGTTTCAGAAAAGACAGAAAAGAAGAGGCGTTAGATCTAGGTGACTGGGTTTTAAACAAGATTGAGAAAAGTTAGATTGGGTTCAAAAAGGTAGGAATTTAGAGATCAAGGACAAAGCTGAGAGGAATAGAAAACTGGATATTTGAGTTTCAGGTTTGGGATAGATGTGATAGAGGTTGGACATAGATTGTAATACAGGGCTATTCAAGTTATCAACTAGACTGAAGGGTTGATAGTTTGAAATGTAAAACTTACAGGCAATCCATACAAAAATATGAAATATGTCGAGATTCAATATCAAAAAACCCAAAAGACAAAATGACAAAAGTATAGGGATCTTTAAGATGTGTCTAACACATGTCAAAGAAGTGTCATGTCAGACACAAAACACAGTTCAACATATAAATGTCAACTTTATGTAGCTTAAGCAAAGTTAGCAACAATATACTGGTAACTTTCAAATGTATTACATCTCTCTACCAAAAATCTGTAAGGATTCAAAAATTGCAAAGTTAGCAATAATATACATGTTCTTACTGTTATACAAAAATCAACGTGAAAAACCTATAACATGTATTGGATATCTTCCATTTAAATATGCAAACTTTTGGTACAAGAGATGAAGGTGATTGATAATCCCCCAAAACATAACAAAGCTTGCTTACCGGAGGTGCAACACTATAAACACCAGCATAATTTAAACCCACTCTAGACTGAGCATCATGATATTGTTCGCGGCACTTTCTCTCAGCTGCATTAGCACAAGGGGAAACAAGATTAAACAGACAACCAGAAGAGCAAGTAAATCCAAAAGAAATTACTTCATTACAAATGTAGTACTAGGCTCATGAGGCTGCATGTTAATCTTTTGCATCACCACATATTAGATCCCTTATGAGACGTATTGTACAAGCAACAATGTACTGTCAAAGAGCAGCCTCTAAGTTACCATAGGCCTAGACTAGAAAAGAGTATATACGAAGAAATAAGATGAGACAATATGCTACAGGGAGTTGCCTTCATCTCCATGACACAAGTCAAAGAGCACAAATCAAAGAATTGCATTCCCATAATATGTCAAAATACAATCTCAAAATGTTGACAGGGGACTGAGAAACAAAAATGAAGGCATGTTACACCTACTAAGACAAGGTATCTTCTACTAATACAAAAGAAAATATACATGTGAAGGAGGGAATGTACATAGATTTACTCAACTTTTAGTGTTCCATGGACATCGCTATTTACCAAAATTTGCCACCTAAGTATTATGAGCTGAAATATAATGGTCACATGAGAAAATAAGAAAGTGAAATGGAAAGGTAAGGTATGACGACATCGGTATATTGTTTGAGTAATATGCGCAACTCAGATAAAGGTGACCTACTTTGACAATGGTTGAGTCTTGATACATAAACGGATAATGATTCTGTAAAGCCACTTCTCCTCGGATAAAGGTGACATACTCTTTTTTAGTTCCTTCCAACTCAGAACATAAAGATGACATACAATTGTATGATTGTGTAGACATAATACCATTTTAGTAGTTTAAGTTCCATTATTTTCTTAATATGTTATGTAACCAATAATCTTTTTTTTGTTGATAATGAAGGTTTTCTTGCTAAGCACAACATATGGGTAGCAACTTCACTCAAGGAAATCTAGTTTCACAGGAAAGCAACAAACTTAGGGAGAAAATTGACTTCAACGGACATGGAAAAGCAATTGGAAAGAGAGCACCTCACTTTATGCACCGTGTTGGCGAGATTGCGAAGTCACATGCGTCCATCAAGTATATAATGCCAGTTGCCGCTAGCGTTGTTCAAATCTCCATTCTGTTGGAAAAAAAACTTTTGGATTTATCCAAATTTTGATATCTTTGTAGAGCTAGATTTTATATACTATTTGTAACTTACATTATACATACTCTTGATGATGTTTTATAAAGATATAACTTTTGGATATGTTATTGTATGTTAATTTTATATTAAGTTGAAAGCTTTGGTTAATTTAATGGCTCTCTCGGATGTTGATTGAGGCAATGTATAAAAAAATGACACCATTATGTGTTTTATGTTTAGTTTATGAATTATATTTGTGGTTAAAAAAATTTTGCTGTAAAATTGAAATTAGAAAAATACACTGGAACGTTAATAAAATGTTTCAATTTAGCGACAAGAATAATGTAAAAAAATGTTGCAAATTATATATAGGAACATATGCAAAACGTTTCAGAATGATATTTAGAAACGTTTTAAAGACGTCCCAAGAAATACCTTGGAACGTATTGTGAACGTATTGTATGTGTTTCAAAAGCGAATTTAGAAACACTTGATAGACGTCCCAAATATATTTTAAGAACACATTATATGTGTTCCAAAATCTACTTTAGGAACGCCTTCTAAGCGTTCCAAACTAACATTTGATACGCTTTATAATTGTTCCTAATATTGCAACGCCACTTTTAGGAACGGTATTTATATGTTCCTAAAAATATTAGGCACATTAAAAAACTGTTTCTAAATGTTTTTTGGTGTAGTGCTCGGGAAGGCCGAGTCCGGGGTTGTCGGACTGAACAAAAATTTGTAACTGTAATGGAGGGAATATATAGTGGATGGGAGGCACAGACACGATGCACAATTTGTGGACGTGGGAAAAATTATGGAAGAGTACCTGCCTATTATAGGAGTGGGAATTCCCATTAGGATAAGGATTGGGATTGTTTAAATCCCTCCATTAGATAATAATACTAAATTCAAATTCATTTAAACTCGTTTAAAACCATTTTTAAATTTAAAGCTATAAGTCAATAAAATCTTTTCCAATTTAATTCATCGCAATTTTATTAAATATGAAATCAAACAATATTTAAAATATCTTTTTCAAAATAATAATAAATAATGATAATAATTAATTTTGAAAATTACAATAAATATTTAGATATTTGAAATACTTTATTTTGTAGTTGAATAGAATAATTAGGTTTTTTTTGAAAACTAAAATATACACGAAATTAAATTTCATGTACCTCGCAAATAGAATATTTACATAAATCATATTTTTTTTTCTAAATTACCAATAAAATAATTAATAGCCCTTTTATAATAAAATAAATTTTGGCAATCGCAACGCGACAAATAAATACTTATTTTCTATGCAAAGGAATCTTTTAAAAATAATTATATAAATATATATATCGTCTCGCAATTTCGCATACTTACAAATACGAAAATCGCGAACTCGTACGCGACGTACAATTTAGAAATAAAAGTTGATTCCAATTAATTTAAAAAATCCATAGTAGAAATTTAGGGATTTTACATCCTACCCAACTTAAAAGAATTTTTTCCTCGAAATTTAGGAATAGATAGGGTAGACATGGTAGAGAAGATAGAGAGAGTTTTTATTCGAATAGAAGTACGAGATCCATATTGGACGAGCAGGCATTTAAAATATTTGACGAGAAGGCGAAGACATTTCATCGGCAATTTGTCATTAGAATGACTAGAAGAAAATTTGATGGTTCTAGTTTCGTGTGTATGGCAACCGATCAGTGACTAAGCTCGATCAATTCAAATATTAACCTTATGAAAAGGGCAACCTTACAAATAGAAAATTAACCTCCTCAATCATACTTCATTTTTTTTTTCTTTTTTTTCTTTTTTTTCCTTGAAACTTACTTCCTACCGTCGTACTTTTAAAACACTTTTCCTCTTCAAATCCCTCCAAATCTTTAACTTATAAAATTTGATCTTAAAATTTACTCTAAATATCTATATCTCCTCATAGAATTTTGAAAAGTCCGAAACTTTAAATTCCAAAACTTTAATATACCATCTCGCAGGTATGTCTCCCCAAGCTATAATTTCCTCGAAAATCAAAATTGAAAACCTTTAGCCCATGTAAAAGTCAAAATCTTCTTATTACAAAATTGTACCTATCAATGTGAATATATCCGTAAGTATAAAAAAGTTCGTCTTTTAATTTTAGTAAATCCCGTAAAGTGACTTATTAATCAAAAGTATACCCTTTTTGATTTTAACTTCATAACTAAACCTTTTGTCATCAACTTTTTTTTTCCTTAATCACATTTCCACCCTTTTCATCTTACGTCAGATCATATCTCGTAATCGTGTAACCATCTTATCAAGCTATTCCATTAATCTCCTCTATCAAAATTTTGACTTTAGCCATGTATAACAGAAGAGTGCCACGATCCAAACAAAGTCGTACATACTACGGAAGAATCATAGTGAAATATGAATGAAGCAATTTAATTGGAAGGGAGAAGTAAGGGTTGCAAATATTGTATGAAGAGTAAGGAGTAATCCGAGATAAAATCAAGATAAGGGCAAGCAATCAAGATAAACAATATTGAACATTTTAAAATTTTAAGTAGATCACAATCATTATTGGGTCGAAAGTTTTGAGTCATGATTTGGTCTCTAATCGAAGTCCGAAAGGACAACAGTACTATAGAAGGGTTTATATCTATACAATTTGACTCGAAAGTTGCATCATAAAAATAGAGTACAAGGGAACATGTTTTGGTGGCACGTGATATACCTACATGAAATGAGCTCATCTAGGTCTTGCATATGGAATTTATGGGAAGAAAAGTCTAGTGTTGTGCTCCAAATATCAAAGTCACGATAGGGTACACCAAATGATCAAAATAGAAAGTGGGTTTTTACAAGGCACTAGTTAATGCACAAAAGTAAAAGGTTAAAGCACGAAATAAAAATAATTTAGGAATCTCGTAGTTCAAGGTAAAATAAGTTAGAGACACAGTTTCTAGAGAGGAGACAGTCACTTAGATGGAACTTGGTTAAGGGTAAGATGCTAATCATTTCTAAACAATTAGATGGTCACGATAAAAGATCTAGATTTGAGAGAAGGTCGAGTGAGTCAAGATTGAAATGTAACCACATGATTTGGCAGATGACCAACTACACTCGAGTACATACAACTATCATAGCAATTAATGAGGAATACTTGTATCCCATTAGGGTGACTTGCTTGCTTCTTGGTCCTCTACCAATATATGATCTAATTTCAAATTTCAAGTTCCTCAACAGTTTTGAAATAAAATCTCAAAATACTCCATCAAGTATTTAATCATAACTTAAAGTTTAATTTCCTTTAATTAAATTCCAAAATACTTTATCATATCTAATGCGGCACAACTAACTTTTCATAATAAGCCATCACTTTTAAAATTTCCCAAATTCTCAAAGGTACCTCGATATAAACTTTTAACCTATTTCATTAATCGCAAATCATACGACACAAATTAAATCTTTTTTTTACCAAAATTTAAATATCCATAATCAAGGCTTTTAAACTCAAAATCTAAATAACTTCTTAAATCATAGATCATATGACACAGTTTAAAATTTAAATTTTTCCTTCAAAGTCGATATCTTCCAAAAAATTTAAACAAAATTTTCCATCATCTCTTCAAATTTAGATAACTTATAAATCGTATGCGCAATTTAAAACCTCAAGTTCTCTCCCTTCTAAACTTTCGTCTTCTCTAGTTGTCTAAAAATCATAATTAAAACTCCCTAAGTAATCTCGAGATAAACTTTATAATATTACAATCAAACTTTTTAAAGTTAACCATAGATCATGCGTCACAATATAAAAACTTAAGTTATTTCTCAATCGATTTCATATCCCTAATAAATCATAACTATTTCACCATTTAAAAAAAATTCATAATCAATTTTTTTTTCTCGATCTAGCTATCCTCTTTTTATACAACCTTGTAGTTTTAAAATAATATTTAAACTATCCTTTGATGGCGGTAATATGCTACTACCCAACTTGGAATAAACTAATCTTTAAAAGTCATACTTTTAGAAAAAATGTCTTTATAACTCAAATAAGAGCTCAATGTATACTAATTGTCACTGTAATCTTCCTAGCCATGTGTTTGACCTATGAGCATGTACTAGTGTAGTCATCTTACTAAGCACAAACTAAGAATTTACGGTAGAAGGTGTCAAGCAAGATGCAAATCAAGGAGGTCGAATGAGAGTTCGAAATTTTGAAGTCAAGAAAGGATGTCAAGTAGGTGGATGAGATTCTAGACTCTAATCCTATATTGCAGGCCCGTTCGGTACAGTCATGTAAACGAAACAGAAAACTAGACCTGCATGGGCCACCACAAAAATATGTAATGCCCCAGTCCCAAATACTTGAGACTAGATACGTATCATGCCAGCTGTATACATACGAGTAAAATACGGCTCGTATGTATACATAAGCTATAAAAATGTAAAAAGCCAAGACACTAAATCTCATCCACAAAGATAAATAATCATATAAAAGCAACTTTGAGTTTGTCGTGTACACAATAGTTGGGCGGACAAAGTCAACTACCAAATTACTCCTACTGTCAAGATAATAATATTAATAATGATAAAAACTAATAATAATAATAGCAGTACTAAATAATAATAATAATATTAATAATAACAACACAACTAAAAAAAAAAAAATATATAATAATAATAATAATAATACTAACCCACTTAAAACAATACAACTCATTCCTTTAATATTAATAATAATAATAAAATATACTTTTAAAACCTATTAAATTTCTAATCCAGTGAGAGAGAGAGAAGACTTAGGAAAAAATTGGGAAAGGGGGTTTTCACCTGAGCGGAGTCGGCGGCTTCGGCGCCGGTGGCCGGCGACTCTGGTCGCGGCAGTGGATGTCGGAGGGGGTCGTGTGGTGGCGGATCGGGCGAGGAGGCAGGGTCCCGCAGAAGAGGAGGCGGCCAGGGGATGTGCTGCCCTGGCGTCGGATCGGCTCAGCGCTGCGGAGCGAACGTTTCATCGACGGCGGCGCTCCGGCGCGGCTGCGCGAGCAAGGAGGAAGGGGCACGGCTGGAGCGATGTATCTCTGGCGGAGGCTTGGGTTTTGGACGAAATGCCGGACGGAGGCAGCGGCGGCGCTGGTCTCGAGCGCGGCGAAGATCGGCGCATGGACGGCCTCACGGCGGAGGGATCTCTCCGGCGGCTTCCAGCGCGCACGGAGGGGCGCGTCTGCGGCGGTCCTCTCCAGTAGAGTGGACGACGGCGACGAAGTTAGGGCTGTGCGCTGGACTTTGGTAGAGGCGGAAGGGGGAGCCGCACAATGGTTGTCAAGTGTGGGAGGCACTCCGCAGTTCGTCGGTGAGGGGTGCTACAGAGGAGGGCGATCTCGGCTGCTCGCGTCGAGGAGGTGAGGGTTTTTCTTTTTCCTTATTTAATTTGTGGTAATGATCTTGGGTTTTGGGAAATTGGGTGGCGGTGGTGCCGGCCCGGCGGTGGCTGTGGTGGATTCGGTAATGGTGGTGGTGGCGGATGTTGATGTCGGGGTGTGGTGATGATGGTGGAACGGGTAGGGGCGTTGGCTGGGATTCTGCGGGTGGAGACGACGGGCACGACGGAATGTTGGTGTTGACGGTTGGGGTAGGTGCTGTCGTCGCAAGGTGGTCGGATTGTGGACGAGAAAGACGATGGTGGAATAGGTGTTCGGATTTATGATTAGAAGTTGTGTTGGCACGTGTCCTGCGAGACACGGAAAGGCGTCGAGTCCGGGTGGTCGGACTGAACAAAAATTTGTAACTGTAATGGAGGAGAATATATAGTGGATGGGAGGCACAGAGACGATGCACAATTTGTGGATGTGAAAAAAATTATGGAAGACCTGCCTATTTATAGGATGTGGGAATTCCCATTAGGATAAGGATTGGAATTGTTTAAATCCCTCCATTAGATAATAATACTAAATTCAAATTCATTTAAACTCGTTTAAAACCATTTTTAAATTTAAAGCTATAAGTCAATAAAATCTTTTCCAATTTAATTCATCGCAATTTATTAAATATGAAATCAAACATATTTAAAATATCTTTTTCAAAATAATAAAATAATGATAATAATTAATTTCAAAAATTACAATAATATTTAAATATTTGAAATACTTTATTTTGTAGTTAAATAGAATAATTAGGTTTTTTAAACTAAAATATACACGAAATTAAGTTTCATGTACCTCGCAAATAGAATATTTACATAAATCATATTTTTTTCTAAATTACCAATAAAATAATTAATAGCCCTTTTATAATAAAATAAATTTTGGCAATTACGACGCGACAAATAAATACTTATTTTCTATGCAAAGGAATCTTTTAAAAATAATTGTATATAAAATATATATCGTCTCGCAATTTTGCATGCTACTTACAAATACAAAAATTGCGAACTCGTACGCGACGTACAATTTAGAAAATAAAAGTAGATTCCAAATTAATTTAGAAAAAATCCATAGTAGAAATTTAGGGGTTTTACAGCTGGGCAGGTGCCTACTATGTGGAGCAGCGGACCACCAACTGAGGGAGTGTTCCCAGTACATAGGCAAAGTAGCACAAGGAGCAGCACTAGGAGGAGGAGCCAAGGCTCCGGTAGGTCAGCAACGGGGACCGTTACAGACACAGCAGCAGAGATTTGTGCAGTATCAACATCAGGCTGAGGAGGCCAGCAAGGGCGAGCTTACGCCATGTCAGTCGAGGATGCTCAGGCAGTGGGAGAGGTGCTTGCAGGTTCTGTTCTTTTCAATTCCATTCCCACCTTGCCTCATTATATCTATCTTGAAATTCAATTCCATATGTTCTTATCTGCTTCCTTATTTGTTGATAAGTTTTGATCTGGCATTTTTTTTTATTTGGTTTTCTTCTGAGATAAGTCGTATGGGCTAGGTCGCCTAAGTTATGGGATCTAGATTCTTCTGTAGTTATGATAGCTGGCATTGTGAGGACATATAGTCAGATTTGGATGTATTTCTCGGTGTGGGAATTTAAGATTTTCGCTGCCAAGCATACGGCAACGTGAAAATTTTAAATACCATAATTCTAGAGGTATGTACCTTAGTCGAGGACTCTGTGATTATCGTAGCCTTCCTCACTAGCATGACAAAGATTCTGAGTATCATGATTTGGACAGACGCATATGATTATCTGACGGTATGTTTGAGACTTTGATTGTGGGGTGTTTGACCTAGAAAGACTACTACCATTTTAATTTCGAGAACGAAATTTTTCTAAGGTGGGTAGACTTGTAACACCCAGTTTCTAAAATGTAAATTTGAAATTTTGTATTTTAATTTATTTAATTATGATATTTAAATAATAATATAAATTTTGGTGATTTTTAATCATTTAAAACTATTTTAAATCATGACTTATGATTTTGGTGTTTGACTAGTGTAACCTTAGAGCCTAGCCATGTGATTAGGATGTTTAACTAGTACATTTTTGCCTAGAGGGTACTTTGGTCATTTTAGGATTTATTTGAATTTATTATAATTTATGAGATTTGTGTGAATTTAATATTAATTAAATATTGCTATGTGTTATGTTAGTCTTGACTAGTTGAGACTTTGTAGACTAACCTAGAAACCAACCCTAGTTGGTGACCCTAGTCTACCTCTAGTTAACCTACTTTTACTTATTAGAAATTAGTTTTAAGGTAGGAAGGATTACTTAAGTGAAATTAGTCCACGACTAGTGACTTAAGTCAATGACTTATGACTTAGCAATTTAAAGCCTAGTGTTTAAGCCATAGGCCCATGAATTAAGCCCAAGACCAATCCTAACCCACCCATGGCAGCCACTATTAGGGTTTCCCCTTGCCTATAAGTAATCTCTTAGTGTGTTCTTGCCTCTTTTTAGGTTTGCCCTAATTTTGGAGGAGAGGTAATTTCCCCTCTGCTCAAAATTCCTAATTAATTCATTTTAGCTCCTTTTTAGTCCTAGTCTTTTGCAATAGGATCTAATTTATATTTATATACTGATTTTGGAGGAGCACCTCAGTTTGCATGCCATTTGGAGATTTGGAGTTGCCATTTGGAATCCCCTCTTTGAAGCTTGTTCTTGAAGTTTGATACTCAATAGGTAAACAACCTAAACCCTTGTTTCTTCCTGATTTCTTTGCATAATAGGTTAGGTTTAGGGTTACCTAACTGCCCACAAAATTTGGGCACAATTTGTGTCCATTTCGTGTCCGTATCGGACCGTATCATGATAGGTGTATTGGTGTTTGTAGAAATGCCACTTAGGAAATTATTTTTGCATTTTTGAAATATAATTGCATGGATTTGTAGATCTTGATGTGTGTATTAATTTTTGTGAAGGTGTCCTAGTGTTTTGTGTCCTTTTGTGTCCTATTTTTGTGCGTGACACGCAGCACGAGCCCTAGGCTGTGGCCTGCTTATCGGGGGCTAGAACTCGAGACATAGGACACGTCGAGACCCAAATTTTTGGGGAAAGCAAGGGCAATGACTGTCGTCATGCTCCCAAATTTGGGAGCATCTCGTGGAGTTCACGTGGCGCAATCGTCCCCGCACTGGTCGTGCGCTGTCGCGCGCAGGCGGCTGTGCACGCGCACAAGCGCTGCTGACACAGGGTTCGTATCGTGCCTATGTGTCACGTGGACACGTTTCAGGCTGACAGAACCTAGCCCTACCCTAGGCGAACCTAGGTGCACACCCACGTGTCGTGTCGTGTCGTGTGTCGCGTGTTATACGTGCTTGCATGCGTGCACGACGATTAATTGTGCACAGTGCGTGTCTATGTTCGTACAGCTATTTGGACACGACTCGTGTCCAATTTTTGGACACGAAGACCCTAACTAGTATCCTCACAAATATATTACTAATTACCAACCATTTTAAATTGATTGTTAATGGATTTTCATTTCGAATTTAGGATTTCCCAATTTTCTGATACGCAACTCCTTGTTTATGAGATTCTGTGTTTTGAATAAATGTTTTCAACTATTTCTAATGTTTAATTGGCCATATTAAATTATGTACATGTGTATTAGTTTATAGTTAGGAGGATTCATGAGATGGGTTGTTATTAACACGAGAAATGGGTTTTGGGATGTGGGAATGGACTGTCCAATTGACTGAAACCCATTCCCTGTTTTTTAAACCTGATTTTTTTCTTTTAAACTAATTTTGAATGTCATTTGCCATGTTTAATTCATTGTTAGTTCACTGGTTAGTTGTTGACATTTAAGTGAATGGATTTCAATTGAGTTGGGTTGAAATGGACTGAAAATAAGCTGTCATTGGAATTTTCTTGAAAACCAAAATTAGAGATTTGAAACTGTCATTTGAATCCTGTTTTTAAACTGATGTTTGATTCAAACTGAGATTTGTGAAAACTGAGAGTGGCATTGGTTTTAAACTTGCCTTTCAGGTTTTGGTTCCAATTTTGTTTGGGTTGGTGTGTTAGCTGTAGGAGTTAACTGCCATTACTTAATTTCCTAAGTTATCACCATTCAATGAACTTGACATTCCCTGTCATTGCACTGCATAATCCTAAACCTGAGAACAATCAAGCCTATTCCTGAGATTCAATGTCAAAAACCTGAGAATGGATAGGGATTTGATGTTTGTACTGCTTTTCTAATCATCTACACTCCCACATTTGCCTCAACACTGTCACACACAAACTGAAATTGATTTGGATTATAAGTTAAAACTAAAATGGACCCACAAGCTCACATCCTATACACACACACACACACACACACACACACACATGTATTTACCCTACACCCTCCTACCACTGTCTACACAGCACACACACACCCTCTCACCACATACACACACACACACATATATATATATATATATATATATAAAAATATATATATATATATATTTTATATATATATATATATATATATATAGATATATAATTATATATATATATATATATATATATATCCACTTAACCCTCTCTGTATATCTCTATGAATATGTATATATGAATATATATAAATGTATGTAGGCATGAATGCATAATGCATATATGTATATATGTGAATATGTGTGTGGGTATGCAATGCATGAATGTATGAGTTGAATAAATGCAAATATAATATGTATGCAAGTATGTATATAAATATGTATTGTAGGGTTGTACATTGTAAAATGGTATATAGACCTAGTGTATAGTCTACCCTATAGGATTGGTTTTTAGGCTTTAGTTGACTAGCCAAAACCTAGAATGACTTGGTATTGAACAATAGTCTAGCTTGACTAGAGTTTACCTAGGTTTGACCAACCTAGACTAGTTTGACCTAGTTTGACTTATTTAGACTAGAACTGACCTAGTTTGACTATTAGGGTTGACTAGAGTTGACCAAAGGTTGACTTTAGCCTAGATTGACCCCAAACTTCATGTAGATGCATTGTAGCAGTCTATTTCCTTATTTTAGACTTGTTGTGACTTGTACTGTTCTATAGGAGACAGACACCACTCCTCGGACAGTATATTCTCTTCGGACGTTCAGTATACCAAGCGAGTACATTCTCTGATTATTTTATATCCTGTTTAGAATTATTTTCCTGCTTTAAATTACTTTACTTGATACTGTCACGTTGGTCACACGGATTGGTACTATATGGATCTTTTCATGAGATGTTGTCCCCCTCGGGAGCATCGGATACTGCATGTTTTATACGTTTCATGAATCATCACGTATCTATATGCTTTCACTGATTCACGAATCGCTTGTGACACATGTACTCTCATGTTCACAGAGCCATCATGAATCACCTTCACGTATCACTCATTTTATGAGCCATGTGAAGTTTTATGAATCTTAACATAACTTGAACAGATCCTTGTGTATTGATTAGGGATGGGGGAGTAGAAATAGGCATGTGAATATTTTCCAAGTAGCTATAGTCATGAATCTCCTATGTCATTCATATGTTTATATTTTATTCTGACTCACTAGTCATTGTTAGTTCTCTATGTATGGTAGATATTTCTATTACAGTTCTCTCTCTGTTTACATACTTTTCACGACCCGCACCCACCGTGAGGGTACGAGAACGTAACAACGCCCAGCCTACGCCGCAGTATCGGCGTAGAACGCTGTCCTAGGTCAATCATCTAACAATAAAGGTACCTGTGCAGTATATACTCTCCGAATGGAGGTGACATAACAGAAAATAATCTCAATCACATTTAGGGTAGAAGAATGAAAGATAGATAGATAGACAGTAACTCAAGAGAACAGTACAATAGATGAAATAAGTCTAAGTGTCTAGGATAAATGACATCCAGAATGTCAACCCAATATACCAATAAGTCTAAGAGTCTATACATCTCAACATCTTAAAATACAACTCAGAATGTGAGACAAAATGATAATATGAAAAGACTGACTAGCTAAACTAGCCTAGACTACTGGGGCAACATCCTCAGCTGCAGGTGGATCCTGCTAAGGGTCCACAACATAAGTGTCATCTAGTCCTGCTCCATAATAGGTAGACACCAGGACCTCATCCTCATCCTCATCCTCTGTAATATTTTCAATAGGTCCAGTAAGGACAGGAACGAGCACAATACATCTCACGCGGTTCATAGTATGATAGAAAATATAAAGCATACAATAGAGTAAAATACAGAAACTGCTGAAGGAAGATACATGTAGTAAAAAGATAGCTGTAAAGGAAATATCTACTGTATATAGAGAACTGTAAGTGGCTAGTGATGTAGAGTACAAGATAGGCATGTGAATGGCTAGAATTTATACATGATTACACTACTGAGTTTGCATATGATTATACTACTTTGGAATTATTCACATGTCCACTTCTACTCCCCCGTTTTCCCAATCAATACACAAGGATCCATTCAGGTTATGTTAAGATTCGTGATAAGCCCATAAATGGGTGATACATAAGTGATTCATAAAGATTCATGAAGGCTCGGTGATCATGAGAGTACATGAGTTACTAGCTGATACATGAAGATACATGATAATAGAAGCATGAGATACATGATGTAAGTGAAACACACGTGACAAAAGTATCTGATGCTCCCGAGAGGGATAACATCTCATAAAAAGATCCTATAGTACCAATCCGTGATAACAATCGTGTCAGCATCTAAGTAATCTAGAGCAAGAATATAAATCCTGACAAGTATGAAACGGTCAGAGAATGTACTCGCCTGATAACTGAATGTCTGAAGAGGATATACTGTCTGAGAAGAGGTGTATGGCTCCTAATCAGAGCAATACAAGTCACAATGTATCCACAATGGTAAAAATAGAGTATACAATGCATACTACATGATTTAGGTCAATCTGGTCAAAAGTCAACTCTTGGTCAACTCTGGTCAACTCTAAAGTCAAACTAGGTCACAGGAAGTCAAACTAAGTCAAATAAGGTCAAACAAGGTCAAACAAGGTCAAACTAGTCTAATCTAGGTTAAAGTCAACTTTTGGTCAACATTCTAGTCAAAATAGTCAAGTTATCTAGGGTTTAGTCAATCAATGATCAGACTAGTCAAATACTAGTCAATATGGTCAAGCTAGGTCAAGTCTAGGTCAATCTAGACTATCTAAGGTACTACACCACAGGTCAAGGTATAACCAATACCTATATAAGTATACCACATAAATACATATATATATATAATACCAACCTTAATCCTATATTCAAGCTAATCCCATATTCCAATCTCAAGTCATGACTCAACTCTTAGTATCTCACTTAACCCCATACATATCTTAACCTACATAGGACTATCCACACAACTTAGGTTACAAAATACTCATATAGGTTAAACCTAAACCAACTAGTCAATAGTATATGGTTTAGTCAAACTTTAGTCAACTAGTCCTTCTATGTTCATCTAAGCCATCTCTAGGTCAATTAGGTCATGGTTGACCTATAGTTGACTTTGGTCAACGATGGTCAATTATCTAGTCAAACTAGGTCTACTAGTCAAGTTAGGTAACATGGTCAACTCTAGTCAAACAAGGGTCAATAGGCCAACCTAATAACCATAGGCTCGTAATTAGGTTCCATAGGCTAATACATATAGGTATCTATCTCTATACAATATATATATCACACACACATATATATATATATATATAACTTTATATATATATATATATATATATATATATATATTATTTTATATATATATATATAATATATATATATATATATATATATATATATATAAAATATATATATATATATAAAATATATATATATACAAATATTACTACATAGGCCTATAGCCTATGTAATACTCATATCATATAGTATATATAGTATATATATATATATATATATATATATATATATATATATATATATATATAATATATATATATATATATATATATACAAAACTTATATATTTATAATACTATATATAGAGAAGGGAAAATGAGAGGGTGAGTGAATTAGAGAGAGAGAAAGAGAGTGAACAAGAGAGAGAGGGATGTGGGTGTGTGGGGTGTCTGTGTGACAGTGAGAAGAGGGGGTTCTGTTCTCAGATTTCTGAGAAGGGCACAAACACCACACACATTACATATATATACCCATTTATATACACACACATATCTACATATATACATATCCATATACTCTAAGACACACACCTACACACTCATATACAAATATAAATACATATATAGTATATATCACACAATTATACATATATAACATATCAAAAATTGATTTGAAATCGGATTTTAAAAACTGGAAATACAGAAACACTGTTCATTAATGAACATATAGGTAAATCCCAAACCGATACAAAAACCTAACCAATACCCACAAATAGTGGTTGGTAAACGTGCCCCTAGGTATACTCGTGTCCCTCGCATCCTAAAGTGTCTACCATGACGTGACACTGTGTCCAAGTGTCTAAAAACCCAATCGGGTAACACAGACACTGTGTAGTGTCACAGCGTCGTGCAGAGATGCACACGCGTGTAGGACACGACACACGTGTCCTCGTGTCTCGTGGTCACGTGTCTACGTTCGCCTAGGGTCAGGCTAGGTGTCTAGGTACCTACACGGTGTCCAAGTGTCGTACAGTGTCGTGTCCAAGCCCATATCAGAGCCCAAATATCTCGTGTGCGCTGTCAGTATAAAATCAATGCACACACAAATTCGTGTTCGACACAACACTATAAGCCACGAAACTTGGGGGGCATGTTCGCAGACATTGCCCCCTCGTGTCCACCAAGTGTCATCCCTCTACGTGTCGTGTTGTGTCCTACGTGAGCCCCGAGCAGCAGGGGACTGAACGTGCGGGTGGTGCAGTCTCGTGCAGCGATCCAAGTGTCTCGTGGACACGACACGAGCCACGTGGGGCCTCGTGGTCACGTCCACGTGTAGCCCACGTGTTGGGCTACACACTCGTGTCACCATGAGGTGTCATCGACTCGTGTCCACACGACATGAAGGCCGTGTCAGTGAGGTCTGTGCACTCGTGCACAGGCTATGCTCGACCAGTGCGAGTGAGTTTTCTCACTCGACACGACACGACTCGACACGAGACTTTAGGGGTGTCTTGTCAGACATTGTCCCTAGGTCTGTGCCAAGTGGCACGTGTCCACGTGTCGTGTACAGTGCACACGAGTATCAGTGAGCAGGACAATGTGTATGGGTATGTACAGCGTGTTCGTGTCCGATTTAGACACGAACACGACACAGTTTCGTGCTCAGTCCTAAGGTTTCGTGATCAGCATGCTAAGGCTACCCAAATGTGTAATTTGTTTTGGAAAATAACAACTTTCAAACCATAGTGACATTTCACCAAATACTTAATTAAACACACAGATACGTGTCTGATACGGACACCAAACCCAATCCATATCATACCAAACTTGACCCACAGCTAGGGTATACCTATATGCATGCAACAATGGAGAGAAAACACAATCTTAATAGGTTTTGTGAGTGTTTACCTATTGAGTGAAAACTCAATGAAAACAAGGTTTTGGGGGGGTGTCCTCTTCACTTGATGGTGCCCAAAATGCTATACAACCTAGCTAGCTAGCTCCCCTTAGCATCCTCAATGGTAGGAGGTTCCAATGCAAGAAACTAGGCTCAATTTGGTGTTGAAATGGTTAAATTGTGGAAGGTTGAAGTTGAGGGAAAAATCAAGGTTTCAAAGTAATGAAAATGGAACTTTTTGTGAAGGGGTGTACATATATAGAAGGGGTGGTCCTATGGCCAGCCAAGGAGGTAGGGGGTGTCCTTGCGTTGCTTCAAGGTGAAGGAACATTGACTTCTAGGTAAAGGGTTGAAGATCTTTCTAGGTTTCATGAAAAATATCCTATAAAGCAAATATCTAAGATATTTCAATCCTAAGATATTTACAACATAAAGTAAATACCTACACTTAGTCTTCTAGGTTAGTGGCTAACCCCTAGATTGGGCTAAACTTGGTTAGGGCTAACATGACACTAACCAACTAATTAAATAATAATAAATTACATAAATCCAAATAATTTCAAATAAATTACCAAAATACTATTTTGACTAAAAAGTGGTAATTTGATATCCTTGTTTTCCATAAATAAATTCACTTTATTTATTGTGTTTCTGGGAAAATTACAACTGTAGGAATCCGATCTAGAAGACGATCGCTTTATCCCTTGGACGATGCGAAGAAGAAAAGCTCTCAAAATTTTGACAGTAATTTAGATAACTATGTATCTGTACAATGAATGAGAAAAAGAACTCTATTTATAGAGTCAAAAATAACTAAAAAGATAACTGTCTTCACAACCTGTGCATAGTTGAAAATCACGCAGGATTTAACATACGCAAAGTCATGAACAGTTACTGGACGTGGCCTGTAACTGTTGGACACATGGCAATCATGCAAGAGTCGTGTGCAAGTTACAGGACACGCGGGTGAGAGATCAGTGGCATGGCTGCCACGTACTCCAATTTGATGAAATCCACGCAGACTTGTTGAACACGAAATCCACGCAAACTTGGGACAGAAAGCTTCAAAGTCCACGCAGGTGTGGGGCAGAAAACTTCAGAATCCACGCAGACATGGGGCAGAAAGCTTCAGAATCTACGCAAACTTGAGACAGAAAGCTCAAAATACACGCAGACTTGGGGCAGAAAGCTTCAAAATCCATGCAGACTTGAGCCAGAAGACTCAAAATATACGCAATTGAAGCAGGACCGCCAGCTGTCTGGATTCGACGTGCCTCGACTGACACAAAATCTCTGACAGTGATTGCTTTGTCAGTCACATTAAATGACAATAAGCTCTTTTGGTACGCCAACTTGGTGAAGGCTGAGTCTTGCTGAAGAAGATTTCAAAAATTACGCAATAGTCGGCTGTGATCTCTCGAGTTCCGTGCATACGTGGCATATGAGGAGACATTCTTCGACTGTCGTGTTGTCAGTCATAATGACACTCTGAGCTGTCTCTCAGCGTATATTTTAAATATTGTCATGATCAACTCAGCGTGACTTGTAGACTTTGTCCTGATCAACTCAGCGTGACTTTCAGACTTTGTCCTGATCAACTCAGCGTGACTCTCATGACTCTGCGTGATTTTTCATGTTGGCAGAAATGTCCAAGTTGAAATAGTCACGCAGCTTTCATAATGACTCTGCGTGATTTTTTACATGTTGGCAGAGATGGCAATGTTGAATTATTCACGCAGCTTTCACGATGACTGCATGATTTTTCACATGTTGGCAGAAATGTCAATGTTGAAATAGTCACGCAGACTTCTGAGAGTCATCATCTGGATAGATTAGTCTTGATCTGTCAGCATGTTTTTGTCATTTTCACCAAATGTGATCCTGGCAATGATGCGTGACTTTCATCCTAATCTGTCTGGACTTTGCGTGAATTAAACACCAGCGTGAATAAATCATTCAGCGTGTCTTGATAATATATCTGTCTGAAGTCTGCGTGACTTTTAGAATTTCCTTCGAAACACTGCTATACATGCATAAGGCTTGTAGACATAGACTTTATTGAAATATTTCTGACCTTGTCTTCTTTTATTTTCTGTAGTGAACATTCGAAGTGAGGAGGCAGACTATGAAGGGCACTTGAGTTTCTCATTTAAACATGATTTGTCTCATGTGCACTTTCCTCAATTTGATCTTCCAGAAGCCAGACTATCATTGTTGGCCAATCAAGACCATACAACCCTACTCTGCTTAATGAATGGACAACCCTTTTAGAGTTTGGATTTGGTATCCCACAAGAAACCAGCATTTTTGTTCGGAGATGCTATAGCATAGAAATCTCAGCCAAAGGGTATCAGAGAAAAGGTGTGCTTCTACTTCGAAGGTGATGTAAAATAGCCCATGTACTGGCCGAAGGTTTCCAGGGGCTTATCAATCATGAGATTTATGCATGCCAGCTATCCCAGAAAGATATCCTGGCATTTAACAGAATATCAGCAGGCGAAGGCGAGCCGTAAAATTTACAGAAAGGAGGGATTTTTTTCAGTGCCCCCGAGAATCATGTATCAGTGTTTCGGGGTTTGAAGCCTGGATGCATACCACCTGAAGACTCGTCAATATTACCATTCAGGATGCCCATTTTCATAAACGAATTTATGTCGAACAAAAATGCATTCTACCCCACCGATTCGACACCGAGGATGAACGGCTTAATGAATCAGGAGAATGAGATGGAGGACATTGGTCCACTGGGCTTTGGAGAATTTTGAGACTGAGCTGAAGAAAATAAACCTTTATGACGCAGTCGTTAATTCATCCTACGGCTTCAGGCCCAACCCCTTCCTGTTTCTGGCCTTGGTTGAGAGGTATAACCACAGGACAGGGACATTTATGACTCCGAAAGGAGAGATGGGCTTCGCCCTTCATGAGATAGAACATCTCACATCTGCCTTCAGGCTCGTTGCCGTATGAAGAGTATGTGCCAACGACAGAAGAGCTGAATTTTCTGTCAGAGAAGAACCCAGAGATGGTGCATCTATTTGAAGAGATGATGTGCTATGTTGGCACATGTACTCTATATTATAAGAGTTCTAAGGATGAAGCTGGCAATCACATCCAGAAGTGGATGTCCTACCTTTTCATGAACCGTGAAAAGGATGAGAAGAAAATAAACGAGAAGAGATGGTACCAGATTAGCAACTTCAAGCCTCTCTCTGAGAGTGAAATCATTTATCTGCTGGAGAAATATGACTACAAGGATTTCACGATCATTGAAGACTGGTACGAGTTTAAGGCTGGAACCACCTTCAGCTCGTATGTGAGACAGAGCGGAAAGATTCTGTCGAGGAACGTCATTTGGCCGGATTCCTATCTCTGTGGTTAAGAAGATTCATCGTTCCTGGCTCCAACTCTCTGGACAGGATACATAGAGGTGTTATCTTTGCAGCGGTGCGCCTTATGTATGGTTACAAGCTAGACTTATTATCAGCGATGACTTGTAGACTGAATGCAGGTCTTCGAAATTTTGTAACCAATATGCTATCTGATCAGAGGAGGACTGAAGAATTTCCAAGGATAGAGATGCCCTTCACATATTTATATGGTTGGTTTCTCCTTCATCATGATGGCTTGATACCTCCAGGGGCAGGAGGGAGTGGTAGTCTCTTTTTGGAGAGGTACTCTAGAGAAACTTTCTGGAAGGTTCACACCCTTCCAGATATAGAATATTCTGAATCGGGCGTCACATTGGTCCATTCAATGTGTCCCTCCACCACTGGGCTATGAGAGTAGCCCTTAAATATGATGGACGGAGATATGGGGAACAGGCTGGATGACGTAGCCTTTCAGTGGTTGCAGAGAATTCGGCCCTCTCATCTAGTATACCGTCATAAAGAAATGACGTATCTAGAGCCGTATCTACCAAGCCGATTTGCCAGGCAATTCGGATATGACCAACTTCACGTTGGGAACGCCACCACTTGCCTTTCTGCACGTGGAGGGCTTATCGACGGAGTTCGAGCCTGGAGATATTTTGCGGCTAGAGATACAAAAGCTGTATTCTCTATGTCTAATC
>JANAVB010024099.1:0-65290 GCA_029216955.1 Iris pallida
TTGAGGTCAAGCTCATGAGTCATCAGCTTTTCCATCAAGGTCTCCATGGACATTGTAGTGAGATCGTTTCCTTCTATGATAGCTGTCACCTTAGGGTTCCAAATCATTGGTAGCCCCCTAAGTAGCTTGCGGATTTTCTCGTAATTTGTATATTGTTTGTCGAGAGAGGACAAGGGGTTGATGATGTCGAGGCATCTTGTAAACATTTATGTGATCGTCTCATTTGGCTTCATCTTGAATGTCTCATATTCTTGAGTAAGATAACTTATTCTTAACTCCTTGACTTGGGTGGTTCCTTCATGCGTCACTTCTAGAAGTCTCCATACTTCGTGAGATGTGGTGCATGTTGAGACCCTTTTAAACTCATTCCTGTCTATTGCACAAAATAAAGCGTTAATAGCTTTCGCGTCTAGACTCGCTTATTTCTTCTCCTCGTCAGAATATTTGTCGTAGGGTTTCTCAACGAGATTACCATTGACAACTATCCTGGCAGGCTTTTTGTAACCATCGGTAATAATGGTCCACAGGTCAAAGTCTCGCGACTTGAGATAAAAACTCATCCTTGTTTTCCAATAGGTGTAGTTTATTCCATCAAATAAGGGAGGCCTATGAGTGGACTGCCCTTCACCGTGATTAGAAAACATAGGTTGATTAGTTGCCATGGATCAGCTCTAGGATTTTAATCCTTGATAAGATAACCTTGCTCTAATGCCAATTGAAGTACACGTAGGCAATTCTAGAGGGGGGTGAATAGAGTTTATAACAAAAATGATCAATTAAAAACTTAAACTCTCTTCACCAACTAAATAATCAGAGTAAAAGAAATACGAAAATAAAGAGTAGAGAGCAAGCACAACACAGCAAGATTTTTAACCTGATTTTCCTTGTAGAGGACTAGTCCAGGCCTGAGAACTCTAGCACAGGATTGAAATCCACTATTTATGAAATAGGGTTACAACCACGTGCCTTTTCACGGAAGAGCACGACATACTTCTTTCAATGATCGCTTTGGCAAAACTTGGACTTTTTTAAGTGACTTACAACTTCTTGCACTTCAAATTTTTAGCTGGATCGTACCGAACAACTTGGACGGTTGGGAAGTTTGAATGCTAAGTGGATGGGAAGGTAAGGCTCTTTAATATGTAGACTATGTAAGAGAAGAAGATGAGAAGATTGGATGGTTTCAAATAAAAAAAAACTAAGGCCTATTTATAGGGTTCGGTATGGATAATTCAATTTTTTGGCCGTTGAACAACTAGTAGTGATCAAGACGTAAAAATCAGCATCCTGTAATTTAGGGGTCAGAGTTCGGCCCGAACTCTATGTGGAGGCAGAGTTCGGCCCGAACTCTGTCTCCTATGGACAAAATGTTCTAAGTGGACTTTTGGATGAATGGGTTGATTGGGATTTGGGCTAAGTAAACCTATAAAGCTACGTCTAGCCCAACGTTGCTCAGTATGACCCAACGTATATCATCTTATACTCAAAAACAATAAAAAATACAGACTCCAGTATACACAGAATAGTAAATCTTCAAGCAGCTGTGATCTTGAACCAATGATCTGAGTAGATTAATTTCGAGCTCGATGTGTCAAATTGGACTATGACAAATATTGTTTTGTTAATTTTCAAGATTAGGTTGACTGTGTTCCTATTTGGGTCAACAGTTGGTAGCAGTATCTTCAGGTGCCTTGAATTGTTTTTGTACATCTTCGTCATCAATGTCGCTATATTTCTGACTGTTGAGCTCATCAAAAGAAACATTAATAGATTCTTCAACAATCATAGATCTTTTATTAAAAATTATAAATCCCTTACTCTTGGCATCATGCCCAAGGAATATCCCTTCGTTTGCCTTTGAGTCAAACTTACAATTTATCCTTGTGTTGTTAAAGAGTAAGCAGTAACATCCAAAAACTTTAAAATAAAAATATTTGGAATCATTCGAAGCCACAATTCATAGGAGTTTCTTCGATATAGGTCGAATTAACACCCTTTTCAAAACATGACAAGCTGTACTTACAGCTTCTGCCCAAAAATATTTAGAAATTTTATGCTTGTTAAGCATGACTCTAGCCATATCACTAAGAGGCCTATGCTTTCGATCCACAACACAATTTTGTTGAGGAGTTTTAAGCATAAAAATTTATGGTAATATCCTTTATCATCACAAAAAATTTTAAAATCAGTATTTTCAAATTTGCCACCATGATCACTTCAGATTCGAATAATCATGAAGTATTTTTCATTTTTTACCTTTTTACAAAATACTTGAAATTCAAAAATGGCATCGCTTTTATTAGATAAAACGTACACCCATATAAATCAAGAGAAATCATTAACTATAACAAAAGCTGAGCTTACCGCCAAGACTAGCGACTCTACTAGGACCAAACAACTCCATATGAATCAATTACAAGGGTCTAAAAGTACTTACAACATTGATAGATTTAAATGATGACCTAGTTGCTTTGTCATTTTCACAGTCTGAACATATCACATCTCTCTTAGAGAAAATTTTTGGGAGTCCTTTTTTCAGCTTCTTAGTCGATAGCCGTGAGGTAGTGTCCATATTGGTATGTCCTAGCCTCACGTACCATAGCCAGCTTTCATCTTGATTGGCTACTAGGAACTTACATGCACTGTTAGTACGTTCTAAAAAGAAAAAATATATACTATATTTCCTAATCCCATCATATACGGGATTACCAGTAGACATTTCATATATAGAATATTTGTCTTTCACAAAATTGATACCATAACCATTATCTACCAAATGACTAATGCTCAATAGGTTATGTTTCAGTTCTGTGACTAGACAAATGTTTATTTTAGGGTAGGAAGATATACCAACAGTACCAATTCCTATAATATTACCTCGAAGATTATTACCAAAGGAAACATACCCTTCTCTCTTCATCGATAGTATAACGAATAAGGATGCATCATTTGTCATGTGTTGCGAACATCCGCTATCGATGATCCATTTGCTTTTAGAATGAGAAGGTTGAAGGTCCACCTACAAAACGAGTAGATGTAACCTTTGGTACCCATTTTTTTAAGTGTCCAGCATGATTAGTTTTAGGAATCCAAATAAGTACATTTGTGTCAACTAGCTTTTTAGCTCTACAATACTGTGATATATGTCTGTGTTCACCATAGTATGTGCATGTGATTTTTGAAAAAGTGCTCTTTGTTTCTGTATTGACATGTTTCTTGTGTGTCTTTATTAGAAACTTGTATGTGAAAGCATATTTGTGAGGAACATGCTCTTATGTGCTTTCTTTGGTTTAGTCTTTTGTGGTATATGCTTAGTGTAACAGGGGAGACCTGTTTGCCTAATTTGATCTCTAACTTTTTAGAGATCGCATAAGACTCTTTGAATTTTACAGTCATATTCGTGAGTCTCTGCTCGGTAACTAGGTGTCTCTTCCTATCTATATTATATAGTTCTTGTACTTTGACATATCTCTTTCTTTTTGTTCTATAGTGAGGATAGCCTCATGATAGTCCAATCTAATTTTGGCTATCTCCTACATGTTACCGATAGTAGACGTCTCTTTGATATCTTCTAGAAGATTAGATAGTCAAACTCAGTGACACAATGATATATACTAGTTTCCCAAGTGGAGAACTAATCCAGTTTGGAGTACTCATGCTCGACGTTAATCTACTATGGCACAAGCTTTAATTGAGTGCTTGCAACTTTTACAATACCGTGCTTGGGAACAAGTGCACGACTGACTTCAACAATATCTGCTTGACGACGAGTGTACGACCGAATCCAGAAGGCGATTTAAAAACTGGAATGTTTTCTGAATTAGCCTCCAATACAACTCTTCGAAACAAAACTCTAGATTTAACTGAAACTGTACCGACTTAGCTAAGAGTAGTATAGGGTAGATTTGAAAGTATAGCTCGTAGAACACTTAAAGGAATAGAGAAGAGAATGAGATTAAATGAATGAGTGATTTGCAAATGTAAAAATTATCCTCTATTTAAAGTATTTTTATTGACCGAAATTGGGCATAGTTTAGATGCAGAAATCTCGCATTCGAACGTTAGATGCAGATATCAAGGGAACTCCAAAACAAGTTGAAACCGTCATGACCGAACTCGGGCCAAGTTCTGCCTGAGTTCTGACTGAACTGTTTGGACCAATTTTGGTAGGTTTTGGGCTATACTTGATTGTGGACTTTTGGATAGGAATTTGTGGATAAGTTGGCTATATTTTTATGGACTAAGATTAGCTAAGCCAGTACCGATCCTGATCAATCCTGCATATTTTTCTAGACTCAAATAAAGTAAAAATATAGAAGAAATATGTAAACTTATTGATCTTGATTCCATCGCTTTTGGTTCTTGATGACGACGAGACATTTGTAGCTTGTAGCAGTAGTAGATGTAGACTTTTTTACTTGAAACCTGTAGCTGTATATATTTTGCGTATCGACCAAATTTGACGTTGATTATCAAAATCAGGTATGATCATGACCAATGGGACAACATGTAGAACAACCTACGACTCAGTCTAACTCTAAACACGTAACTCATCACAAAGTGACACACAATAGATTATGTATAAAGAAATCAAACAAGATTAAAGCTTCACTCAATCATGCTTTTATCTATACACGAAAGAATAATAATATTATAGTCGTACCTTTGAACCTACGTCAAACGTAAATAATCATGTTACATGTCATTATTGCAGTATGAAATGTCAGATTTCAATTCCTGTGAAGTTAAAGAACTAGTCAAAAAATATCTTTGCTTGGGTTTCTAAAATTAATTATTGTGGATCTAAACACTGGATACCAAAGATATTTGTTTGCAAGAACAAAAAGTTGTTCTATTACAAACTTTTGAAAACAGTATAAGAGTACAATTTGAATTCTGGAAAAGTACAACTATAGGAATCTGATCAGAAGATGATCACTTTATCCCTTGGACTATGTAAACATGAAGACTAGAGCCTTTGGAGAATACAGCAACAATTTTTGCAAGAGTTTTTGATCTCTCCGTCGTGCTTTAACAATGATTGGAAACTCTATTTATAGAGTTCTCAAAATAACTGTTTTAGCAGTTATTCTGATGTGCACGAAGCTGGATTGCACCACATTGGGTTGCGCCAACCTCATGTTGCGCCAATTTTCATTCAAGTAATCAATCGTGTACTAACTATATTTAGACGCGTGGCATCATGTGCTTGAGATACGCGTGGTCGTGTACAGGATAGTAGACACGTCTTGAGAGATTAGTGGCATGTACGCCACGTCATCCTGCTTTGGAAATAAAAATTGTCTCAACTTTATCAAGTTGCGCGAGCTTCAGTCTAAGTTGATTGCGCTTGATTAGACTGCGCTTAGACATGTGGCAGCTTTTGAGAGAAAATCGTTCAGATTGCACCTAGGCACAACTAAGAAAATTGTTTCGATTGTGCCTAAGCGCAACTCATAACATGTGCAGGACAGCTGTCAGTCCAATCTCCTCGATCGACATAATTCGAGGGATTCGAAGAGATTTTCCTCATTTACTGTGCTGTCAGTTGTCAGTACTGTCAGGTAATGATGGCCATTAAATGTCAAATGTCATTCAAACTTTGGCGCAATATGACTGGACGCAGTCTGATGTGTGGCACACCTGATCAATGGTGCAGTTTGATTTCTGATCTCCATATTAGTAGCGCAGCTTGATCTTTGGGGCGCAACTTGATTGCTGAGTAGTAGATACATGGCTTCAAAGTTTTCAAAACTTAAAAACATTTTAAAGTTTTGAAATACTTTAAATTTGTAAAAGTTTTGACTGAGTCAAGTTGTGCCAGTCTCGCGCAGTCTGTTGCGACCAGTTACGATTTTTTATGCATAATTGGGGTGACTGTTAGGATTCCGACTTTCGGCTATAAATATTCTCTTTTTAATCCACTGTGATTCTTTACTTTCACTTTTAATCCTCTGAGAAAATTTCTTGAACTCTTGCAACCCTCTTTTCTGACCATCTCCTCGACGACATGGTCCCTAAAAAGACTGCTGCTGACAAAGGGAAGACCATCGCCACCCCCTTCAACTCGTGCTCCGTCCACCCGTGCGCAACAATATGTGTCGCCTTCTTTTCGACGAGAGACAGCCAACCCAGCAATGGAAGGTGATTGAGGACGAGCCGATTCGATCTGGGGACGATAATTTTATCACTGATTGATTTGCGTCCCTCTTTTTAGAGTGTGGTGTATTACAAACTTTGTGCCACCCCTTCTTAGGGTGTGGTTGCCCTTTTCTTGAACAATGTTCGTTCTTACGAACCGCGTTACGCATGCTGCTTGTACGAAATTAATAATATTGCACAACTAAAATTGAGGCGCAACTTAATATGTGGCGCAACCTGAGATGTTGTGCAACTTAAGTTTCGCACAACATAGCATATAGCGCAACTTGAGTTGTTACGTAACTCAGAATGTTGCACAACTTAGGTTTTGCGCAACTTAATAAGTCGTACGCCTTTGTTTTGCTTCAATTTTTTTCATGTATCTCTTTGTAGTAAATCTCAGGGAAGACCCATATGCAGAAAGATTTGCTTCAACATTCAATGTCCCAGAGTATAGGAAGAATTTGTATCACGTTACTTTCCCTCAATACGACGGTCCTGAAGCACGAAGGACTCTGCTCATAGATCAAGATATTCAAACCCTTTTGAACTTAATGAACGGTGAACCCCTTCAGAGCATGGATACTACAGTCCACAAGAAACCTACCTTTTTATTTGGGGATGCTATCAAAAAGACCTCTCATCCCAAGGCAAGAAAAGAGATAAGAACTTTCTTAAAAGAGGACAAAGCCATATATCTAACAGAAATATCAAGGTCTATGGCATTATCCCAATATGCTTTTGCTAGTTATCCTAGAAGGATGTCGTGGGATCTGACTCCTCTTCAGTAAGCAAGAGTCGGCAAAATCTGCTATAAATTGGGTCCGAGGAACAGGGGACTTTTCTACAGTACTTCTGAAAGATATAGTACACAATTAAAAGGTTTAAGGCCAAGCTGCATTCCTCCTGAGGATTCTTCCTTGCTCCTTCCGGTCAGAATACCTTTTTTGCAAATACATTTACAAAAGTCGAAGGAAGATTGTTTGCTATTGATTATAAAAGAACAGAACAGTTCTATGGGAGGACTGGACTTTTACTTCACAATACAAACTCATTCGTACAAAAGAGAGCCTAGAAACAAAATCTAGAAAAAGCAATCTAAGTACAATTGTTTAGTTTTTCTGGGGGGTGACGGTAGAGGCTCGGGAAAGTGATATCAACTCTGCCTTACTCCTTGGACGATCGGACGTAGCTTCTGCTCTGGTGAAGAAATGCTCTTTGTGTGTGGGGGTTGCGAGTCTCTCTGGTCGGGCTCTGTGCGTATAGCTCTGTGTGTCC
This sequence comes from Iris pallida, assembly GCA_029216955.1. Lineage (NCBI taxonomy): Eukaryota > Viridiplantae > Streptophyta > Magnoliopsida > Asparagales > Iridaceae > Iris > Iris pallida. The sequence goes on from JANAVB010024099.1 coordinate 7,420, forward strand.
TCGGGGCTCTCTCTGTGTCTGTCTACAAGGGAATAGCACTTTGCTATTTATAGGAGTTTGTGATAAGTAGGGTGTGCAGAAATTGCTCCTTGAAAAGTGGGCGGTTGGGGATTGGTTAAGATTAGACTTGATCTTGTATGTTGGAAATCAATCTGGACTGCTTATGTTGATTGGAACAAATTTGTATTATTTGTTAGAAATCGATCTGGGCTGTTATAATGATTGCAATAAATCTGCATTGTTACGATTTGTTGGTTGCAAAATCTGAGTTTTTAAGTCTTTGTCAATCTTCTGCCTCGTGTCCCAACTGCCATTTTTGTGACGAGCCGCATGACTGAGCCGCATGAAGTCCTATCGAATAGAACCGCATAAGCCTCTCTATAAACTGGGCCGCATGAAGTCCCATTAAACAGAACCGCATAAGCCCCTACGTAAACTGGGCCGCATGAAGTCTCATTGGGACAGAGCCGCATGAGCTCCTGATGAACTGAGCTGCATGAAGTCCTATCGAATAGAACCGCATAAGCCTCTCTGTAAACTAGGCCGCATGAAGTCCATTGAACAGAACCGCATAAGCCCCTTTGTAAACTGGGCCGCATGAAGTCCCATTGGGACAGAACTGCATGAGCTCCTGATGAACTGAGCCGCATGAAGTCTTATCGAACAGAACCGCATAAGCCTCTATGTAAACTGGGCCGCATGATGTCCATTGAACAGAACCGCATAAGCTTCTTTGTAAATTGGGCCCATAAAGTCCCATTGGGATAGAGCCGCATAAGGGCCCTATCAGAACAGAGCCGCATAAACTCCGCTAAAACTGAGCCGCATAGAGCTCCATCAAATCAGAGCCGCATGAGCTCCTTTAAATGATCCGCATAAAGAACTTTGGAAATGGGTGGATCGTGCCAACTGTAAAGATTTTTCTCGTCTCTCTAGGTACACGTCATTATGTCAGGGTCATCATTTTACCTTTATGTCAGAGCTGTCAATCCTTTGTGTCAGAGCTGCCGCACTGTATCAGAGCATTTAATGAGCCAGCTGCACAGAGAAATGATGGCCAGCTGTAGAGTCATATTTTGAACCGATAGGGCCACGTGGCTTTTTTCGAGCCGCACGGAGCTATCGGGGACTCTCGAGCAGCATGAAGCTCTAAGGGACTTCTTGAGCCGCATGGAGCTCTAAGTGATTTTTGAGCCGCATGAAGAGTCCTCCAATATTGAGCCGCATGGAATCTCCTTTTTTTTCATGCTTCTACAAGACCCCTTTTAAAGTTTTCAATTTGTAAAATTGAAATACATTGAATAAGAAGCATGGCTATGTCCGCATAAACTTCTCGTGCCGTATAGACTCCTCTGGCCGCATAGGATGTTTTGGCCGCATGGACTGTTCTGGCCGCATGGACTGTTCTGGCCGCATAGACTGTTCTGGTCGCATGGACTGCTCTTTATGCCACGTAGGCGTCTCATTAATTTCCTTTGATTTGTTTTGATTTAAATTCGTCTTTTAGGATAGGATCCCAAGAGTCAGCTTTAAATATTTAGATTTGTTCTTAATAATTACGAGTAATCTTTTGCATGCAGGGGATAAAAATCCGAGAGTCGGTCTTCTCTCCTAGGCAGCACATAAATCGAGCGTCCATCGGTCTATGAGCCCCCTTGTCTGCCTATAAATACGAGGGCTTTTGGAAGAGATAGACTCTTTGCTTTCTTTTCTCTTCAACTTTTCTTTGCCCTTAGTCGTCGTCTTTTCTACCTTCTCCGATCATCGATGGCTCCTAAAGCTTCCTCTAGTGCTGCGGCGAAGGGTAAGAGAGTGGCTTCCTTATCGACCGAGGCGCCCACAGTTCATCCTGACGTCCACCCCGCCATTGATGGTAAGGACATTTGGAAGAAATTATATGAACTAAAAACCCTAACCATCTTGGCTACGTCGCATATTTTATGGGCGGGCCTTCTTTGTCTTCATTGAACTGTTCAAGTTCATTGTAATAAATCCGCATACTGTGCTGCATGTGCCGCGTGTACATCTCACATCCGAGCCGATAAGCACTTTACAAACTGGGCCGCATGAAGACCAATTGAACTGTGCCGCATGAGCAACCACTAAGCAGAGCCACATAAGCTTACTTGAACTGGCCGCATGAAATCCCGCTAAACAGATCCGCATAAGCTCATCTGAACTCGGCCGCATGAGGCCCCGTTAAACAGAGCATAAGCTCATCTGAAGTCGGCCGCATAAGACCCCGCTAATCAGAGCCGCATAAGCCTATCTGAACTCGGCCGCATGAGACCCCGCTAATCAGAGCCGCATAAGCCCCATTAAATCGAGCCGCATAAGGACCCGCCTGATCAAAGATGTATAAGCTCATATCAACTCAGCCGCATGAGACCCCGTTAACCAGAACCGCATAAGCTCATCTGAACTCGGCTGAATGAGATCCCGCTAATCAGAGCCGCTTAAGCCCATCTGAACTCGGCCACATGAGGCCCCGTTTAAATATAGCCGCATAAGCTCCATTAAATTGAGCCGCTTAAGGACCCGCCTGAGCAAAGTCGCATAAGCTCGAAAACACTAAGTAGTTCTCCCTGGCCATCTTCTAACTTGTTTTTTATCCTTTTTTTAGTGAATTTGCCGATCAAAGCTACGGAAGAACCTTTGGTGGGTGGCGCCCAATTTGCTGTGGGCTATAGGTTCGACCACATAGTCGAGTATGTGGTGAACCAGCTTCCAAAAGACGAACCTGTGGAGAGACTGGGAGACATAAAAAAGCAGTCCTTCTTCTTTATCTCGGGGATGATGAACTCAGGGCTGCTGGAGGGCAAACACCTGAAGCCTGCGTTCCTCTTCGGGGACGCCATGACTGTGAAGAACTCCCAAGTTCTGGACATATCCGAGAGTTGGAGCTTTACTTCCGACGGGATGGCGATTCATATTCCTCTGATGGAGCGTCACTTCCCATTGTCATGGTTCAACATGCTATCGTTGGACAGAAAGATGGAGGAGTCTTTGACTCCGACCCGGAGCTGGATAATTGTGGGCGAAATTTACTATAACAATAACCTGCGGTCATTATACGCGGGCAGGGTGCCGGTCAGCCGCTACGTGATGGGGTTGGCCCCGGGCAGTTTCTTGAATGTGCAGGGACCCAACTTCAAGTTCTCCGAAGTTGACACTTTCCTGAACCAGCTTGCTCGAAAAGGGTTCTACTCCGTTGGTCGTTTGTCGCTACCGAGTTGGATACACCCCCTCCCTTCGTAGATCAACCTGTCCACGTGGATCGTACAGAAATACGAGACTCTCTTGCATGAGATTGGACTCTACCATGCTATTCGGGGCACCAGCTATGCTTGCCCATAAACAAGAAATTATTCATGGCTCTGTTGGAGATGTACAACTGCCATACAGGAACCTTCTTCACACCTGTAGGGAAGATGGGGCTGGCCCTCCACGAGATGTATGTCGTCTCCCAGCTGCCTTGGGGAGATAAAGTCTTTGAGGTGTATACCCTGACGAATGAAGAGTTTGAGGATTTGGAGGAGAGGTTTCCAGGTTTCGTTGCCGTCTACCGGGAATTGCTGTGTCATCACAGCACATGCCAGTAGCTGTCGAAGAAAAAGAACGACAGTTCGGAAGGGAACCTTCCTCACACAAAAGGATGGCTCACTTATCTTTTTAAGAATGGTGCCTCAGGGGTGTCTCCACGAAGTCCTCAAACTCGAGAGGAAGTGCAGGACCAACAAGAGGGCAAGAACTACTGGTGACAGGTTCGGAAGTCAATCTGACTCTTTTGCTTATTTTTACCAAGACACTCAGATGTTGTCCGAGAAGGCCCTCTTGGCAGGATTCCTGATGGTGTGGCTACGAAATTACGTAGTGTCAGGAGGGACTGGTTCTATTGAGAGGATCAGCCGCAACTTCATCCTTCCTGCTGTAAAGCTGGTCTTCGGGGTCAGACTAGCTCTTCTCTCGGCCATGGTGTGCAGCATACACCCTAGCCTTCGCTCTTTCACATCCAAGGTTATCGTCCATAACGTGACGAAGGATTTTGAACGTATCGAGTTATCCTATCATTATCTGATGGGGTGGCTGTTGATGCATTGCCGGTCTTTTATGAGGCCTGGCCCTGAAGATGGCTTAACTGCTGACGATGCTTTTATCTTTCAGTATCGTCGTATGCCTTGGGAATGCGAGACTATGTGCGCCTGATGGCGGTGGCAAGAGTGGACAGATACAATTTTTTCGTGTCTGTTCCTCGATTTACTACTTAGGAAGTGAGGGCCGTACATCTTGATGGCATTGGGCCTCCCGACTTCTTATCTGGCGAGATGCTCTTTTGGCTGCACAACATTCCCCCTTCCCACCTGGTATACCGCAACCGCAATGCTGTCTATTTGGAGCCTTACTTGTCCAGTAGGTTCGCCCGATAGTTTAGGTATCGCCAGCTATTTTTGGACAGTCCCAGCTGTTGCCTGGGTTTTGAAGGTAGCGTCCTTGATGGTATCAGAGCCTGGCACTATTATAATACGGTCCACATCCGTACCAGCTTTTCAGTTTCTGATGCTGAAGAGTCAGAAGAGATCTTGTATTTGGCGGCTCTATACCATATCATGGCGAACAAGCCTCCTGTCGATTTTGACCCGAGTACCAGCTTTATTGTTGGTACTGGCTTGGAGGAGAAGTCCAAGGGGTCCAAGGCGAGGAAGAAGAAAGAGAACACTGTTGCTATGTCAAACTCGGAGTCTGCCAATATGGATGAAAAGGATGACGAGCATGACTCCGATAACGCTCTTCCTTCTGCAGAAAATGTGGTGGCAGATCAGCCGCCTATCGTACCTGGTCCTTCGTGCAAGCGAAGCAAGCATAAACCCGCCGTTGGCGACAGAACTTACTCCGTGAAACGGGCTGCATCTAAGCCTCGCGGGCTGCTCATCAAGGAGAGAGACGAGGATGACACCGTTTTGGAGGTGAATTGAAATTATAACTATCTCTTCTTTAGCTCTTTTTTTCCTGAACTATGACCTCATCATTTTTTTTTCTTTGTAGGCGTCAGAAGAATCGGACTTTCCAGAGCCAGCTGCTGCCTCTGCGGTCGATCCGGCTCTAACTACTTTGATTAATAACCTGTGTGCCAAGATTGTTTCTGCTGGGGTGACGGCTGAGGTTCCTTCCGTTGTTGAGGTCTCAACCTACGTCGATGTGGGCTCTGCTGAACCCGTTCTCGAGGATGCTGAACTTCAGCTAGGTGACGCTAATCTAGTTGTATCTCCTTCCGGGACGGCTGGGGCAGAGGAACCAGCTGAATTCGGCTCGAATATCGCTGGTGAAGAGGCTACGGCGGCTATGAGCGAAACTCAGCTTCATCAACTTTCCCCTGGTAAGATAAGCCAACTCTTGACTAGTGAGGAGGTTTATCTGCTCTATCACATCCTTCGGATTAAGCTGATTGATGGTCGCTCTGGATATACAGGTCCTCCTCCTCCACTACCAACGACGAATATTATCAGGGGAGAGATCGCCAGAGGGGATCTGGTGGAAGGGAGCATGTCTCCTCCCCCTCCAGCTTACATTGAGGGGCCTCCTGCTAGATCGGGCTCAGGAGAGCAAGTGGCGGAACGACCGGAGCGGAGATAACTGGTCCCTACACCCTCTTCTTTTCATGTGGCTCCGGAGGTTAACCTTTCTGCCTTGCTGAGTCTCCATATCCTTCTGGCTACGGAGGAGGAATTGGCCGCTATTCAAGCGTCCTTTCGTTCGGAGCTTATTTCCCATGTGGCAGGGGTAGCAAGTTTCGGTGCATCCTCTTCGACCCTGTCAGCTACCCTTCCTTTGACGCCGTCTTCTTCGAAAGTTCTGGATGAATCGTCAAAGGATGTAGTTGACAGTTTTTATCGTCACCTGAGGCGAGGAGTTGAGGCTGCGGTAGAGAGGGGGACCTCTTTTGCCTTGGCCCTTCAATGCGCCCGGGCTAGATTGGAAACCTTAGAACCCTCTCCGGTGGGGCAGGGATAGATGAGCTGCTGGAGCCCAAACTGCTAGATGCGGATCAGCTTGTGGCCCAGTATCAAGTACTACGGCAATTCGACCTGTCTTCGGTCGTAGATCAGGAGCGTGCCTTCCTCATAACTGTTACGGAGAAGGTAAGGGCCGCACGAGATGCGTCCAAGCCTATTATAATAAAGGACCTCCAAGATCTGTCTCTACAGTATGATCAGCTGAGCCGCCGGGGAGAGGATTACATTGCTCAGGAGGCGGCAACCTCTCGTGGGATAATCGACACGAAAGAGCAGATGTTGCCGTTGACGGGCAACATGAGCAAGTCTTCATTTTATTTTGCGAGGCGGTAAGCACCATTGGAGAATACAGCCTCGATGACAACTGGGCCTTTCCACTTTGGCTGGAATTTGTCGACGGTTTTGTGAGTCATAACCATCGGCCTCCGAACTGCCAGAACGAGATCGTCCACTTAGAATGTTCTGAGTTTAACCTTCTTTTTGAACGCTCCAGAGATGTGTGCTTGATATAACTCGATTCGTTGTTGAGCTAACATGCATTTCTCATCTAAGGCCTCCAACTCTTGTAGCCGACGACGGTAATTATCATCCGTCGTCAATCGATATGTGAGGGCGACGCGGAGCGAGGGAATTTGGGTCTCCAGTGGGAGAACTACCTCACTCCTATACACCAGAGAGTGGTGTGTTCCCGGTGGACGCCCGGACTGTAGTACGGTACGTCCATAAGCATTCGCCAAGCTTTTCATTCCAGTCACGTTTGTTGGAAGACACAAACTTCTTGAGCAGCTTGATTATAGTTTTGTTGAATGCTTCAGCCAAACCATTCGCCGCCAGATTGTATGGTGTTGAAGCAACATTCTGGATCTGATGTTTGTCGCAAAACCGATAGAAGGCGTGGCTTGTGAACTGTGGACCATTGTCGTGGATGATCCTTCGAGGCAGTACGAAGCGATAGATGACGTGATGCTTGAGGAAGCTGATCACGTTTGATGTTTTTATTTTTGTATGCAGGACAGCTTCCCGCCCACTTGGAGAAGTAATTCGTAATCGCCAGTATGAAGCGGTGGCCTCTAGACGAAGGTGGAGTGATTGGACCAATGATATCCATTCCCTATGCCTCAAATGGCCACGATGCCACCGTTGGGTGTAGGAATTTAGATGGTTGGTGTATAAAATCTGCGTAGACCTGACAGGCTTTGCATTTTCTTGCATAGTCTATCACGTCTGCCACCATCGTGGGCCAGTAGTAGCCCATTCGGCGAAGGCAATCTTGCAATTTAGGGCCAGGCTGATGGGCCCCGCAGACATCATCATGTGCTTCATGTACGGCTTCTTTGGCCTCTGTATTTGACAAACATCGAAGCAGTAGTCCATCGTAGGATCGCCGATACAGCATCTTTGTCTCAGTATCGTAGAAGAATCTGAGAGAACGTCTTCTAATGGAGGTGAATTCTTTCGAGTTTTCTGGTAAGATGCCATAAACTGCAAAATCGATAAATAGGAGCCTCCAATCCTGTGTCTCATCGACCGTCAGGGCAGAATAGCTCTAAGCAAATTGGACGATGTTCTTGGGACAGACCAACTCATGGCCTATTACGTCCACCAAATGATGAGTATATTTTGGGACCGCTAGGGACGCGGCCAGTCCTGCTAAGGCGCCGGCTTCAATGTTCCGGAGTCTCGGAACATGTTCTATGAAGAACCATTTAGAGACGTAATGATGGCGATTGCTACCTGATGATAGGGGATCATGTCTTCATGATGAACTTCATATGAATCCCGGATCTGATGGACAATTAACTGTGAATTACCGTATGCCTCCAGGTACTCTACCCCCAGTTCTTTTGTGAGTCGGAGGCCGATGACCAAGGTGTTATACTCGGCCACGTTGTTCGAGCAGGGTTCTGTAAGGAAGGTATGCCGGTTAATCACCAAGTGTCACGACCCACCACCCTAGAGTTAGGGCATGAGAAGGGGTACGTCCAGCCTACGACGCAGGGTCGGCGGTAGAACAATGTCCTAGGTCTCATGCACTCGAATCGTATAAGGCTAAACAGTTTATACTCCCCGAATGGGGGTGACATAGCAGATACAGACTCAATCACATCTAAGGTAGAGCATGATAAGGATAGATAAAACATGAAATCCAAAAGAGGTACAACAGAGAGAATCTAAGTATCTAAGATACACAAATCCAGAAATACATCTCAATCTCCAAACTCAGATACAGTAATCCATAAAGTAAATACAGCTCCAGACAATTGAAATAACTATCTAAACAACCTCTAATGTGTCTCCTCTAGGCTAGCGGGCAATCTCCAAGCTATCTGTAAAATTTATCAGCAGGTCCAGTCAGGACAGGAGCGAGAACAGTACATCTCAACAATATCATAACAGGTTAGGAAATATAAACATACTAGAGAGTAAGATACAGGATCTGAAGAAATAACATGATAAAAAGAGAGAGACTGTAAGTAAATAGCTACACTATATAGAACTATCAGTGACTAGTGATTCAGAGCACAAGATGGTTATGTAAACGGCACGATGTTGTACACGAGTAATCTACAGAGGTTGTACAGAGTAATCTACTGGATTGATTACATAACCACTTCTACTCCCCCGCCCTAATCAATACACAAGGATCTAGATATGATATGTTATTACACACGAAGTATAGTCGCATACGAGATCATGTGAATACATGAATATACACGATTTCACACGATTTGTACACGAATGTCACGAATACAAGGAGTACACGATGCTCACGATAAAGTACACGAACACGAATACCCGATGTATCCGCTAAGGGGATAACATCGCACAACAAGATCCATATAGTACTAATCCGTGTTCCAACGTGTCAGCATCATGTAAAGTAATCTAAAGCAGGAAATATAATCCTAAACAAGATATAAAATGATCAGAGAATGTACCGCCTGGTGTCTGAATGTCCAAAGTAAATATACTGTCCGAGGAGAGGTGTCTGGCTCCTAATCAGAACAGCACAAGTCAGAACATGTCCAAAAGGGTATATAAAGCACTACAATGCATTCTACATGAATCTAGGTCAAACTAGGCCAAAGCCAACCCTTAGTCAACTCTGGTCAACTGCACTAGTCAAGCTAGGTCAAAATAGGTCATGTCCTAACCCAACAAGTCTTACTAGGCCTAACCAAGATTATCCTAGCAAGCACACATCAATATAAGGCTATACAAGCCAACATACACCCAACTCTATATAGCATGCAATTATTCAATACTCAAATAGGCAAGAATTCACATTGGATATACACTAGGTAATCTATTACTTAAGCTATATGTCTACACATATACACACATGCATATATTGGTATTCAACATTAGGTCTATAATCATGGCATTTCAAATGGTTATATAAACTTATATTACAACACAATATGCTAACATATATATAATATACATACATAGCTAAGTTAACTATTCATAAATACTTATTTAAGAGGCTATGTGTGTGTATGTGAACATGGCAAAGGGGCAAGTGAGAGTTAAATGGGCATACATAGTGTATACATATCAAAGAGTGTCAAAGTGTAAGTGAACAAAGTGTCAAGTGTGATAGTGTCAACATAGTGTAAGGGGGTACATGAGGTAATATAGGATTTGTGTTAACATAGAACATTACATCTCATTAACTTTTATATTGCATACATTATATCTATTATTACATTACATTCATGCTTGCATTCATTCATCATTCATTTATTCTCTTGCACTACTATATGCACCATACATTACATACTATGGAACCAACATATTCATTACAAGCCATACTTATACATGCTTACATTAGATAGGATACTTACACCTCATACATCATTTATTTAACCATTTATTTATGCTTGCATTCTCTATTTAATTACATAATGTATATACATTAACATGGGTTAAAATCAAATAGAATACTATATTACACACAAGGGTACACAAAATGATATGCCGAATAGTAACTCTACTAATAATCAATACTGTACCATATCAGCATGAATTAATATCTAGGATTAAAGTATGTTATAGATCTATGTGTTAGCTTTCCGAAACTTCAAACGGATCGCGTTTTCGTTTCCGAAAACTCCCAAAATCGCGAAAACACCGAGAACGCGTTTGTCTTTCGTACAGCTGACACTCAAATACTTCTCCAGAAAGTTACAGAAAGAATTAGGCCTATTAATAATGTTTTGGAAAGATAACTTCAATACGCTTCTTTTAAAAAAACGGAAGATTAAACCGAGCTTTGAGCTAGAAGTTATGACATTTCTAAGTTAGGACTGAAATTAAAAACGTGGATAAAAATCATGACGAATTTGGGTAGTTGAGACAAAAGAACACAAGTATATAACATAATATATCAAGAACTCACTCTCTACACTAATATATATATATGAGACAATATAGAACACATCTCCAATACAAAAATATTAGATTAAACATGTAATAATTCATTCATACATAACAACAACACAGTGTGTCCAAATTTGGGATTTTCCCACATGGACACAACCACAACACAAAGGACACTCCTATGACCTCCAAATGGACACGAAATGGACACAAATAGAGATACAACCATGGAGGTCATTCCTATGGGTTCAAAATAGACCTATATGCATGCGGAAATGAAAAGGAGAAGGGATTTATACCTCCCGGTAGATCGAATCGAAGAAAAGTCTTCCCGGAGCGACACCGACACGTAGATTCCAAAAGGACACGAACGAGCTCCGAATCCTCTCAAACTTGGGTAGCTTCCTCCTTGGCTAGAATGGAGAAGGAAAAAAGAAGATTTGGTGGCGAAAAGGAAGGATTTGGTGGAGAAATTGCTAGGGATTGCTCTCTAGGAATTTGGGGAAGAACAAGAGAGAGAGTGTGGATGAGAATAATGAAATAAACTTGAGCCTATCCTCTCCCAAAGTGGCTGGCCATATGGGGCTATTTGTCTTATTATGGTAAGGTTCAAAATGCTCCCACTAACCTATTCTATGAGTATTAGGAAAGGGCTAATTGGTTGGGGCTAAATTAGTCATTCTAAAGTCTCTAATCACACTAACCTTATCCATAATAATTAGTCTAACCTCTAACTAAAATATTTCTATCATGTGGAAAATTAATATCATGTGGGCCATGCCTAACTAGTGTGTGGGTCCCACTAGAGTCAAACTACCCCCGGGTCCCCGTTGCAAGTCGGATTGAGTTAAATTCGAACCCGACTCAAATAACCACAAAATAATATCATAAATAATAAAATAATATCAAATAATTCAAAGAGGTTAAATGCAAAATATCTTTAGGCCAAAATGACATTAAAATATCATAATCATATGGTTAGACTCTAGGTCAAACAGTCTCTAGGGTTTCACTAGCAAAACGTCAAAACCACAAGTCATTGATTTAAATAATTTTAAAATAATTTAAAATCACCAAAATCATATCATGAATTAAATATCATTATTAAAATAAATATAAATACGAAATTTCAAAATTATTCTCATTTGGAAAACTGGGGCTACAACTCTACCCACCTTAGAAAAATTTTGTCCTCGAAATTTAAGATCGATAGTACTCCTTCTAGAGCCTCTAACCTGCCCAATATCTAAGGTAACACTTCCTAACACTGGAATAATAAATGGACATCTAAATAGTGTCAATCTAGGAATACCTCCAACACTGCTCTGCTGTACGACGGTAATGGAACTTCAATAAATATGGACTGGAACCTATATCCAAGGGACTGGACCTATTTTAAAGTGGTCTTAACTAAGGATGAAAAGGAACTGATCATAGGCTATAGGTATGCTCAAACTATTATCTTCCTATTAACCATCTAATACATTCTATTACCATAGGAACGATGCATCACTAAGACATATAGGCCCCTATCTCTCATAACACATTTATACTCACCAAAAGAGTAGTACATCCTATCAAGGCTGATACTATAATCTCATAAATCTCATAAGCTACATGTTTATAGACACACATCCCCACATCAAGGACTAACCTATATATATCTACAACAGACACTAATGGGGTGACGTCCCTATTTCCCAACAATCAAGGTCTTAAGAAAATTTATCTAAATCATGCAATTTGAAGGAATAGTATACAAGGTCAGGGCATACCATAGCAGTTGGAAGTCTCACCTAGGTATACTAATCATTCTAGGTCAAAACAGTACTATGGTATCAACACACAAACAATCTAGGGTGTCCTAATTGGCAAGGTAAGGGAACAACAATCATCAAGGTTGTAGGGCTGTCTACCATCCTATATAAAATTGGTCATTAACAAGCAACTAAGAAATTATTAAAAGGTTACTATTCCATAAAATGGCAAAAATTTAAAATTTAGGCACAATAATCATAAATAGATTTTTGTCTTGACACGATCTAAGTTGATCAATTTCGGGATAAAACGAGATTTGGGCAAGAAGGGAAATCAATGAAATCAAAGTATGAGGACGAGCATCCAATGATGGAGGTTCAGGTCATGATTAATTTAATTCGACTGAGTACAAATACGAGGTTCATAGGCGATAAAAAGATTTCAAAGAGAATTGTCAAGGCTGTCTCGAATGAGACTCTAGGGTCAAGTTTAACTATGTCTCCATTCTCATAGATTGATACATGAAAAAGCGAACCAAAGTGCAATAGGTTGATCAGACCATCATGTACCGGTTCTGATTAGACAATATGTTAGGGTGGCCACCCAATAAAATATGTCATGACCAAGCTCGAAAATAGATAAGCTTGCAAAACTAAGGCTAATTTAGCAGCACAAGATATAAGGGTGGTAATAATGAAAGGAATTACATAGTCCAAGTTTCTTAACCAACGGGTCAAGTAATCAGATAAGGTACAAGGTTAAGCATCTAAGGAAACAAGCAGAACACCATCACATGTCGGGTCGAAAAAATTGAGTCAAGGCTGGATTTCTAATTGAAATAAGAAGAAATTTAGTATAATGGTAGAGGTTATAGTTTAGCCAATTGACCAGAAAATCATATCAAGAAAATAGAGTACAAGAAGACGGGTTTTATTGGGACATAATATACCTACACGAAGGTGAGCTCGTCTAGGTCTTGTACATAAGATTTGTTGGAGGGTAACAGCTAGTATTACATTTCGAATATCAAAGTCACGATAAGGAACGTCAAGGATCTCAATTAGAAAGTGGGAGTTCAAGAGGTGGTAATTAATGCACAAAAATAATGAAGATCGAGTTAGTCATCTTCTTCTGATACTCTTAAGTTCATCTGGTCATAACTTGCCAATCATATCTTTACCTCACCAGTCTCCATATAAAATTTAACCTTTACTTAAACCCTTACCATGACTACCGTAGGCAATTTCCAATTTCCAAACATCACTCTTGAAGCACAGCCCTCACATTTAGGAATCAACATTAACCATTTATTTAAATTTCCAAGTTCTTTCACCTTGTCTTAAATTTGACCCAAAACCTCTAAATCTCGTTTACGAATTCCTTGAACTTGTTCAAATTGTTCTCCTCGTATTATTTAATTTAAATCTCTAGGCCTTACAAAACTTATCTTCCATCATAAAATCAACTTTCGTATTTTCTTCGACATACACCCTTGAATATTATTCTCCTAAAAATATTTCACAACAATCTCTAAACTTCTATAACTTTGTGTTCTCTCTATCCCTAGTCATTTCCTCGCAACTTCTTATTTAATATCCTTATTAAACACAATTAACTTCTCTTTTCTATTACTAACCTTCTACATAGCCTCAGAGTAAAAGTTTTCCCCATAATCAATAACCAAGATTTTCTAAGTTCTCAAAACTAGGTTGACCTCTGATATCCTCATTAGTTTTGAATACACCTATAAACTATCTCATAACCCTAAAATTTCTAAATGTAATTGTTTCCAGATTGGCAGTATATATCTCTTTATTCTATTCGAGACCTTTACCATATTTCTATCTCAAGTTTCCATATGAAATACTCCATATTTGATTTCCTTTAGATCATCATAAAATAACCAAATTACGTCTTCTCTGAGCTACATAATTTACGTCACTTCCTTAGCCTTCCCATGCAAAAGATACGAAGATTCAAGGGTTTTAAAGTACATCTGGTAAGGACGACAAGATATGGGTAATTAATGTAATGAGACAGAGTTTAAGATAAGAGGTAAATAACAAGGAAATAATGGCGAGAAAGAATAATGAAGATATGTTCCTTCTCATCGGTTCAAACGAGAGGAACCCATCAAGCTTAAATTCAATAGCAAGGAATGAGGGTGAATCCAAACAAGAGGAAAAGGAATTCTAATTGAAGTTCAAAATGAGTTTCTCAGGGGTCGTCCCAGAAATCTCTCAAAGAATCCTAAGTGTGATTGAGTACCTTGGATTTGAAAAATTAATCTAAATACAAAATTAAATCAACAACTACAAAATTTTATCAAAATCATCAACTAATACCAGGATTCAAAGTTCTACAATGAATCCACAAAATCAAATTTAAATCAAGGAAAAAGGTGAATCAAAACAAGGAAAAGGAGTTTAAATCGGAATTCAAAATGAGATTCTCAAGGGTCATCCCAGGAATCTCTCGAGGAATCCTAACAGTGATTGACTATCCTCTCATCCTAATACCTTAATTTATATATCCTATAGCAGGCTCGTAGTTGTACAACTAAGTCGTTGCGCTACTACGAAATCGTACTAATGCGAATCTTGACCTGTATGGGCCACCACTAAAAACGTGTCATGACCCGCACCCTAGAGTTAGGGCACGAGAAGTGGGTACGTCCATGTTTGCCATTAAAATTGTTTGATTGCAAATCTTAATACAAACAGAACAGTGTTACAATATAGGACTTGGATGTAGTCCTAGGAGTACACTTTTGTTTAATCTGGGTCCTAAGTGCCAATGGAGCGAGTGGTAATGCGTTGACTCCGTTGACGGGCTGACGATGGTTATCGGTTCTCTGAAGGTGTAGATTGCTCTGGGTGCTGGAGCTTGCTGAGAGGAGGAAGACGTTGAGTGTCTGTATCTGCCTCTCTGGTGATATCTGTCTGTATTATCCGTATGTGTAGGTCTGTGTGTGGAAGAAAGAAATAATTCCTCTATTTATAGCTGGGCAGGTTGGCTGCTCATGCGCACATATATAGGATGCACCGGTACGTGGGGATGCCACGTGGAGACTGCTGATGGAGGCGCATGGATGATGTGCCCTACTCGAGGGGTTGAATTCTTCATGCTGCTGTTGTGAGCCGGCACGTAGCAGAGGAGAAGATCTTTCCGTTGCTGAAATCTTGGATGAGTTGAGTCAAAGGACACATGTCGTCGACTCATGGCTCGAAGATCTCGGATATGATGGGGGGATGATTTGGTGGGATGCACCTTGGATTGGGCGCTTGATGAGACTTTGGCTCGTGACCTTTAGGAGTCACGAGCGGTTCTGGGCGCATGGCTTTTGAGGCGCATGCAAGCGACTTTCCTTCTGTCTTTCGGGATCAGAGATCAGTCTGGGGCGCATGGCTTTTGAGGCGCATGCAAAGCTTCAACTGGAGACTCTTCTTCTGTCTTTAGGGATCAGTGAAGGATCTGAGGCGCATGGCTTTTGAGGCGCATGCGGATGGTTGGGTGGCCACGTGGCAGTAGCCGTCGAGATAAAGTCACGATGATGCTGACGTTGTGGACGCTTCGTTTTCTGCAAAAGCTGTCCACCGTCCAGACTTGGGAAGGCGTGCTGCCAACTCTGTCAGTCCAGCATTTAATGTTTGTGACATTCGATGGACAGCTGAGTGGGCGCGTCGGTTGACGTTCCACTAAGCGTATGGGGACGTATGGGGGCGCATCCCCTGTGATGCGCTCGGTTCAGGGCGCATCTGTTGGAGGCACTTGATGTTTGAAGGGGTGTGATGCGCTGTCCAGCCGACGCATCCGACACGTCTTTAATGATGCGGCTATTTCGCTTCTCGAGTGCCTTTAAATAGCCGTTTGGCTGAAATCGAGGCGTCCGGTTCATCCATTTAATGTGAGTTCATTGCACGGAATTCGAAGAGCCATCCACTTGGCGTGTGGGTTTGATCTGCCCTATCTATAAATGGTGGCATGGAAAGAAGGTTTGCTCCTCATTCCCTCACGTACTTCCGACATGAACTTGAGTATTCGGGTGCACTCTGTTGACGAAGTGCTCCCGAGGGTAAAGATGAGACGCCATGTCATCGTTGATGCTCTTGAAGGTGACTGTTACATCCAAAAGACGGAGTCAAGGGCTTCTGAGGCAGGCGGAAGGTGCCTGTTGTATCCAAAGATGGGGATGCTCGGGCCTCGTCTCCGTTATTTCGGAAGAGCCGTAGATCAGAATTGCGGTGCTAGGCTCTCTCTTCCTTCAAAGTGGGTGCTGCCCACTCTGATTGTGTTGAAAGCTTCTCCTTTCACCGTGATTTCGATCACGGTCTTCCTTGGTCTTTGGAGGCTCTTTCGAAGCCTTCCCTGGCCACAGATTTAAGGTGCTCTTCTCTTCCTTGGTTCCAGCCAGAGGGTTAAATGCTTTGTGTAATCGAAGCAGTTATCTGGTGACCCTGGCTGGAAGAGCGAAACATAACTGGGCTCCTGCTCGGCCAGGTGAGCCTGGTTGGAAGAGTGGCACATAACTGGGCTGTTGAAGGGATGCACATAACTGAGTTGGATGCACATAACTGAGCTGCTGAAGAGATGGCAGGATGCGCCTGGTTGGAGGCACATGACATCTGTTGTGCCTAACTGGCAGCGCATGGTGACTGCTGCGCCTATCTAAAGGCGCATGGGGCTGCTGCGCCTATCTAAAGGCGCATGGTGGCCGCTAGCTGTAGACTTAGGATCTTTTCTTTGTAGAAATTCTCCTTTGTACAACCTTTTCTAGACATATAATAGACTTTTATATATAAATAAAAGTCCTTCTTCAAATGTCTATGGCTATTGACTTTGTTGTTTGAGTTCTGGCGTATGTAGTGTCTGGCGCATGGGCTTTCTGGTTGTGAAATTTCATGCTTCTACAAGACCCCCTTCAAAGTTTTCAAAACTTTTGAATAAGTTTTGGAATACTTTGAATAAGAAGCATGGCGATCAGGGCGCATGACTGTTGGGGCGCATGCCTGTTCAGCCGCATGCTCTTCTTAATTAATGAATATGATAATGCCTCGGTAACCGAAAAGATTAATGATGATCTTTTGGTTTTATCTGCTGTTATCTTCACAAGACCCGAGGCGACGGCTGAGATCACTCGTCATCGGTTCACGCATGCGACCACGGCCTATAAATCGGTGAGAGATGGAAAGAGAGAGAGTTCTTCTGCTCTGTGTCTTTGCCTCCTTTAGAGTTCTTCTAAAAACCCTAATTTCTTCCTCTCTGATAGAATGGCTCCCAAGACTCCTCGCGGCGGTGCCGGCAAAGGAAAGGGGAAGGAGAAGGATCCCGTAGAGGCTGTCGTGAGTGACATTTCTCGCCCGTCTGTCGAAGTTCGGCCGACGGTAGTCGGTGAGCTTTATTGTCTCCTATCGATGTTGAGAACTTTCCCGCCGACGTGCATAGGCTCAGGCCTTTATCATGTACCGTGGCTTTAATTGCTGACGCGCATGGGTTTTATACCCTGATGATGCAACGAAGCCTTCGCTGACGTGCATGGGCTCACGCCTTGATGATGTGCCGAGGCTCTACCGCTGACGTGCATGGGTTTACACCCTGATGATGCGCTGAGGCTCCTTTGTCAGATGCGCTTGATACGCGCATCTGACGAGCATGAAGCTCTGATCTTTGTGTTGTCTCTAATATCTTTGCATTTTTTGTCAGTGTCGATGACTATCCCACTCTTGAACGAAGTGCTCCTGGACGCTGCGCTCTGCCAGATGGGAGTAGATTATGATGAAGAGGTGATAAACCCTGCTCAAGCGGCTATTATGTTGGATCAGCATCCCGAAAGAATGATTCAAATTCGGGAACAACATCACGGGTTCCTTAAACGGATGATGGAACGTGGCATTCTAAAATCTGCCACTTCCGATAAAGTGACCTTCTTGAAGCCCGAGTTCCTGTTCGGAGACCGCCTTTCTTCTACTGAAGCCAAGGTGCTGAAGGTCAAAGAAGACTGGTTCTTTACAGCCAGGGGTGTGCATATGACTGTCAGACAGCTTGAACGTCAATGGCCTTTGTTAACTTTCTGTCGTCTTGCTTCCAAAAGGAGAATGTCCTGGGACATTACTCCATCTCAAGGAGGAGCGGTAGCAGGCGTCATCAGAATTGATTCTTCTTCTGATCAGAGGGATACTCTGGCCGCCTCGCGAGCTGGTACCTCTTACACCTGGCGGACTCTTCGTCCTGGGAGTATTTATAGCGATGTTCCCGTCAATACTTTTGCCTTGGGTGCCTCGACTTTTGCTCGTCGCATGTTGTTGATGGAACAATCATACCCCAAGGGAGAATTTCGGGTAGAGGGTTGGTGTCATTATGTTTCAAAATGGGACAAACTGACACACTGGATCCTGTCACGGTTTCAGACTGAGCTCCAAGAGATTGGGCTGACCGCCGCGATCCGTGCCACTCAGGTAGGTGTAGAGATTACAGGCACATGTTCCTTGCGCTTTTGGAGATGTTTGATACCCATACCGGGACCTTCTTCACTCCAGTGGGGGAGCTAGGGCTCGCGCTTCATGAAATGTACGAGGTATCAAAACTCCCCTGGGGATCGGAACCTTACGAGGAGTACTTCCCGACCAATGAAGAATTCCAGGTCTTGGGAGACAAAGCTGATGAGATGATGGCTGTCTTCAAAAAAGTAGTGAGTCATCACTACTATATGCAGAAGAAGGATTGGGGCGGGACGCAGCCACAAGTGACTGCTTGGAGAGATCACATCTTTAGGCAGGACAAGGAGGATCCTTCCCATTTTTCTACTCCGCCGGCACTTTCTCGTAACGAGGTGCTTTCTAAAATGAGCAGGTTAGGCGAGAAGAATCCCTTGGAGAACGAGGACCAGCAGTCGGATGAATGCTCCTATAGCTTTTTTGGCATCTTACCTATCGGATGTCGCCAAAAGCAGTATTAGTCGCGTATCTCATGATTGGCTCCGGGACCACGTCTTTTCAGGCGGGTCTTGCTCTGTAGAGAGGGTGACTCGGAACTTAATTCTGCCGACCGTGAAGTTGGCCTTCGGCCGTCCTTTAGCTTTACTCCCCGCAATGGTATGTAACCTGTTGTGGGATCTTCGAGAGTTTGCGGAGATATCGTTCACGAGCGGGGCAAAACAACAACTTCCCGCGTGCCGAACTGCCGTTTCATTATTGATGGGGTGGTTAATTTTACACCAACCCAATGTGATGAGCCCAGGTTCGGAGGAAGACTACAGGTCCGGAGATGCATTCCTCCGGCGTTTCCACCGGAGGAATTGGTTACACACCGGTGTTCCTGTTTGCAGGAAAGTTTTATCCCATCTTCAGGGATGGGAGATCGTCAAAGTTGGTCCTGTCTTCTCCGATTTTAAGGCCAACGAAGATCTGGTGGACTCGGGTGAGGATGCCACCACTCTGTCTCCATGGGGATTCTGCTGGTTGCAAAGTATCCGGCCGTCCCATTTGGTATATCGGAACAGGAACCAGTGTTACCTGGAACCATATCTGCCGAGCCGCTTTGCGAGGCAATTCGGGTATGCCCAGTTGATGTTGGATAATCCCAGCATCACCTTGGGGTACGCTGAAAGTTTGCTGGATGGTGCACGAGCTTGGCATTACTATAATGCCGGATGTACTGGAGCCCGCTTTACGCTCCCTGTCCAGAATTCGCGGCCGCCGATTCTTTACTCAGCCGCCAGATTTTACTGTGCTATGGCTGCTCCGCCCACCAGATATGATAGGGAGACCAGTTTTACTGCAGGCACCCATTTAGCGGCGGGTGCAGACACTTTGGCGAAGGCTCGGTCGTACCGTCCGCCCGAGTCGGGTTATCGTGGTGCCCCCGCCGTATCTGCCGGGGGTCAGGCAAAACCCTCGGTTGATCAAACGAAAAGGGGTGCAGATACAAAGGTCGACTCTCCTGTATTGAAAAAGCAGAAGAGGGCGTCGTCACCGACGGTGTCCTCGGACTCAGCATCTGCAGAGGTAAGATGTCCCGTAAGGTTTATTTTCAAGTTCAGCTTCTTATGTAATCATGCTTCTCTCTTTTGTGTAGGAGCCGCTGAAAAGAAATCCCCGCACTCCAAAATTTGGTGGGAGCAGGCCAAAGGAGATGGCGGGCTCGTCTGAAGTGCGTATTCTACCCACTATGATATCTCCCATAGAGGAGAACGCCGAGGATGTTGCTGTAGAGACTCCAGCATCTCCGGATTATGTCAGACGGGAAGCTGAGGATGCAGCAGCTTCCGAGAAGATGAAGGCCACAGCGTTAGCCTTGGTTGACGTTGCCGCAGATCCGCAAGAGTCTATTGCGGGGGCAATAGATATAGTTGGGACAGAGAAGAGGGTTGATTCCTCTCCTTGTCATGATGAGGGAAGGTCGGCTGTATCATTGCCGAGTCTTACCCCGGCTTCAACCGTGGAAGTTGAGGCGGCTACCGATCAGGAGGTAGCGACAGATTCTGTCCCTGTGGAGGGACTTGATGACAAGACCCGTCTGTCGGTCACGACCGCTGAGGCGGGTCAAGAGACAAGTGATAATCTCCCTATTCTGCCAAGGGAGGTACCAGCTATTGATAGGACGTTGGGGGTAGAAGAGGTGGCCGTTGACGTCGGTGGTCCCTCCGGGCTTGAGAAGGGCGAGGGTGTGGAACCCTCTGTTGCCCCTCCTACTTGGGGTACTATTTTGACGCCTGTACGGGCTTCCTCTGTTCCTTCGGCTCCTCGGGCTAGCAGTCCAGCCCCTGTTGATGAAGAGGCCATTGATGCCGAGGTTCACGCCTCGTAAGTTGAGGTTGGCGGATCTTCTTCCGGTCCGCTAACTGTAGTAGCTCCTCCAACTCCTGCTATGACGTCGCAGGTCCTGGCGGATGCAGACGAATATATGAAATTCCTCGTCGAGGGGGTGTACAAAATGCTGCAGAAGGGTGTATCTGCTGTGATGGATGCCAACGGGAGCTTTACGACGGCAAGAACTCTTGTAATGCCCCAGTCCCAAAATACGTAGGACTAGGAACGTAGACATGTCAGCTGTATTCATATGAAGTATACTCCAATATATGGAAGCCTCGTATAAATACATAAGCTGTAAAATACAGTAGAACCATAACTAATCTCATCCACAAGAATAAAAGATATTATATAATCACTATGAATTTGTCTTGATACAATATGTTGGGCGGAGACACATCCACTACCAACAAGTAAAGGAAAATACATAAGAAAAGAAATAAATATGGCGAGCGAAGCGAAGACGATCCAAATGCAATCATCTTCGAAGAAATAGCGAAGATCACGGCTAGAGCTAGAACACCTGCGAAAGACAATAGCACACACCTGGCAAGACAACCAGGTCCTCAGAGGGACGTAACAAGACACATAATAGCATGCCATATAAACTGAATAAATATTGCTCAATAAATAAGTCAATTGAATTTATAACATGGTCCAATACGTACCTACTGAACGAGCGTACCCTCCCAACCAAACAAGGACAGGAGATGGCTAACTAATTCACGACGACGTATCTTCCCATGCTATGAATCCAATATGGCATCCGGACCCCAACAAGGTTCAATATCTTCTCATCTAAGTAGTAAGTCACACCTACAACCAAACAAGGACAAGATGTGACGAACTAATCCGCGACAAGTTATTGTTCCAAGCCACGGTCAGATACAAGTACCCAAACCAAAAGTACTCGTACCTAACGGATAGGGTAGCCTACCGTTCTATGTAAAATGTAGTTAAGAACAATCCTTCCTACGCATGGGCCCTGGCTGAATAGGATCGGCATAGTCCCCCTTGGGCACCAGAGGCCCCATCAGAAAGAGCATGACATTCCGCAGAATCGTCAGTGGCCGTCACACTACTAAAATATGCTTAAATAGCGACGTATATTAGCGACGGCGGAAATACGCGTCGCTGATAATTGCATATAGCGACGTCTTGTGCTACACGTCGCTGTACGTCGCTGAGTAGCGACGTTCAGCGACGTAGTATAATTTACGTCGCTGGCTTGTGACGTTTAGCGACGTATCATGTAGGCGTCGCTGTTTTATTTCATATAGGGTTCCTGGCCCGATCGAAATCCCAAAATTTTTACCCAAAAATTTATTCCCGCTCTCCCCTCTCCCCTGGCGAACCCTCCCCTCCGGCGACCACTCCCTCCGGCGAGACCCTCCCCCTTCTCCCCCCGGAGACCCTGCTCGCCTGTTGACCCCTCCCTCCGACGACCAGCCTCCCTCCTCCGACGAAGGAGCCTTCCTCGCCGCTTCCTCCTCCGACGAAGCCACCCCCTCGCCGCCTCCATCCTCCGACGAAGCCACCCTCCTTAGGTAAACCCTAACCCTAGCCCTAGCTATCTAGACACAGACACGGACACGAGAACTCTAACCCTAGCTGCTGGGGTGGTCTTTCTGTCGAGGGGGGAGAGAGGGGTGGGGTTGGGTGCAGGGGGTGGGGGGGTCTTACTGTCGAGGGATGGAGGGAGGGGTGGGGGTACCCGGGGGTGCAGGGGTAGGGGAAGGGGGGCATGGTTGGGTGTGTGCAGGGGGAGGGGGCAGGGGAGGGAAGGCAAGCGAGGGTTGGGGTGGGTATAGGGGTATGGGGAGGGGGGCAGGGGAGGGAGGAGGGGGGAGTGGGGAGGGGGGGCAGGGGAGGGTTAGGGTGGGTGCAGGGGTAGGGGGAGGGGGGCAGGGGTGAAGTGTATATTTTGGTTGGGGTGGGTGCAGGGGTATGGGGAGGGGGGCAAGGGAGGGGGGGGGGGGGGAGGGGGGAGGGAAGGCAGGGGAGAGTTGGGGTGGGTACAGTCTGCCACTTTTCTTTATCGAGTACGATTTTGTTGCTTCTCTCGCTCTTCCTCTTAGTCTGCCACATATTGCAAGTGGTACTAAGAAAAAAGAAAAAGAAAGAAAGGAGAGAATAGATGTGACTCAAATGGAGCGAAGTAGGTGTAGTAGTAGCAGTAAGAGCGGGACATGAACCGGGCTCATGACATTTTGAACTTTGGAAGACAATGCCATGTTAACTACTTCCTTTCCTTGCTTATGTTTGTGATTTATTATGATATATAATGGTGATGTTAATTCTTTCCAAATGTTAGGATCGTTACAAATCTTGTTGGCTCGAAAAGAAATTTTCTTCGTGCATGCCTACTTCACATTATAGGATTTGAAGCGTCGCTAGTTGTCGCTTTACGTCGCAATGTTGGCGACGTACTTAACGTCGCTATCTGTCGCTCATTTTGCGACGTCTAGCGACAATTAACTACGCGTCGCAAATAGCGACGTTTGGCGACTAAATTGCCATCTGCGACTTGCTTATAAGCGACGTAGGTTTTTCGTCGCTAAATACGTCGCAAATCATTGTTAGCGACGTATTTCCTGTATTTAGCGACGTCTCCTGATGTCGCTAATCTGGGTTATTTTAGTAGTGTCAGTAATCATGGGTCATCAACCCCGTATCTCCAGCGGAGAGTCCGGGTCACAAGGAAAAGTGTATCGAAGCCCATACGCTAAGGAATTGTCCTCCCCGCCCAATGCCTATTATGTTGTATCCACAACATTAACCTCTATAACTGCTAAGTCAAACTAGCATACAATCTCTATTAGCGGTTATTCCTATCGCACGGCTTGTACGTACTGGTGGCCAGCCAATCACGCACTTTCGTGTTCTACATGCAACACACAACTTCGTGTTACAACGTGTCAAGGCCAATGAATGCAACACACAAGGTGGTCCCTTAAATCTAGGTTTAATGTGAGAAAAATAATACATAGCAGGAAAATAAATGAACAGTAAGTTCTAACAGTTATGCCATGTATCACAGTTTATTTTGCATAAAGAAAATAATGAACATGCATGAAATATGAGCTAAAATAATTAAACAGCAAATGGTAAGGTGTCTTGCCTGAGGTCCTTGTTGGTGAAACCAACAATCGTTGGGTACAGAATAGTCACAGGGCTACACAAGACTCAAACGATGTGACAAACTTCTAAAATAAAAACCAAAATAAAATATTCTGGAAAATTTATGGGAAACATATATGAGTGTATTTTTCTGTCAGTATTCTGAAACTTCAAACGGATCGTGATTCTGATTCCTGGTTCTCCCAGAATCTCAAAAACACTAAAACGTGTCAGATTTCGGACCACTGACACTCCACAAATTTCCAGAAAATTAAGTTTCGAATTTATAAAAATAAAATTTATACTCATAAAATATACCTCAATACGATTCCAACAAAAAAAACTGGAGGTCAAACGGAGTCCGGAGTTGGGAGTTATGGTCATTCGAAGTTGCTACAACCTTTGAAAATTGAGGCTGAATTTATGACGAAAAAAAGAGAGAAATTTTGACAAGGATGGTTTGAAAGATAATTTGTGGTAAAAATAATATGGAGGAGTACCTACCTATTTATAGGATGTGGGAATTCTCAATTAGATAAGAATTAGGATTCCTTTAAACCCAATTTAGATATTTCCTAATTTAATTTAAAAGCAATCAAATCCAAATCCAAATCCAAATCCAAATCTAATTTAAATCAAATCAAATCAAATTCTCTTAGTTTAAAATCAAATCAATTAAATCTAATTTAAATCTATTTAAATTTTTAGCTCAAAATCAAATGGGATAAATAAATTTTAAATATTTAACTATTTAAATAAATCCAAAAATTAAATCAAGATTTAAATGGCCACCATAACTTCCAAATATATTTTTCAAAATACCAATAATAATTATTTCAAAAATAATAAATATTTTTAGATAACTTTTTGCATAATAAATCTCAAAAATTATATTTTTTTAAATTAAACTAGCAAATATTTATGAAATATAGTATGCATGAATAATATTATTTATTCCAAATAAATGGCCTTTCATAAATAAGATCATAAATTTAGAAAAATTTGATAGCTAAATTAAATATTACATATATTATTTGAAACTATAAAAAAAAAAATTTTTCTCAAAATATGTACGCTCGCACATATTCGCACTCGTCGAGCAAAAATAAGATTTCGTGCGCGACGTACAATACGACTATGCGACGTACAATACAAAAATTTTAAATCAGTACCAAATTTAATAAAAATAATTAGTAGAAATTTAGGGGTTTTACAACTCTGGCAATGCCCTGTATCGAGCTGATCCGCATTCACCAAGGCCACGACCATATGACCAAAATTCTGGAGGCTTCGGTGATCGAGCTGGACGAGCGGCTCGCGAAACTTCAGCGCATCCAGCGAAACGACCTCTCCGTCCTGATAGATGCGGAGAAGGGGAAGCTGATTGCCGAGATCGAGTCTTCATACCAGGCCACTGTGGGCATTTGGGAGCGCGAGGTGGCTGAGACTGAGGCTGCGGTAGAGCAGTTGTCTCAGTCCATGAAGACGACGGTAGAAACTCGGGCTGTATTGGATGCTAACGTCGGAGATCGACACCCAGATGCGCCGCCTTGAGGACCAACGGGCCCGACTCCAGATAGATGCCGAGCGTGTTCGGGCTGAACACGCAGCATTCAAGAAGGAAGAAGCGACTTTTACTCAGCGGACTCTTGCCTTGGCGTAGCAGCGACAACAGCTTGATGAGAAGCATGAGAGCGATACTTCCGCTGGGGCTATTGAATTGATGCGTCAAGAAGCTGAGCGACGAGTCCTGGCGACGGTGGGGCCCGTACAGCCGACTTAAGACTTCGAGTCAGGAGCTCTCAGCCCACCCTGGGGAGGTTCAGGGACTGTAGCTTTTCCCTTTATATTCTTTTGTAACCCTTTGCTGGGGGATAGTATAGTTTTTGTACTCTCTCTTTCAGAAAAATAAAGAAGTACGCAATTTTTGTGATGTGTTCATTTTTGTTATTATGAACTTGATGATTTGTGTGGACCTAGTTCTTTTGTGCACCTTGATTTTTAGGCACAGATAATAAGTTTGAAGGAACCGACATATTTGCTCAGAGGTAATCTGGACGTGGCAATCATTAGGGTTCAAATGATAGAATCATCCTACTCAGAGGTGTGATGGACGTGGTAGGAATGATCCTGAGGGATACGCTGAACAACTCAGAGGTGATGTGGACGTGGAAGTTCTGCGATCAATGTACGACAACGCAGGGGTTGTTTGTACGAGATGTTTACTCAGAGATAATATGGACGTGGTAAACATGAAGGGTAGCGTCGGCTTACGTAGCGTAAGATTCCGCTTTGTAGGGTGTAGAGGAACAACTTAGAGGTGATGTGACGTGTTGTCTTTCTACTGAAGGATGCCACGGAACAGCTGGGTTCCTGAAGCGTATGAGTTTGTGGAAGGAGATTGTGTGAGCCCTGATGATTGGGCCCACAGGTCCCCTTTGGGGAAGTACATGCTGAAGGATGTCAAAATAGTACTTCTTTAGGAACTTGCCGTTGATGGGCATCATAAACAAGTCTCCATTGGGTTTGGCGAGGCGGTAAGCACCGTTTGAGTACACCGTCTCTATGATGAAAGGTCCTTCCCACTTGGGCTCGAATTTTCCTGGTGTCTTGTGAGTTAACACCATTGGCCTTCTGACTGCTAAAACCAGGTCGCCAACTTGGAAAGTCCTCTGTTTGACCTTCTTGTTGAAAGCCTGTGATATACGGCTTGGTAGAGTTCGATGCGTTGTTGATCCAGGAGACGCTTCTCATCGAGTGCCTCCAGTTCCCACAGACGACGACGTTGATTGTCCTCTTCTGTGAGTTTGTTTGTTATTGCTACGCGGAGTGAGGGTATCTGGATCTCGAGAGGCAGTACCGCTTCGCTCCCGTAGACCAGAGAGAATGGTGTGTTGCCTGTTGGGGTCCGTACCGTTGTGCGGTAGGCCCAAAGGCATTCGCCAAGCTTTTGTCCCAGTCGCGTTTGTTGGATGACACGACCTTTTTGAGCAGCCTGACGATGGTTTTGTTGAACGCCTCTGCTAACCCGTTTGCTGCCGGATTATAGGCGTGGATGCCACATTTTGAATGCGATTCTTGTCACAGAACCTGCTAAAAATATGGCTGATAAACTGAGGACCGTTGTCATGAATGATCCGCCGGGGTACCCGAAACGGTAAATGACATGTGTTTGATAAAGCTGACCACCCTGGAGCTCTTTACTTCGCCAGTGGGACTGCTTCTGCCCATTTGGAGAAGTAATCGGTGATGGCCAGGATGAAGCGGTGTCCTCTTGATAAGGAGGGGTGATTGGTCCCACAATATCCATGCCCCAGGCTTCGAAGGGCCAGGAGGCGACTGTAGGATGTAGCGGTTCAGACGGTGTATGTATGAAGTCTGCATGAAGTTGGCATGCGTGACACTTCTTAGCATATTCAACAGCGTCGCGGCCATGGTTGGCCAGTAGTAGCCCATACGCCGCAGTCGATCCTGCAACTTAGGACCGGGTTGATGAGCTCCGCAAGTTCCGTCATGAGCTTCCGAAGAGCTTCGGCTGCTTCTTCGTTGGACAGGCATCGAAGGAGGAGCCCATCGAAGGAGCGTCGGTACAGCGTTTTGGTAGCTGTATCGTAGTAGAATCGAAGAGAGCGTCTTCTGACTGAGACAGCTTCCTTCGGGTCCTCTGGAAGGATTCCTAGACAGCAAAGTCGATGAACGGGAACCTCCAGTCTCGAACATTAACACCAGTGTTCGTTGGCATGGCGTGAGCCACTCGCAAGCACAGGTTGTTTCTAGGACAAATCAAGTCTCGGCCTGTTACCGTACATAGTGTTGAGTCCCAAAGGGCGCTGCCAATGAGGCTGCGAGGCCAGCCAGAGCGTCAGCCTCCAAGTTTTGTAGACGAGGTACGTGTTCGATGAAGAACCCGGTGAAGGTTAAATGATGTTCAATGCAACTTCATGGTAAGGGATCAAATCTTCATGGCGAACCTCGTACTGCCCCCAAATTTGGTTTACGACGAGTTTTGAGTCGTCGTAGGCTTCCAGATGGTCGACCCCCAGCTGTTGTGCGAGCTGGAGTCCCATGACGAGTGCATTGTACTCGGCAATATTGTTGGAGCACGGCTTCGAAAGGGAGTAAGCACGCTGGATGACCAGCTATCGGGGGAGACTAAGACTACCCCCACTCCGCGATGATTTGGCCTTTGGGGCCGGTTCTTGAAGCGCCATCGAAGAACATCCGCCAAACGGAGCTTCCTTCGGTGAAGTTGGATTCTTGGACCTCATCCGGGATATCTTCATAGAGCTTTGAGGATTCTGGGATGGGGTGTGCGGCTAAAAAAGTCAGCCAGAGCTTGACCTTTAAACAGCTTTTGTGGGACAAACACCATATTATACGGTGTTAGCAAGATCGCCCATGTGGCTAGCCGGGAGTTCAATGATCCTGGCTTCGTCATGAGGACTCTGAGCAGATTGACTCAAGAAATAACAATGAATTGTCTGGCCCGAGACATAATGACGAGTCTTCTGGATGGCAAACACCAAAGCCAAGCACTCCTTTTCAACGGGGTTGTACCAGTGTTCGGCCCCGATGAGCGTTCGACTGAGGTAGTAGATTGCTTGCTCATAGCCTGTATCGCTGTTTTGAGCCAGCAGAGCGCCAAGAGAATGATCCATGGCACGGACGTAGAGGAGAAATGGTTTACCGGCGACTGGTGCTACCAGGACTGGTGGGCTCATCAAGTAGGCTTTGATGTCGTCGAAAGCCTTTTGGCACTCCTTTGTCCAGACATAAGAGACTTCCTTCTTCATGAGCTGAGTAAAGGGTTGGCATTTACCTTAGAGGTTTGCTATGAACCTCCGGATGTATGCCAGACGTCCCTGTAAGCCTCGAAGTTCTCGAAGATTCTTCGGAGGGTCCATGTTAAGGATGGCTTTGGTCTTCTCAGGATCAACATGGATGCCTTTCGCCGTGATGACAAAGCCCAAGAATTTGCCGCTAGAAACCCCCAGGAAGGATTTAGCGGGGTTCATCTTGAGTTGATGTGCCCGCATGTGATCAAAGACTGTCTTCAGGTCCTGTAAGTGATCTCCTTTGAGGCGGCTCTTGACCGCGATGTCGTCAACGTAGCATTCGACTGTCTTGCGAAGATGTTGATGGAAGATGGTGCTCATGGCTCGTTGGTATGTCGTACCGGCGTTCTTCAAGCCGAAGGACATCACTGTGTAGCAAAAAATACCCTTTGGAGTCCTAAATGACGTATGTTTTGCGTCGTCGGGGAACATCTTGATTTGATTGTAGCCTGAATACCCATCCATGAAGGACATGCGTTCGAAGCCACATGTGTTGTCGATCATCACATCGGTGATTGGAAGCGGGAATTCGTCCTTCGGGCAAGCAGAATTGAGGTCCCTGAAGTCGATACAGACTCGTATCTTCCCGTTCTTCTTAGTGACAGGTACGACGTTGGCTACCCAGTCTGGATGTTGTTCCTCACGGATGAAGCCGCTGGTCAAGAGTTTGCCCACCTCCTGACCGATGGCGTTCATGATGTCCGGACGGAAGCGTCGCTATTCAGGTTTGGCATCAGGTAAGATGTTCAACCTATACATTGCGATCTGTAGATCGAGTCCCGGCATATCTTCGTAGCTCCAGGCAAAAACGTCGATATACTCTTTAGCCAGCTGGATTAAAGACTCTCGGTCTTCTCCTTCTAGGCTTTTGCTGATGAAGATGGGTTGGAAGAAGATCCGTCCCCAAGGTCGATCTGCTCGACTTCGTCTTCGGTGGGAGGTTCACGTAACTGAAAACGAGACTCCCATTGCTCTCCTAGGCGTTGAGCCCAGGGTTCTTCTTCGAAGGATTCCGGTGTTTGGTCTTCGCCTTCATCTTTTTGAGGTTGTGCTGACGTCATGTTAGCTGACAGCACTTTCCTGAAAACTGATCCGATACTGGTATCGAAATCCCAAGTCGATGCTTCGGACGAGTGGAAATATTCTACGTCTTCTGCGTCTGAACTCTCTAGAGTTGATAGCAGCGTGACATAGCCTATCCCCCGTCGAGTTTTGTTTTAGTAGTCTTGCGGCTTTCCTTTGGGGGTTGAAAACCGAAGAGGGAGATGTCGACCTTTGCCGTAGTTTAGGCCTTTGTTGCTTTTTAGGTCGTAGCCCATCTTTTGGATGATGTGCTTTGCCGTATCCGTGTACCGATATACTTGTACTCTGCCGGTATCAGGTTCTGGCTCGAATGGCAGGAGGTCTTGATGACGCTCGACTTTGCCCAAAATGATGGATCCTTCGTCTCGGCTTCGTGGAAGGGCTATGAAACAGACTCCTTGAGACGTGACTACTCGATTTACATTTACGATCGTTATTTGTGTTTGTAACGACCGTAGAGCGTGATCTAATATACATGGCATTCCAGTGCGGAAGACAAGAATAATTAAAAGACACTCTATTATTGATAAAATACGAGATCTTATCCCATGGGATTACATTGTCTAAGGAGGGTGCATCTACATCAGCAGAGATATATTCGCCAAGCTCCTCATCTAAAGCACTGGGGTCGGATCAGGAGAATCCACCACAGCTTTGGGGTCTGAGAGGACGATGTGAGCCCTCTCTGGCATCTTGGATGACTGCGGGGGCTTGCCCTTATGCCCTTCAAAGGTGCCTCAATTGCGCCTCCTGTGAGTGGCGCCTTCCCCTGTAATTTCGCCACCAGGGGAGCCGATGTTTGAGGCGGCTTTCCCTCGAGGCGTATCTTCAGGGGAGCCTCAGGAGTCGGTGCTTTCCCGGATAGCTGATGCTCATTGGAGGTACCTTCTGGGGTGGTTTGCCCTTCAGTCGGATCTTCAGTAGGGCATCTGGATTCGTCTCAGGCTCCGTGTCCGGCTCAGTTGCCGTCTCTCTGCCTCATCATCAGCATCGTTGGCTTCCTCCTCGTCAAGTGGCTTGTACAAGTCAGAATCGGTAAAGTAAGCTTCAATCCCTTTGAAAGGATCGATGTCTACGAACTCCGTCCGGATGACGCCGTTGGTGGAAATATATTTTATGCATTGGTAGAGCGTGGAAGGCACCACCATGTACTCATGTAGCCATGGTCGGCCGAGCAGGATGTTGTAGTTGACCTCGGCATCCACCACATAACAAGTCACCTCAGTTTTGAGGTTGCCTATGTGACACTTCAGTCGGATCTGCCCAGTGGCTCGCTTTTGCTAGCGTTGAAGCCACTGATGGTTGTGTTGGAGGGCGCCAGCCGGTACATTAGGATCCCCAGTTTTGATAGCAGCGCCTTCAGGATAATGCTGAGGGAGGACCCTTGATCGATCTGAATCCGGCTCACCTTGACTGAACCGATGTACCCTGTGTAATACAGCGGTCGGTTATGTCTGGTGCTTGAGCAGCATGTCCTGTTGGGTGAAAGTTATGTTTGGGATAACTTCCTCCGCACAATGACAGTGCGCACAAGTAGTTGGGAGGTCTTCAGGCTTGACCTGACTGAGAAAGGATTCAGCGTCCTTCAGAGCTTCACAGAGAGCTTCTCGGAAGTCTTTGGAAAGACGCAGGAGCTCAAACAAAGACAAGCGTGCAGGAATACTGGCCAGTTGTGCCAGTATGTCAAAGTTGTGGGGCTTGGCTAGCCCCGAAGCATTCTCCTTCTGTAGAGGTCTGTCGAAACGAGCCTCCACCAGCTTCTGCTTATTGGCTGCTGAAGGTTTAGACGGGCCCTCCTCAGGGATGGTGCTAGGAGGCACCACCTCGACGGCAGCTTCGCCGGGCTGAGCGTTCTGTTGTGCACGCGTCTGTACTGGAAGTGCCTCTTCCATTGAAGAAGAGACCGTACGGCAAGACTTGATCTTCCTGTCTTTTGATTTGGAGGTAGAGCATACCTCCGGTTGAGTCACCTCGGAGACGAGGTCGGGATGAACCCAGAGGACCTCTCCTCGAGATGTGGTGAGTGGAATGAGTCCACTCGCATTGTCACGGGTAGGTGGCAAGTTTACCACCTCCATTGTCGCCTTAGGGATGGGGACGACGCCATCTTGTGTGGTGGTCGACGGCAAGGTACCGAATTAGAGTGACACCACATTGGCTGACACCGTCTTTTCTTCGTAGTCGACGGAGATTACATCCACATTGATCATGCGCTGGATGTAATTCTTGAGGACGTAGCAGTCCTTGGTCGGGTGTTCGACAAACCGATGGTAGTGACAGTACCTTAGGATGTCCACTTTTCCGACTTCATCGGGCCGCTTTGGGTCCGGAAGTTTGATTTTGTCACCCTGCTTCAGTATTTCAAAGAGTTGCAGAGTGTCTTCGTCATTGAATAAATACACCTCCTTGGGTCTCGGCGCCAGTGGAGGTTTCTGAGTAGGCGCAGATGCGCCCTTCGAGGCATTAACAGTCAATGCCTATTTCCCCTTTGCTCCTCTCCCGGAGTTGTTGGCTGCTGACATTTTCCCCTTATCATCAAAGGCGGGGAAGCTGACACCCAGAAGACGTGCATTGGCCGCCTTCTTTTCTGCGGCTTCAGCTTCGATGATCAGGGAGCTCCAGTCGGGAGGGAGAGTAAGTTGAGCCAGAGCTTCACTGCGGGCAGCATGTTCATGCTGCAAGAGAAGAGGAGCGCATGTTCTGGCATGCCTGGAGGTAGCCTGAAGCAGGCCTGTCGGAAGCGTTCGATGAACACCCGAACCGTTTCTTTCTTCTTCTGGCGTATCTCTATGAGAGATGCCATCGTCATGTCCTTTCCGCCGTCGTAGAAGCGATCAAGGAAGAGGCGCGTCAAGTCGTCAAAGGACGATATAGAATTGTCGGGGATGCAGCTACCAGTCATACGCCACCCCTTTTAGGGCCCCAACAAAGATGCTGGTAAGGAGCGCGTCCTCCTTTAGAAGATGTCCCGTTTGTGACTGGAAATATGTCAGGTACCGACACGGAGAGTCCTTTCCATCGTATGGTGTGAGTGTTTGTGGTTTAAATTTTGGAGGATAAACCACCTTATTCCACTCGAGGGGATAAGGCTGGAGAATGCCCATCTTCTGGCGCTCCTCTTGCCTGTTTTTGGACTCGAAGCGCTCCCGCAAGTCCTTGATCATTTCAACCACATCCTCCGTGGAGCTAGGAGTCGGGGAAGGTGGCACTATGGAGCAGTTTGAGGGTTCCGACGTCCGAGGTGCTTCTGTGTCGGAGGGTGCCCGTTGAAGGGGTACACTCGACTCCCCATTGACTCCTGGGTCGGGACCGGTTGAAGGTGTTCTGGTCAAGGCCGACCGAATATCAAACACTGCTTGAGTCAGTGCTTGCATAGAGGCAGAGAGGGTTTTGAGTCCTCCCCTAATGAGTCTATGCGTTGGACAATGTCCTGCGGTGGCGCATCAGACTCGGCATCATCCCCAGCCATGTATACTGTCCTGACACGACCAGGAGTGGATTGGTTGAGGCTTCGCTCTCGGCCTCACTTTCATGTGGGGAGTTACCTCTCCTGGTGTTTCACCTTGGCCACCCTCAGCCACATTCTGGAGGTGCAAGGGCCTGATTGTCCTCAGCTCCGTCTTGAAGGGCCTCTTCGTCTCTACCCCCAGCTGTGTCCTGGGGGACATCCTCGTTTCGAGGTGCTTCTGGGAGGCTGACTTCGCCTAGAGGATGAAGATCCGCCGCAGCTGTGCTTTGGACATCTTCGTTTTCGGAAGGAGGCTCAACAGGGGTCTGACTACCCCTAGCTTCCTCCAAGAACTTCTTCTTCGACCGAGTGCCTTCGAACACCCCAGAGGTCGAGACTGCAGCCTTGGTTTTCCTCTGGCTTTTGGATGAAGACGAGGAATTACCAGTCGTCTTTCGGAGTGATGAGGAGTTGGAGACCACATTGCACGAAGCAACTCTTGGCTCCTTTCTGTGACACCTTCCCCCCAAGGCGACGTCGAGGGGTGTCGATGACTGCAGCCGCTGGAAGACTGACTGCCTTGGTGGTACTGCCGCCTTGCAATAGCAGTTGATAGTGACCACCGCACAAGCATGCCCTGTGAGAGGCTCATTGTGCTTGTTGGTCGACTCTCCTGACCGGCGCTTGTGAGCGATCATATTACGCAGGTCGTTGGAAGAGAGTGCTACCTTC
The DNA here is from genome assembly GCA_029216955.1 of Iris pallida. Classification (NCBI taxonomy): domain Eukaryota; kingdom Viridiplantae; phylum Streptophyta; class Magnoliopsida; order Asparagales; family Iridaceae; genus Iris; species Iris pallida. The sequence continues at coordinate 41,597 of JANAVB010024099.1, forward strand.
ACACCCCCTTCAGGCGCATGGCAAGGCCAAACGCCAGGGCGGACAGGTGAGTGCTGCGCCCCCTGATCTAATACCAAGCAGGCATCATGATCAGTAGTGGGGGAACAACAACATTTGAAGTGACTTGAACGGACCTCAAACGCACAACCAGAGGAGGCGCGAGAGTTCAAGACCACTGAATTTGCCGCACTCGACTTGGTTGTGCATGCAGTAGATGCGCCCAAGTGAGATGAGGACTTTGAAGATCGACTCATTTTTGGTGCCGAAGTACCAGAGTCGACCTTGTACATCTTGCCATCGGCAGCACGCGTGATTGTGAGCGCGTGCCTCTGGCCTGCTGCTGGCATAGCACGTTTGTGGCGCATGGCCCGTGCTGCCTTGGATTTTTTTGTACTAGCCCGCTGGTGCGCATAGTACTCAGCATCCAAATTCTCTTCGCCATTACAGCGAGTGAGTCTGTCAAAGACAGAGACTTTTTGTGGCGCATCAGAAGTGATGCGCGGGGCATTGGCTGCGCCCCTGCTCCGTCGACGCATTTTCTTCGCCTGAGAGAAAGATGGCTGGGGAACGTGGTCAGCCGCACGCTTCCCCGAGAGATGCGCTGCATCAGCGGGCGCACCTTGGTTGCTGAGGACGTCAGCAGGAAGGGAGGGCTGGATTGGCGCATCCCCTTCAGTGGTGGTGCCCGAGGCGTCGACCTTGCGCACCCAGACACGGCGGGTCTTCTTCGGCTTCGGCAGCCGCTTCGAAGGACTCGCGCTTCCTTCAGAAATGAACTCCTCGTACGCCTGTTGATTGAGGCGCACGACCAGCGTCTTGTGGGAGGAGCCCACCTTCACGTCGTCGACCTGTGACACGACTTTCTCGAAAGAGGAGAAAGAAGTCCCCAGCAGAGTCGCCAGCTTGTTTGCCATTAAAATTGTTTGATTGCAAATCTTAATACAAACAGAACAGTGTTATAATATAGGACTTGGATGTAGTCCTAGGAGTACACTTTTGTTTAATCTGGGTCCTAAGTGCCAATGGAGCGAGTGGTAATGTGTTGACTTCGTTGACGGGCTGACGACGGTTATCGGTTCTCTGAAGGTATAGATTGCTCTGGGTGCTGGAGCTTGCTGAGAGGAGGAAGACGTTGAGTGTCTATATCTGCCTCTCTGGTGATATCTGTCTGTATTGTCCGTATGTGTAGGGCTGTGTGTGGAAGAAGGAAATGATTCCTCTATTTATAGCTGGACAGGTTAGCTGCTCATGTACGCATATGTAGGATGCGCCGGTACGTGGGGACGCCACGTAGAGACTGCTGATAGAGGCGCATGGATGATGCGCCCAACTCGAGGGGTTGAATTCTTCATGCTGCTGTTGTGAGCTGGCACGTAGCAGAGGAGAAGATCTTTCCGTTGCTGAAATCTTGGATGAGTTGAGTCAAAGGACACGTGTCCTCGACTCATGGCTCGGAGATCTCGGATCTGATGGAGGGATGATTTGGTGGGATGCACCTTGGATTGGGCGCATGATGAGACTTTGGCTCGTGACCTTTAGGAGTCACGAGCGGTTCTGGGCGCATAGCTTTTGAGGCGCACGCAAGCGACTTTCCTTCTGTCTTTCGGGATCAGAGATCAGTCTGGGGCGCATGGCTTTTGAGGCGCATGCAAAGCTTCAACTGGAGACTCTTCTTCTGTCTTTAGGGATAGTGAAGGATCTGAGGCGCATGGCTTTTGAGGCACATGCGGATGGTTGGGTGGCCACGTGGCAGTAGCCGTCGGGGTAAAGTCATGATGATGCTGACGTTGTGGACGCTTCGTTTTCTGCAAAAGCTGTCCACCGTCCAGACTTTGGGAAGGCGTGCTGCCAACCTCTGTCAGTCCAGCATTTAATGTTTGTGATATTCGATGGACAGCTGAGTGGGCGCGTCGGTTGACGTTCCACTAAGCGTATGGGGACGTATAGGGGCGCATCCCCTGTGATGCGCTCGGTTCAGGATGCATCTGTTGGAGGCACTTGATGTTTGAAGGGGTGTGATGCGCTGTCCAGCCGGCACATCCGACACGTCTTTAATGATGCGGCTATTTCGCTTCTCGAGTGCCTTTAAATAGCCGTTTGGCTGAAGTCGAGGCGTCCGGTTCATCCATTTAATGTGAGTTCATTGCACGGAATTCGGAGAGCCATCCACTTGGCACGTGGGTTTGATCTGCCCGGCCTATAAATGGTGGCATGGAGAGAAGGTTTGCTCCTCATTCCCTCACGTACTTTCGACATGAACTTGAGTATTCGGGTGCACTCTGTTGACGAAGTGCTCCCGAGGGTAAAGATGAGACGCCATGTCGTCGTTGATGCTCTTGAAGGTGATTGTTACATCCAAAAGACGGAGTCGAGGGCTTCTGAGGCAGGCGGAAGGTGCCTGTTGCATCCAAAAATGGGGATGCTCGGGCCTCGTCTCCGTTATTTTGGAAGAGCCGCAGATCGGAATTGCGGTGCTAGGCTCTCTCTTCCTTCAAAGTGGGTGCTGCCCACTCTGATTGTGTTGAAAGCTGCTCATTTCGCCGTGATTTCGATCACGGTCTTCCTTGGTCTTTGGAGGCTCTTTCGAAGCCTTCCCTGGCTACAGATTTACGGTACTCTTCTCTTCCTTGGTTCCAGCCAGAGGGTTAAATGCTTTGTGTAATCGAAGCACTTATCAGGTGACCCTGGCTGGAAGAGCGGCACATAACTGGGCTCCTGCTCGGCCAGGTGAGCCTGGTTGGAAGAGTGGCACATAACTGGGCTGCTGAAGGGATGCACATAACTAAGCTGGATACACATAACTGAGCTGCTGAAGAGATGGCAGGATGCGCCTGGTTGGAGGCGCATGACATCTGTTGTGCCTAACTGGCAGCGCATGGTGACTGCTGCGCCTATCTGAAGGCGCATGGTGGCTGCTGCGCCTATCTGGAGGCGCATGGTGGCCGCTAGCTGTAGACTTAGGATCTTTCCTTTGTAGAAATTCTCCTTTGTACAACCTTTTCTAGACATGTAATAGACTTTTATATATATAAATAAAAGTCCTTCTTCAAATGTCTATGGCTATTGACTTTGCTGTTTGAGTTCTGGCGCATGTAGTATCTGGCGCATGGGCTTTCTGGTTGTGAAATTCCATGCTTCTACAGTCCAGCCTACGTCGCAGTGTCGGCGGTAGAACGCTGTCCTAGGTCTCATGCATCTAATAGTATAAGGCTAAACAGTTTATACTCCCTGAATGGGGGTGACATAGCAGATACAGACTCAATCACATCTAAGGTAGAGCATGATAAGGATAGATAAAACATGAAATCCAAAAGAGGTACAACAGAAAGAAATCTAAGTGTCTAAGATACACAAATCCAGAAATACATCTCAAATCTCCAAACTCAGATACAGTAATCCATAAAGTAAATACAACTCCAGACAATTGAAATAACTATCTAAACAACCTCTAATGTGTCTCCTCTAGGCTAGCGGGCAATCTCCAAGCTATCTGTAAAATTTATCAGCGGGTCCAGTCAGGACAGGAGCGAGTACAGTACATCTCAACAATATCATAACAGGTTAGGAAATATAAACATGCTAGAGAGTAAGATACAGGATCTGAAGAAATAACATGATAAAAAAAGAGAGACTGTAAGTAAATAGCTACACTATATAGAGAACTATCAGTGACTAGTGATTCAGAGCACAAGATGGTTATGTAAACGGCACGATGTTGTACACGAGTAATCTACAGAGGTTGTACACGAGTAATCTACTGGATTAATTACATAACTACTTCTACTCCCCCGCCCAAATCAATACACAAGGATCTAGATATGATATGTTATTGCACACGAAGTATAGTCGCACACGAGATCATGTGAATACATGAATATACACGATTTCACACGATTTGTATACGAATGTCACGAATACAAGGAGTATACGATGCTCACGATAAAGTACACGAATACGAATACTCGATGTATCCGCTAAGGGGATAACATCGCACAACAAGATCCATATAGTACTAATCCGTGTTCCAACGTGTCAGCATCATGTAAAGTAATCTAAAGCAGGAAATATAATCCTAAACAAGATATGAAATGATCAGAGAATGTACTCGCCTGGTGTTTGAATGTCCAAAGTAAATATACTGTCCGAGGAGAGGTGTCTGGCTCCTAATCAGAACAGCACAAGTCACAACATGTCCAAAAGGGTAATATAAAGCACTATAATGCATTCTACATGAATCTAGGTCAAACTAGGCCAAAGCCAACCCTTAGTCAACTTTGGTCAACTGCACTAGTCAAGCTAGGTCAAAATAGGTCATGTCCTAACCCAGCAAGTCTTACTAGGCCTAACCAAGACTATCCTAGCAAGCACACATCAATATAAGGCTATACAAGCAAACATACACCCAACTCTATATAGCATGCAATTATTCAATACTCAAATAGGCAAGAATTCACATTGGACATACACTAGGTAATCTATTACTTAAGCTATATATGTCTACACATATAGACACATGCATATATTGGTATTCAACATTAGGTCTATAATCATGGCATTTCAAATGGTATATAAACTTATATATTACAACACAATATGCTAACATATATATAATATACATACATAGCTAAGTTAACTATATTCATAAATACTTATTTACGAGGCTATGTGTGTGTATGTGAACATGGCAAAGGGGCAAGTGAGGGTTAAATGGGCATACATAGTGTATACATATCAAAGAGTGTCAAAGTGTAAGTGAACAAAGTGTCAAGTGTGATAGTGTCAACATAGTGTAAGGGGGTACATGAGGTAATATAGGATTTGTGTTAACATAGAACATTACATCTCATTAACTTTTATATTGCATACATTATATCTATTATTACATTACATTCATGCTTGCATTCATTCATCATTCATTTATTCTCTTGTACTACTATATGCACCATACATTACATACTATGGAACCTACATATTCATTACAAGTCATACTTATACATGCTTACATTAGATAGGATACTTACACCTCATACATCATTTATTTAACCATTTATTCATGCTTGCATTCTCTATTTAATTACATAATGTATATACATTAACATGGGTTAAAATCAAATAGAACATTATATTACACACAAGGGTGCACAAAATGCATATGCCGAATAGTAACTCCTACTAATAATCAATACTGTACCATCTCAGATCATGAATTAATATCTAGGATTAAAGTATGTTATAGATCTATGTGTTAGCTTTCCAAAATTTCAAACGGATCGCGTTTTCGTTTCTGGAAACTCTCGAAATCGCGAAAACACCGAGAACGCGTTTGTCTTTCGTACAGCTGACACTCAAATAATTCTCCAGAAAGTTACAGAAAGAATTAGGCATATTAATACATGTTTTTGGAAAGATAACTTCAATATACTTCTTTTAAAAAAATGGGAGATTAAACCGAGCTTTGAGCTAGAAGTTATGACATTTCTAATTTAGGGCTGAAATTAAAAACGTGGATAAAAATCATGACGAATTTGGGTAGTTGAGACAAAAGAACACAAGTATATAACATAATATATCAAGAACTCACTCTCTACACTAATATATATATATGAGACACTATAGAACACATCTCCAATACAAAAATATTAGATTAAACATGTAATAATTCATTCATACATAACAACAACACATAGTGTGTCCAAATTTGGGATTTTCCCACATGGACACAACCACAACACAAAGGACACTCCTATGACCTCCAAATGGACACGAAATGGACACAAATGGAGATACAACCATGGGGGTCATTCCTATGGGTTCAAATAGACCTATATGTATGAGGAAATGAAAAGGAGAAGGGATTTATACCTCCCGGTAGATCGAATCGAAGAAAAAGCCTTCCCGGAGCGACACCGACACGTAGAGATTCCAAAAGGACACGAACGAGCTCCGAATCCTCTCAAACTTGGGTAGCTTCCTCCTTGGCTAGAATGGAGAAGGAAAGAAGAAGATTTGGTGGCGAAATGGAAGGATTTGGTGGAGAAATTGCTAGGGATTGCTCTCTAGGAATTTGGGGAAGAACAAGAGAGAGAGTGTGGATGAGAATAATGAATAAACTTGAGCCTATCCTCTCCCAAAGTGGCTAGCCATATGGGGCTATTTGTCCTATTATGGTAAGGTCCAAAATGCCCCCACTAACCTATTCTATGAGTATTAGAAAGGGCTAATTGGTTGGGGCTAAATTAGTCATTCTAAAGTCTCTAATCACACTAACCTTATCCATAATAATTAGTCTAACCTCTAACTAAAATATTTCTATCATGTGGACTAAAATTAATATCATGTGGCCCATGTCTAACTAGTGTGTGGGTCCCACTAGAGTCAAACTACCCCCGAGTCCCCGTTTCAAGTCGGATTGAGTTAAAATTCGAACCCGACTCAGATAACCCCAAAACAATATCATAAATAATAAAATAATATCAAAATAATTCAAAGAGGTCAAATGCAAAAAATATCTTTAGGCCAAAAATGACATTAAAATATCATAATCACGTGGTTAGACTGTAGGTCAAACAGTCTCTAGGGTTTCACTAGCAAAACGTCAAAAACCACAAGTCATTAATTTAAATAATTTTAAAATGATTTAAAATCACCAAAAATCATATCATGAATTAAATATCATTATTAAAATAATTATAAATACAAATTTCAAAATTATTCTCATTTGGAAAACTGGGTGCTACACCAAGCCAGAGGGAGAAATTAGTACCACTCCGACCCCAGCGACAATATTCCCCTTGGGCCCGGTTCTTGAACCACCGTCGAAGAACATTCGCCAGACGGGATCATCGGAGGCCATGTTTGAATTGGCGACCTCGTCTGAAATCTCTTCATATATTATGGTTGACTCTGAACTTGGATGGGCAGCTAAAAAGTTCGCCAGAGCTTGACCTTTAACAGCCTTCTGTGGAACGTAGATCATATCGTAAGGAGACAATAATATCGCCCAGGTAGCGAGGCGAGAGCTGAGTGCACCTAGCTTGGTTATGAGAACCCTGAGGGGGTTAACTCGAGATATGACATGGATGGTTTGTCCTGTAACATAGTGTCGCGTCTTCTGGATAGTGAACACCAGAGCAAGACATTCGTTCTCTACGACGGTATATATATGTCCAGGCCCAATCATCATTCGGCTGAGGTAATAGATAGCTTGTTCATGCCCCGCGTCATTGTTTTGTGCTAGTAGAGCACCGAGGGAATGGTCCATCACTCGTACATAAAGCAAAAATGGCTTTCCAGCCACCCGGGGACACCAGAACTGGAGGATTTGACAGATATTCTTTGATGTTGTCGTACGCGTGTTGGCACTCTTCATCCTATACGAATGAGACGCCCTTCTTCATGAGGTGGGTGAATGGTTGACATCGCTCGGAAAGGTTGGAGATGAACCTCCTGATGTAAGCAAGCCTCCCTTGAAGGTCTCGGAGTTCACGAAGATTTCTCGGGGGACCCATCTCCATGATTGCCTTCATCTTCTCCGGATCTATATGAATTCCCTGGGCAGTAATGATAAAATCCAAGAATTTTCCACTAGATACGCCTAAGAAGGATTTGTTAGGATTCATCTTTAAGTTGTGCGCTCGCATCAGGTCAAATATCGTTTATCAGATCCTGCAGATGGTCTCCCTTAGAGCGGCTTTTGACAGCAATGTCGTCGACATAACACCCTACGGTCTTACACAGGTGATCTCTGAAGATGACGCTCAAAGCTCGTTGGTATGTGGCGTCGACATTCTTTAAACCAAAGGGCATGACGGTGTAATAGTACACGCCAATCGGTGTTCGGAATGATATATGCTTTTCATCATCAGGAAACATCTTAATTTGGTTGTACCCTGAGAAGCCATCCATGAATGACGTGCGCTCAAAGCCACATGTGTTATCGATCATGATGTCCGTGATGGAAAGAGGGAACTCATCGAAAGTCGATGCAAATTCGAATCTTCCTATTCTTTTTGAGGACTGGTACTATATTGGCGACCCAGTCTGGATGTTGCTCTTCCTGGATGAAGCTGCTGGCTATCAGTTTATTGACCTCAGCTTCGATGGAGTTCATGATGTCTAGACGAAACCGTCGTTGCTGTTGCTTGACCGACTTTGCGTCTGGATGAATGTTGAGTTTATGAAGTGTAACCTCGAGGTCTAGCCCTAGAATGTCTTTATAGCTCCAAGCAAACACGTCAATGTACTCTCTGACGAGTTGTAAAAGTGCCTCCCGCTCTTCATGTGTCAGGCTTTTGTTGACGAAGATTGGCTTTGGAGAGGACATCTCGCCGAGGTCAACTTGCATAACCTCATCTTCAGTAGGAGGCTCACGAAGTTCGAAGCATTTCTCCCACTGTGCATCTAGTTGCTGGACCCAAGGTTCTAACTCGAGAAGTTCGGGTACGTCTTCGTCTTCTTCATAGGCATCAGCAACTGCCATATTGACAGACAGAGCTTACCTAAATACATCCCCAATGCTGACATCCAAATCAGAAGTTGGTGATCCGATTGAATGTGTATGCCAGTCACATTCCTCATCTGAGATTTCAGGAGTTGTTGCAGGTGTAACGTAACCTAAGCCATGTCTGGTCTTGCTATAGTAATCCCAAGGTTTTCTAGCCGGGACTGGTAATTGCAAGGGTAGTCGTCGGCCGGTACCGTAGTCCAAGCCTGGTGTAGATTCCATGTCTTACCCCTATTTTTTTATAAGATACTTGGAACGGGAGCTATAGAGATAAAGCGGCAGTCTTCTAGTGTCGGATTTGGGATCGACTTCTTCTGGCCTGAAGGAGTGTGGATCATTTTTTTTGGCCGAAGATGATTGGATGATCGTCTCCTTCGACTATGAAGCAGGCGCCTTCTACAGGAGTGATTTGATTTGTAGCATAGATATTTGTCACTTGCATGTGTAGGTTGGTGCCTATATCGTGCTCCTTAGCGTACATTATACAAAGCTTATTAAGCTCGATGTAGTTCAAAGATAACCCTTTATTGATGAAGTATTGTATCTTTTCCAGTAGAATTACATCATCTGCGGACGGAACATCACTGTGAGCAGCCACATACTTGGCCAGCTCTAACTCTTCTTCGGCCACCCCTTGTGTCAATGAAGACTGGGAGGACGACCTGGACAGCTTAATCATCAGGGGCTCCACTGGTGGTGCTGAACACGGAGTTGTTGGTGCACTAGCGACCCCCAGCTTAGTGCTTGGTGCGAGACGGGGAGTTGTTGGTGTACTAGCGACCCCTGGCTTAGCGCTCGGCTGTCGACTCATTCTGGGAAAACGAAATTGTCATCGACTTGACAGACGGATTGAGCTTCTCTGTTTATTGCTGGCCAGCTCTCGTCAGCCTGATTGTTAGTGGCTCTGCAGTGGGTCTCGGTGCTTGGCCAGACCTTGGCAGTCGGATTGTCATCTGCTCCCCTTGTGCAGTGAGCACAGAAAAACTACGCAAAGTGGTTGTAAGAGGCGCCGTCTTTCCTGGTTCACGGGGTTGGAGATGGATTCTCAAGGGTTCCTTCAGCCCCGCAATTGCCTCTGTCTGCTCCTGAGCATCCTCCTTGATCAGGTGCCTCTTCGAGTTCTCGTACAAGCAGAAATCCGAATAGTAGGATTCGACCCCTTTGAAGGGATCGATGTCAGCGAATTCTGTTTTGACGAAGCCGTGCTTGTCGACGTACTTGAAGCACTGGGGCAATGTGGAGGGCACGATCATGTAATTGTGTATCCACGGACGCCCCAGGAGAATATTGTAGGAGGTGTCTGCGTCGATGACATAGCAGGTTACTTTCGACTGAAGGTCGCCGATTTGGCACTTCAGGCGAATCTTTCCGATGGGATAGCTTCTCCCAGAATTGAAGCCAGTAATGGCGGTGCTTATAGGAGTCAGCCGATGCATAGGGATGCACAGATGATGAAGCAAGCTCTTCGGGATAATGCTTATCGAAGAGCCAGGATCAATGTGCATCTGATCCACCTTGACGTCGTCGACATATCCAGTGTAATACAGAGGGCGATCGTGCAAGTTGGTCTTGATAAGCATGTCCTACGGAGTGAACACAATATTGGTCATTGCACCGGTACAAGCATTGTCATGGGCATCTGCTAGCGAGCTCTCCCTTATGAGCTTGACTTGAGCCAGATAAGCATCAGTATTTTGAAGTGCGTCACTCAGGGCGACGCGAACATCCTTAGAGAGCCTCAAGAGCTCGTATAATGACAACTTGGCCAGTGTGTTGGCCAATTGTGCCAAGATGTCAAAGTTGTAGGGCCTCTCCAGCCCATGAGGTGCCTCTTTTTGGAGCGGCTTGTCAAAGCGAGTCTCCTTCGGCCTAGGCTTGTCGGTCGTCGAATGATGAGAAGGTCCTGTAGCATCAGCAGCTGTCGGCTGATGATCTTCAGTCAAGTTACCCGATGGGGGTTGATTTTGTGCACCGGATCGGGTAACAACAGCTGTCGCTTCTTCGATGTCAGTCGAGATTGTGCGGCAGGATTTGACTTTCCCACCTTTCTTCTTGCCAGTCGAGGGTGATGCTGGCTGGGTTACTTCAGATACTAAGTCCTGGTGGACCCACATGACCTCCCCTCATGATATGGTGAGAGGTACCAGCCCAGCAGCCTGGTCTCGAGGAGGTAGAAGATTAACGACCTCCATTTTTGCCCGAGGGACGGGTACTAGGCCGTCTTGGGTCATCATCGGAGGGAAGCTGCCGAATTGGATAGACACCATGTTGGCTGCCACAGTTACCTCCTCGAAGTCAATGGCCAGAGCCCTAGATTCGATCAGGTTCTGGATGTACTACTTCAAGTGGAAGCAGTCTTGAGTAGCATGATGGACGTAGCGGTGGTAGTGGCAATACTTTGGGCTTTCCATCTCTGCAGGCCGAGGCTCACGTCTTGGTGGAGGGAGCTGAATTCTGTCTCCTTGTATGAACATGTCAAGTATGGGCTTGACATGGCTGTCTTTGAAGGAGTAAGTCATCTGCGGCCACTGCTTCTCTACTGGCTTCGGTTCGGGCTTCGGGGCTGTATCGGCCACCGTAGCCTGTGTGCCCTTGTTGTCTCGGTTGTTGGGGGATTACCACCATTATTGCTGTTGTCATTAGGGCATTTGCCCTTGTCGTCTCCCTCCGTGATGTACAATCCCAGTTGGCGAGCTTTCTTCAATTTGTCTTCTGCGCTAGTGGCGCTGATGATAAAAGTCTTCCAATCCTTGAACTGATTTTCGCCCATCCAGAGGCTGATTGTGGAAAGCAGCCTCTTTTGGCATATTTCAATCAAAAAAGAATCTGGATTGCCAGAGGACAATTTCATCACGGTTTGGCAAAATTGCTCAATAGTTCCTGGTCAACTCCTTCTCACCTTGAACAACGTCCATGAGGGTGGACATTGTCACATCTTGTCCGACTTCGTAGAACCTTTCAAGGAATATATTTTTGAAGCCGGCAAAGGAATGGATGCAGTTGTCCGACAGGTTTGCGGTACCAATCAAATGCTACCCCCTCCAATGCCCCGATGAACAACCGTATGAGGATGGCGTCGTCATGAGGCAGATGGTCGGTTGTGACTTCAAAGTAAGTGATGTATCGGCTTGCAGATGTATTTCCATCATATGGATTGATGTTAAATGGCTTATATCTTGGTGGGAAGGGGACATCTCTCCATGCAGCAGGATACGGTTGTCGTATCCAGAGGTCTTGGAAGGTTTCTCGGGCGTAAAATATGGCCCGGAGCTCCTGGACCTCTCGTCTCGCCTCCCTGGCCTCGTCCGCAGCGGTGGGAGCCGACATTGTAGGAGGATTGTTGTTCGGTTTTGGCGCAGTTGAGTTGAGTCCACATTGACCACGGACCTGTCATGACCCGCTACCCAAATTGTTGGGCCGGGCCGAGTCATGTCCAGCCTACGCTTGAGATAAAGCGTAGTAAGCTGTTCTAAAGACAACAAGATAAGACTAAATGTGCTAACAGTTCTATAAGTAAATAAAAGTCATAAATGCTCCAAACACAAAAGTCGTCTCATATAGTAATAAGTCCAAGTACAAGTCTAAAATATAAAACTGGATACATGTCCAGTTACAAAATACGTAGTCTAATACATGACTACTCTCAAAAGTCTAAGCAAAAAGACAACTAGGCGAGGTTCCCCGCAGGTACATCCTCGTAAGGCAAAGCCTGGTCCTCGGCAGTAACTCCATAATACGAATCACAGAGCAACTCCTCCTCAGTAAGGATACCTACAACGTCATCCTGTCAGGACGGGAGCAAGTACTGATTCTAGCAAACTAAATATACGAAACATGAAATGAACAAGAATGTGATAAACTGGAATCATGGCATATCATAATCTATCATGACAAGGACACATATGTCATAGAGACAGATGTATATATAATATTTAAAACTGTAGCAGGTACATGATCGTCAATAAGTGTACAATATGCAGGGGCACATAATGAAATGTACTTCCGTACAAATATAAAGGCGATAGATGTACATACGCACAAATACAGCTTTAAGATAAAGGCCTACGGCGCAGTAACATATAAAATAAAACTTTGCTCGGCACTGTAGAGGGGGCATGATCATGTACTCAACTATCAGTTTCCCCATACCCAGATTCTAATCATGTGAGAGATATAAAATTGTTCTAAACCTGGTAGTGACTGAAAGTAATACAGCATGTGAAGGTATAACTTGCTACCCCAAGGATCAGCATTTAACATGGTTGGATTTGCAGTTCATTGATGTAACGGTATGTAAAGTTTGTATAAAGTACTTGCCTCTAGCAAAGCAAAGCTGCGATAAAATGCTATAGATGCCTGGTAACTCATCACTGTAGAAATAAATGCATAAACTTAGTTTTTACACTAAGCTAAAACACTAAGACACTAATTGGTGCAACACGACTTGTGACTGGACACCTAGCCAAAATGATGACTTTAGCATAGGAGACCAATGTGGGGTGACACAATACTATAACTAACATACTAGGGTCTTTACACTAGTGTGGGGTGAGGTTCAATATGGCTATAACTCAAAATAACACAAAAAGTCGCAAGTCGTAATTATTCAATAAATAAATCAACTGTACATTGTGTTCCAACAATTTTTGAGATAGGCAAAAAGCTTAATTTTATATAAAATAAAGTACCAAAATGATCCTTGTTAATTATAAAAATTTATTATAATTTTTTTGGAATTTATTAACCAGTATAAGTATTTTAAAAAATCAGTTTTCATAAGTACACAGAAAATGAGTTCTGGTTTCATATGCCAAACAGTAGCAAAACTATAAATTAAATTCTATAAAAATTATAGTAAATTAGCTAAATTAACATAGTATCTAAATACTAATTTTTTAGAATTTTAACAAAAATAAAAGTATTTTTAGAAATTTAAAAATAGTATAGTACACAATCTAAAATTAAATACTTAATTATCTGCGTATTTTGTCCATGTACATAATTTGAACCAGAGTTCAAATGCAGGACCCAAGGCCATGAATCAAGTCTAATATGACTTGTACAGGTCTTGAATGTGTGAAAACACATTTGAGCCCAAAAACCCATGCTAGGCTTAGACACCAAATGGTTGCAGTAATTAAAATACACAAAAATACAAAGATATAAAAATATAAAATAAATATTAATATTTTAACAAGGTAAAATTATACATAGTAGTCATATAAATATGACAAGTATATTTACATATATTAAAGTATAATATATGTACAATATTACGTAAAGTATAGAGACTAATAATAGCTATATATATATATATATATATATATATATATATATATATATATATATATATATAAGGAAATATACATATATAAGAAATAAATATATAATATATATTTAAATATTGTACATATACGTATAACAGTATATATATATATATAAATATATATATAAATATATATATATATATATATATATATATATATATATATATATATATATATATATATATATAAACATAAAAACAAAACAAAAAGAAAAAAAAAAGGAAAAGGAAAACAATAACAGCGCGGGAGGGATTCGAACTCGGCCCACTGGGTCAGGTTCTCGAGTTGGGTCGGGCTGGCCAGGAGGTCAGTCCGCGCTCTGTGTTAGGGTCAGGGTTTAGATTACACTTATTTTGGTTTTAGTTTACAAATTAATAAACCCGATAAATCAAACCCTGTGTCCTGACAGTTAGGAACATAGGTGTCACGTGTTCGTGCTATGCACGACACGCTAGGGTCCTAAAACGCGTGTCTGAGCACAGCGTTGGGGTCGTCGTGTCCAGGCGAATAACATATGTCGATTCGAGACACGCACGACACATTTACACGCTGCTACTTACGTGTCCGGCGAGCTGGGGGGGTTTCGAGTATGCTGGACGGCGGAGGAGGCAGCGTCTCGGCGGCGCTTGGGTGGCGATCGAACCAGCTTGCTGCGGCGAACCGATGGGTGGTGGTGGTTGGGGGTTATCGTCGTCGAGGAGGTGGATTTGGGGGGTCGTCGGAGTTAGGATTAGGGTTTAGGCTTAATGGGGGGAAGAACTGGACGGTGGTCGTCGGAGATGGGTCGGGGTGATGGTGGTTGGGTCGGGGTGAGTGAGGGGGTCATTTATAGGGGCTCAGAGTCGGTCGGGTTGGGCTAGGTCGGTCGGGAAACGCGGGGGCAGGTCGGCGTCGGTCGTCGGTCAGTCGTCGGGGGGTGGGTAGAGAAATTTACCGTGGGGTCCCTAGAGTTTAGGTTTATTACAAATAGGTCCTTCCCCTAGGTAAATGCAATATTGAATTTGCATAAGTAAAATATAACAATTTACAATTTGTAAACTGTTATATTAACAAATTAATAAATTGGATAATAATATAAAAACAATTCTAAATATTACAAAATGATATTAAAACATTTTAATCAATTACAAAATAGCATTTTAGTATTTAAAAATTATTTAAAAACTCTAGAAAAATTCCTAAAAATCATAATAAATTATTTTAATGCTAAACAGGTCATTAGCAACTAATTAATTCTAATTTAAATAATTTTAAAAAACAGGGCTGACAGGACCCACGCTTGTTTGGCCATGTAAAACCCCTAAATTTCTACTATTTTTTATTTTATTTTTATTAAATTTGGTACTGATTTAAAATTTTGTATTATACGTCGCATAGTCGTATTGTACGGCGCGCACAAAATTTTATTTTTCGTAGTTGCTCGTCGAGTGCAAATATGTGCGAGCGTACATATTTGAGAAAAATATTTCGTTCTATTTTTATAGTTTCAAATAATAGATATAATAATTATTTTTGCTATCATTTTCAAGTTATTTATTTACTAAAAGCCTTCATTTACCCAGTTATTAATAATGAATAATATTCTTATTGTACTCTAGAAAAGCATAAATATTACTTGTGCTTGCATATATATTTCATAATATTTTATTAGTTTATTTTAAATAATAATATAATTTTTGAAAGTATTATTATATGTATTTTTAGAAAATATTTTTAAAGTTTTATGGCAATTTAAATCTTTGATTGGATTTGATTTTAATAGTTTAAAATCCAGGATAGCATTTATTTAATTTGAGTTGATTATCTAGATTTAAATTAATATAGATTGGATTTAAATTTATTGAATTAATTTAAATTATTAGATTGAATATTCTAATTGGGTATAAACTATTCCTAATTCTATCCAAATGGGAATTCCCACATCCTATAAATAGGCAGGTACTCCATAATTTTTATTATTCACCAATAATCCATAAATATTTTTCCACCTACGTGCAGTGCATCGTGTCTATGTTTTCCTCCATCCAATATCTTATTCTATTTTTTACATATACAAATTCATCCCTCCCGTGTCGGACACACCCCGACACAATCAAATTTTCGAACGTAAACCCCGTCCCCGCTCGTGTCCTCCTCCATGCCTCCGTTAATTCTCCGGTCTCGAGCCGCTCATCCCTCGTCACAGTCCGGCCACCATTCGACCCTGCCCGAGCCCTGCCTACTACCAGCACTCCAAATGCACCATACCTAGTCGCCACCATTATCACTACCAGAACCCGACCTCCCTCACCGTCCACCCATCGGACCACCATTGCCCTTGACATCCCGTCTCCACCACCAGCCCTGTCATACCAAACCACAGTCCTCCGGTGCCACCACCCATGGCAGCCTCCAACTAAACACCGACCACAACCACCCACCGTCACCACCGCCTACACAGCCATAACCCAACACCACCATCATCCCCGAAATTTGCCGCCACCACCGACGATGCCGCCCCAAAACCCATCATCGAAACCACAAAGAAAAAGAAAAAGGAATTAAACACACACAGACCCTCACCTCGCCGTGGCCGAAGCCTCGACCACCGGTCGGATCCCGCAAGCCCGACCAGCACCGAGTCCATCCCTGCGTCACCGCACAGCTCCGTCGCGCGATGCGCGAGCGCGCCGCCCGCACGCAGCTCCGCCGCTCCCTCCGGCAACCCGCGTGCGCCGCCCCCCTTTCTTTCCTTTCCTCCTCGCTAGCGCAGCCCGCGTCGCCGGAAGCCCTTCTTCCTTCCTCCCGATCTCTTCCCGTACCCCGCCAGCGAGCTCCCGCCGGCCATCAGCGCCGCACCGTCTCCTTCCCAGGACGTGCGCCCACCTGAGATCCGGTCACGCCGCCTCGACTGAACCCGACCGCCGCTCGTTTGAGCGCCCCCTCCTCCTTGAGCGCCTCCGCCCTGCTTCCCTCTCCGTGCTTTTCCGTGACGAACCGTCGGACCTCTGATCCCCTTGTCGTCGGTCTTCCGCCGCCTCTCCCACTCGATCTACCCCCAGCGCGCCAGCCGTCCACGCGTCCGACCTCACCTCGTCGCCGACCGCTCCCTCCGCCCTCTCTTCTCTCACGACCGTCTCTCCCTCCGCCTCGCTCTCTCCCTCTTATTTCACCCACTCTCCCTAGCTTCTCTCCTCTCTCTTCCTTCAACAAGAGGAGTCAACTAAGACTCACTAGTTTTTCTTTTGTTTTTCTTTTGATTTTTTTTACTTGGGCTTGTCTATTAGCATAGGAGAGGCCACGGGCTGGATTGGTTTGGCTTTAATTAAAGATTTGGTATTTTTGTGTATTCTTTTTATACTGGTTAATGGGTTGGTAGTAAATATTTTAGTTATTGGGTTATATATATTGGGCTTTAATATAGATTTTGGGCCGGAGCTTTTTTTAACATATTGTTTCCTAAGAGGATTTCTAAATTTATTTTTCTAGAAACTATATATACATATTGGGCTAACTTCATTGGGTTTATGCATTTACTCTTATAATATATTTTGTTGAAAATATATTTAGTTGAATTGATTAGAGGAAAGGATCAGTACTGTTTTTTATTATTATTATTTTTTTGTTAACTATTATTATTATTACTATGTTTCCTCAATCTCATTTATCCTGATTTATTATTATTCTTCTTATTATTCTTATTATTATTATTATTATTATATATTATTATTATTATTATTATTATTATTATTATTACTACTAGCATTAATTTATTGTTATAAACTTGTACTAGTTACATTAGTACTATCATAGTTAATTTCAAAATGAAGTTATATTAATAATTTCTAAATTATACATATGCAAAAATATAGTATTTAGTTGGGCTAGATATAATTTTAAAACTAAATTCTGAAAGTTTTATAATATTACTATATTATTTTAGGGTTATTGGCCTACAGATCATATTGTTACAAAATAGAGTTGAGCCCTAAATAGTTTCTAGATTCATGGTATTTATAATAAATATGTTTCCTACAAATATTCTGACTTATGAAAACTAGTTTTAGGAATTATAAATATTTTCTAAAAACTCGTATATATATATAAATATTTATTTATCCATTATTCTTTGATTTTTCTTCTGTCCGTATCCAAGTCCTATTTTTTTATTCCTTCGCCCATTTCGAGACTACCTTATGTCCACCCTAACTAATTTGACCCTTCTGAACCTAATGGAACTGTCCGTGCCATCAATAGAGGTCCCTTTGTATAGTTGTTACACCGAAGTCGCAGTTCATGTCACAGTGATTATTGTAGTACCCCCAGGCATACTACCAGGTAAGACACCTTGTCATTTGCTGTTTATTTATTTTAGCTCATATTTCATGCATTATTTATTTTCTTTATACAAAAATAAACTGTGATACATGGCATAACCTGTTAGAACTTACTGTTCAGTTATATTTCCTGCTATGTATTATTTTTCTCACACATTAAACCTAGATTTAAGGGACCACCTTGTGTGTTGCATTTATTGGCCTTGACACGTTGTAACACGAAGTTGTGTGTCGCATGTAGAACACGGACATGCGTGACTGGCTGGCCACCGGTACGTATAAGCCGTGCGATAGGAATAACCGCTAATAGAGATTGCATGCTAGTTTGACTTAGCGGTTATAGTGGATTTGTGTTGTGGATACAACACAGTAGGCATTGGGCGGGGAGGACAATTCCTTAGCGTATGGGCTTCGATGCACTTTTCCTTTTATAACCTGTGAGCTCCGCCGGAGACGTGGGTCAGATTACCCATGATTACTGACGGCCACTGATGTTCTGCGGAACGTTATGCTCTTACTGAAGGGGTCTCTGGTGCCCAAGGGGGGACCATGCCGATCCTATTCAGCCATGGCCCATGTGTAGGAAGGATTGTTCTTAACTACATTTCACTTAGAACGGTTAGGCTCCTTTATCTGTTAGGTACGAGTACTTTGGTTTGGGTACTTGTATCTGACCGTGGCTTGGAATAATAACTTGTTGCAGATTAGTTTGTCACATCTTGTCCTTGTTTGGTTGTAGGTGTGACTTACTACTTTGATGAAAATATTGAACCTTGTTGGGGGTCCGGATACTATATTGGATTCATAACATGGAAAGATACATCACCGTGAATTAGTTTACCATCTCCTGTTCTTGATTGGTTGGGGGATGGTACATTCGTTTAATAGGTGTGTATTGGACCATGTTATAATTCAATTGGCTTATTTATTGAGCAATATTTATTCAGTTTATATGGCATGATATTATGTGTCTTGTTACGTCCCTCTGAGGACCTGGTTATCTCTCCAGGTGTGTGCTATTGTCTTTCGCAGGTGTTCTAGCTCTAGCCATGATTATTGCTATTCTTCGAGGATGATTGCACTTGGATCGTCTTCGCTTCGCTCGCCAAATTCATTTCTTTACTCATGTATTTTTCTTTACTTCTTGGTAGTAGATTTGTCTCCGTCCAACATATTGTATCAAGACAATTCATTATCATTATATGATATCTTTTATTCAATTATTTTGTGTGGATGAGATTAGTTATGGTTCTACTGCATTTTATAGCTTATGTATTTATATGAGGTTTCTATTTATTGGAGTGTACTTCGTATGTATACAGCTGGCATGTCTACGTTCCTAGTCCTACGTATTTTAGGACTGAGGCGTTACAGGCCAGGCATCCTTCCTTGCAAAGTCGATAGGGACGCTTTGATCTCGTCCACGGACTTGACCAAGGTATAAAGTATGGCCTCTAGAGTGTCGATGCGTTGGCGATCGCTGGGACCGTCTTGGTCCTTGTTCGTCATGAACACTATCCTCACATGAGAAAAGATAGAAGGAACGGTAGAAGACGTGCCCTCTGAATCATACCCTTTCACCGAGAAATCATCGGACTACGTAGGAATATTCTTCTCTAGTTCGGACTTAGAGGAAGTGCTACCCCCTACATAGGAGGTTGCCTCATCTTGGGACCCGTAGACGTCCTCAGGGACGTCCGGATCCACTGCATCTGTGGAAGGGATTGTTTCAACCACTGGATGTTCGGAGGGGTGCTACCCCTAGCTTCGGCCACCCCAGAGATGGAGAAGACGAATCTCCGAGTGTTGAAGATTTCGTCTTAGAGCGGGTACCTTGAAAAACTCCTCCAGTGGTGGTTGTGGACAGCCGCTTGGTCGTTAGTTGCCTAGCCGCTAGCAGAGATTGCCGGGCTGGAAATACTTATCTTCTTCTCCGCCTTGCCAGTAGGGATCTTCTGAATAGAATTGCAGGAGGCGACATGAAGCGCCTCGTCTTTCAAGCTTTGTTGCAGGACCGGTCCTGGCTGCTGCAGTCGTTGGAAGACGGACTGTCGGTCCTCTTATACTGCCGCCTTGCTGCAGCAGCAGTTGATGATGACTTGAGTGCAGTGATGTCAATGAAAGGACTCTCTGTACACCAAGCTCTCTTCTCTTTTCTTGCGCTTGTGAAGAATCACATCACGCAAGTCACTTGTTTTGTGGGCCGGGAGTCCCGAGTACACGAGTATGTTGGCACCATGTTTGCTTCCTAATTGGGAGACTTTTGGAAACCACTTTGTCGGTTTATCGTCGGGGGCTGGACGCGGTCGGTTCTGTACAACTTTCTATCAGAGGTCCGCCTAACAGTAAGCGAAGCTCTCTGATGGTCAGAGGTTGGGACAGCTTACTAATCTTGACGAGCCCACGCTGCCCTAGACTTCTTTCCTCTAGCACCCATGGGCGCATAGTAGGAAGAGTCCAAATTGTGCCGCACAGAGCCTGGCACATTCTCATTAGAGCATCCGAGATCAGAACCACATGAGAGGCGGTCAAAGCCGGAACCCGAGCCGCATAGAGCAGATAGTCTGCGGCTGGGATTGGTAGCCGCATAGGCATTCATGCGACTAGGATTGTGGCTGCATCAGCATTCATGCAGCTAGCATTTGTGGCCGTATAAGCATTCATGTGGCTGGATTTGGCTATATCAACATTCATGCGGCTGGGTTTGGCTGCATCAGCATTCATGCAACTGGGTTTGGTTGCATCAGCATTCATGCGGCTAGCTTTGGCTGTATCAGCATTCATGCGGCTAGATTTAGCTGCCACAGGAACATTCATGCTACTGAATTTAGTGGCCGCATGAGCCTTCATGCGGCTGGAGTTGTTGGCCGCATGAGCCTTCTTCATGCGGCTAGTACCTTTATACGGCTTCTTCCTAGATCGCATAGAGTCCTCATTTGCTTCCTCAAGTCCAGCATCGTAGTGCTTTCCTCTGTCGGACTTGAGAACAGCAAGGTCCTCTGTGGCCTGAAGAGGGGCCGCATGGGAGTCTTCTCCATCGTCTTGGGCAACAGAGAACGCCTCTTCCAGAGCTTGGAAAGGAGCAAATGATTTGGGCCTCCACTCCTTGCGGGCCTTCTTCATGCGGGCTCACTTTTGGACCGGGCCAGCGCCCCCCGTCGGAGAGCATTTCTTCAAACGCCTGCTGATCGAAGCTGACGACCAGCATCTGTTACGTGGAGCCAAGCTTGGCTACATCCGATTGCGTCACCAACTTCTCAGCAGTGGAGAAGTTAGTCCCCAGCAGAGTCGCCATCGTGTTTGTCATTGATTATAAAAGAACAGAACAGTTTTATGGAAGGACTGGACTTTTACTTCACAATACAAACTCGTTCGTACAAAAGAGAGCCTAGGAACAAAACCTAGGAAAAGCAATCTAAGTACAATTATTTAGTTTTTCTGGAGGGTGACGGTAGAGGCTCGGGAAAGTGATATCAACTCTGCCTTACTCCTTGGACGATCGGACGTGGCTTCTGCTCTGGCGAAGAAATGCTCTTTGTGTATGCGGGGGTTGCGAGTCTCTCTGCTCGGGCTCTGTGCGTATAGCTCTGTGTGTCCTCGGGGCTCTCTTTGTGTCTGTCTATAAGGGAATAGTACCTTACTATTTATAGAAGTTTATGATAAGTAGGGTATTCAGTAATTGCTTCTTGAAAAGCGGGCAGTTGGGGATTGGTTAAGATTAGCCTTGATCTTGTTTGTTGGAAATCAATCTGGGCTGCTTATGTTGATTGGAACAAATCTGTATTGTTTGTTGGAAATCGATCTGGGCATTTATAATGATTACAATAAATCTGCATTGTTACGATTTGTTGGTTGCTAAATCCAAGTGGATAAGTCTTAGTCAATCTTTGCCACGTGTCCCAACTGCCATTTTTGTGACGAGCCGCATGACTGAGCCGCATGAAGTCCTATCGAACAGAACCGCATAAGCCTCTCTGTAAACTGGGCCGCATGAAGTCCCATTGAATAGAACCGCATAAGCCCCTTTGTAAATTGGGCCGCATGAAGTCTCATTGGGACAGAGCCGCATGAGCTCCTAATGAACTGAGCCACATGAAGTCCTATCGAATAGAACCGCATAAGCCTCTCTGTAAACTGGGCCGCATGAAGTCCATTGAACAGAACCGCATAAGCCCCTTTGTAAACTGGGCCGCATGAAGTCCTATTGGGACAGAGCCGCATGAGCTCCTGATGAACTGAGCCGCATGAAGTCCTATCGAACCGCATAAGCCTCTTTGTAAACTAGGCCGTATTAAGTCTATTGAACAGAACCGCATAAGCCCCTTTATAAACTGGGCCGCATGAAGTCCCATTGGGACAGAGCCGCATCAGGGCCCATCAGAACAGAGCCACATGAACTCCGTTAAAACTGAGCCGCATAGAGCTTCATCAAATCAGAGCCGCATGAGCTCCTTTAAATGATCCGCATAAAGAGCTTTAGAAATGGGTGGATCATGCCAACTGTAAAGATTTTTCTGTTCTCTCTAGGAACATGTCATTATGTCAGGGTCATAGTTTTACCTTTATGTCAGAGCTCAATACTTTGTGTCAGAGCTGCCGTACTGTGTCAGAGCATTTAATGAGCCAGCTGCACAGAGAAATGATGGCCAGCTGTAGAGTCATATTTTGAACCGCATAGGGCCACGTGGCTTTTTCCGAGCCGTATAGAGCTATCGAGGACTCTCGAGCCGCATGAAGCTCTAAGGGACTTCTTGAGCCGCATGGAGCTTTAAGTGATTTTTGAGCCGCATAAAGAGTCCCCCAATATTGAGCCGCATGGAATCTTCTATTCTTTTCCATGCTTCTACAAAGATATCCATACTGCGCCATGCGTATGATAGGTCTGGTAAATCCAGAGATGAAGCGTTGGAGTAGCTTGTCCATAAGGATCTTGGAGGAATTCAAAGACAAGCTCATTGATCTGGGCCTCTATAATGCCATCTGTACTACAGTATATGGCATTCGCCCGAACCCTCATATGTTCTTGGCTCTAATAGAGAGATAATAAAAGCATTGAGACTTTCATGACTCCTCATAGAGAAATAGGATTTGCTCTTAACGAGATAGAATATATCTCTCGTCTACTAATGGGTGATAACCCATATGAAGAATATGTACCCACAATGATGAATTGGATGCTCTAGCAAAGGAGAATCACCAGATGATCATAGTTTTCCAAGAGCTGCTGTATCACTACAAAATTTGCTCACTCTACAAAATGCCACTACGGGTACTTGTTACAACACCAAATGGATGCCATATATGTTCTTGGGTCATACGTGGGAGGACAAGCCACTGGACAATCAAGCCTGTACTCCTCGTTTCTTTGAACCTTTTGATAGGAGTGATATGTAATATCTGATAGAAAAAATATAATCATGGGGATGTCACATTGACTGTGGACTCGGGTCTGTTTAAGGCTGGCGATGTTCTTTAGAGTTACCTTAGACAGGGTTACAGACCTATGTCTCCAGAAGCCCAGCTGGCAGGCTTTCTATCTTTATGGCTA